>VWZU01010576.1:286445-343981 GCA_013397095.1 Sterrhoptilus dennistouni | reverse complement strand
TTCTCCCCCCCCCCCCCCCAAAAACAAAAACAACTGTAATGTTTTATGTATGTCTTTGTGTTTGTGTACAAAGTGCCGTACAATTTCAAAGTCCTCTGTGGAAGTGATAGGGAATATGAAATCACATGTAGCTGCCTATAAGGAGGTTATCCTAAGGTGAGTGCTGGTCTCTTCTCGCAAGTAACAAGGGACAGGAGGAGAGAAAATGTTCCTAAGGCGTACCAGGGGAGGTTTATATTGGATATTGGGAAAAATTTCTTCACAAAAAGATTTGTAAAGCATTGGAAAAGATTTCTCAGGGAAACAAAGGAGTCTTCATCACTGCAAGTACTCAAAAAAGGTGTGGCTGTGGCACTTGAGAAAGGACTTGACAGCAAATATGATGGTGGTGCTAGGCTGACAATTGACTGATAATCTTAAAGATCTTTTCCAACATTAATGATTCTTCGATTCTATGATATATGTCCACACTTACATTACTCTTTCTAGTTTCACTTAGACTCAGCATCAAATAATAAACTGCTCAAGAGTGTGAATATTAAGGTTCAAAGCATTATTCACCATCTTAAGATAGATATTTAAAATTAGCTCAGTAGGAATATGAAGGTTGACATTTTTTCTCTCTCTGTTGATGTTAAAAGGACCATAAAATGACGAGTTCATATATGCCTGAAACTACATACTGTGCATGTATTTATACATATGTATTCATATAAAAAGCACTTATACTTGTAATGTCCTCTGAACAGTTTCAAGAAGCAAAAACAGCTGGCAGAGATTAATTTTGCATAGATGCTCTCTCTTCACTACATTTCGAATAGCCATGGTCCATTCACCAACTGCAAAGTTGAAGAAAGGTAGGAAGATCTTAGAACCGCCAGAAACTCCATCTAAAATTATAATCCTCAGAAAAGGGACTCTGCTTTCACAGCTGACCTGATTCACAGGTATTATTCAAACTTCAGTATGTAAAATTCACAATTTCAACATGTTACCAAGAATTTCTTTGATGCATCAATAGCTATCAGTAACCATTCAGATACTAGAACTGAATTAGCTCACAGTTTACTCTACACCATTTCTGAGATCAAGGGATATGTTAAAGGATTTGTACATCTGACTCACCTTGCATGATGCATGATCTTCTGCAGATGGAATAAATACAAGTTGTTTTCTAGATATATTGGCTATTTTGTACATACACAGGGAGCGGGGCCCAGTTTGCTCCTAAAATCAGAAGAAATTTGTCTTTAAGCTATCTGTGCTACCCTGTCTTTCAGTTCTTACACTAGCCTAACCCAGTGAGACACAAGCACCTAGTCTGTTTCTACCAGAGAGCTGGAATACGGGTTTGTTGTTTGTCAGGTAAAGTGTCTCCTCTTTAAGATACTCTGGATACTCTTGACAAAAACAAATAGTAATTTATATATTGAAGAAAAATCTCACTTTTCAGTCAGCTCTTGAAAACTTTCCACCTTTTTTGTAATTAAACAATTTGTAAAAGAAAATAAAGTAATTCCTTACAGACTATAGTAATAACAAGAGTATTTATTTGTCTTAAATGGCTTATTTTTTTCAGATATAAGTATTTCCTAGTCTTTTACTTTGTCAGAGATATTAATATAACACTGCTGCTAAAAAAAGAATTGTGGAAAGGTGCAAAAACTTGCGGATACTTAAGGTACATATTTGACATTTTTACCATCTGAAAGACTTTGAAAAATTCGTGTAAATTATTTGTCAACAAGAGTAGAATTAGTGAGATATAAGCATAAGATTATGCTTGATCTGTAGTTTGTAGTTGTGGTGGAGGTGAGTTTCACAGCAGGGCACACCCAGGGCACCCAAGTGGTCAATTCCCTGGGTAAACCAGGAACTTCCCAACTGTCCCCATCTGAGAGACAATTTGTTGATAAGAAACAACAGATTGACTTTAGTCAAGGTTTGCTGGTTTAGCTCCTCTCTGCCAGCACAAAAAATTATTCAACTTTCTAGGTGGTGAATTTCAACCAGTTTTAGAAATTCCCTGAGGATTTATTCCCTTTTGTATTTTTCAGATGATTTTCATGGCAGAGAGGACCAAACTGTAGGTATGTAAGATGCAGTAAGGAGAGCTGAAAGCAGGACATTCCTGACAGGGACTTGGAAGAACTGGGGTGCTCCAAGGTAGGGAATGAGGCAAGGGCACAGCCTTGCTGACCACAGCACAGTCCCTCAGGGCATCAGCAGGGCTGGCAGGAACAGGGGCTGGTGACACCATCTGCCAACAGTCAAGACAAGCAATTATCAATGACATTCAGAGTGCATCCAGGGAATCTTTTCAAAAGCAGGAGATGGGACCAGAGGTCTGCTACAGCTTTTTACTTCAAGTTAAATTCTTGATTTATGGAAGAAGGGAGGCTTCTAAAGCCAAGTAATGTGACTATTAGGTGTGGGAGTAATTTTTCTCTCTGGTACAGGAGGAGGGTGAACACAACGGGAAAGGTGATTTTCTCAGGATGAGGTCCGTTCTTTGCAAGAGGGCCATGCTGGCCCCTGGAGTTTCCCTAAATACAGGAAGCTCAATTGCACAATTCATGGCAGATTTTGTAATGCAGAGACAGAGATTTTGAAATTTGTCTGAAGTTGCCTTGTGGCGGTGGGTTGATGAGCGCTGATGGTTATCCTTTGCTGATATGTTATGTGTTTAAGTTGAATAGTTCATGCCTTGTTACCCCTTATTCTTCCTATTCTTAGGACCAAATGGCAGTTACCTGTCAATCTTATTGTTTACATGGCACCTGCTCCTGCCAGTCAACCAGAGACCTCTCCCAGTGTCTGGAAGCTTCTAAGAAGAGTCCTGGGTGATTGGTTGGAGCCAGGGTTTCCCCCTCCTACAAGTTAAATTATGTACCCTGAATTCCTATCATTGGTCCCCATGCTCTGCTGTCCCACGTGTTCTTTTTCCCCATTTAAAAACTGAACCCTTCGGGCGCTCAAGGTCTCCCTGTCTCTCCGTCTCTCCTGCTCTCCATCTCGGAGCCTCGGCCCTGGGGTTGGAATAAAACCTCAGTTGCTGTTTCATCGGAGAGTCCCGTCTCTCATTTCATCTGCGCCTTAGCAGTGGCTCTGTTTCACTGACTCAAAGACACCCAAGTTGCGGTGTGCCAGGGCTGGCTGGAGCCAGCAACACCGGGAAACCACAGCATTGCCTGAATGGTTTCTGGTTTTGTTGTATTTTGTCAGTAACAAATTTTAGACTATCTTCCATATAAAATATCACAACACAAAAATGGAGGCAGTGGCAGAAAGGGCTTAAATCCTGTGTCTTGTATTTTGCCCCCATCTTCCAAAATATACTCTAAGCACAGCTGTATCTTTTTGTCCTGAGTGAATAAGGAATGGCAACAAATCTATCTCACAAAGAAAAGCAAGCTAAAAATGGTAGTGAGAGGGTGACTATTAGGGCACTGCCAGTCCTTCAGTCCTATTATCTGGAATGATCAGAAACTTGCTAATTCCCACCCAATCCAAAAAACTATGCTTAGTAAGTTCAAGGCTTCAGCAGAAAATAATTATGGGCTTCTGACTGGGAAACTATCTTAGTAGGATCCAGTTTAAAAAAAAAAAAAGCGCTACATTTAATTTCATAATCACAGTCTGCTTACTGTCATTAACAATGTTTTGCTTATATCCCCAAATAAATCATGATTAATAGCAAAAGGCTGCAGGACATAAAATGTAATTTTTTAATTATCAGACTTCTGTTAATTAAGAGCTATATTTATATTATATCATCATTAATATAACGTTGTTTTTTCAGTATCAATGACATGAAGAAGAGCAAGATTTAAGTCTAAGACATATCTCATCCAAATGACAACTGCATAAATTATTACTTAAATCATCAATATTCTTGCAATACATCTCTATAGCAAATATGGAAATTAATATGAATAATGTCATGTACTGACCAACATCTTATTCTTAATATGGAAACATTTCTATACACCAGTCATTATGAACATGTGGCCTCACATGTTATAGCAGAGGTAAAAACAGAGGCGTGCATCCTAATTGTTGTCTTGAATCCAATAGGGACTGGATCCCATCCCTGGATGTGAAAAGCATGCAGCTTCTTTCCAAAAATTTTTTCTAGTGATACGAATCCATGAAAAGAATTATGAGAAACCAGAACTGAAGCATGGATTAAAACAATGTGGTACTATAGAAAAAGAAACTCAGTATTTTATTTTACTGAAACAATGTAAGTAAGGATATTTTACATAATCTCATGTACCCATGCTCACATTACAGTATCAAAATCTCTGCAGAGCAGTCCAGTAAATCTTTATTTTTGCTGTTGGCAACTGTCTTTAACAGGTAATCCCATTTTCCTTGAAATCCATGTTATGAGTGTGGAAGGTGTATTCATAATGTGAGCCTTAGCTATCAGCAGAAAAACATGGATCAAAAGCTCTGAAAAAAAAAAATCAGTGAGAGAAGGTTCCTCTGGAACTGGCATCCAAACTGCAAGAAAAATATGTGGTTATATAATAATGTGTGGTTATTATAGTCATGGTAAGATTTTATGCTGTTCTTATTTGAATACATGAAAAACTAGATTCAAAACTAGGCTTTTCACCACAGGCTTAAGGGAAAATGGCAGAAGACCTTTAAAATTCATTTTGGACATAGTTATTTTATACCTAAAGCTCTGACCTGGTAGTTCTTCTGGGGAGATGGGAGCTAAAAACAATGACAGGAGAATAAAAGGGGTTTTGTTGTGGGGTTTTTTTCCCCCATGTGCATAATTTTCATCTTTCCAGTTCTTTTTTTTCAAAACAGTTTTTGAGTGAGATGAACAAAAAGCATCCAATAACCTGAGAATTTCCTGACCTGCTCTTTTTAGTGACACAGTTTTACATGAAAACAATTCCTAAACCATGTCACTCATGTGCAAGTACAACTGCAGTGAGATCAAACTGGTTTTCAGGAATACGGCCTTACCTGCAAATTCCAGGTATATTTCTACCACTTCTCAGGGACTAACACAAAAGGCAGAAAAACAAGCAAATTATTTTGTTTTGGGGCAACAGCTTTGCTTTCACCGGTGATGCCCAAGAGCTGCTGACTAGAAAAGCAGAGACACAGCAATAGTATGCTGCTGGCTAAGGGACACATTTCCTTCAGGCTCTTCTGCTCTGAAGTAGGAGAACACTTTACCTGCTGTGACAGCTGAAAAAGTGGAAAATAATTTGTCTCCTGAGTGGTAGCTTAGCAATATCACACAGCAGTCAGAGAGGGCAGAGCTGCCCCGGTGCCAGAGCAGCCCTGGGACGGGGCAGGTCGGAGCTTCCCGCTGCAGACATTCCATGTGCTGCCCCTTGGCGCCAAGGGACGTGTCCGGGGCCAAACCCTGAGCTGCTGTGCTGAGCCCGGCTAGGGCAAAGGACTTTGGAAGCCTCACACAGATGGGTCCGGGCTGGGGCACGTTTTGCTTTTGTTTCTCCCCTGGAGCACAAGACCTCAGGCTTCATCCACCTCTCATCGCTTTGGGTGCTGCCGCCAGAGGGCACGAGGAGCCAAACTTTGGTGGCTTCGCAGCGAAACTCTTCTCCTTTTCCTGCAGAAGGAACAGTGACTAAATGCGCTTTGTCATCTCTGCAGTCCCTAACCAGGCTGCTGATTGGGAAGGAAGAAACTGGAGGTTTCCTTCAGAAGGGAGGAAATCCAAGAACATACCCTTGTGTGTACCTTTATTTCTGAGTCCTCCTGTTTGCACATTTCATCCTCCATGGCACCGATGGTGTGTACAGGAAACAGACACAGCTTTGTCCCCCAGCTGTGAGAATGGATTCCTCCAGAAGGAAAAGGTCACATTATGCACCTGTCAATGATCTTTTGCCTGCTGCCTTGTGGAAGCATGCCAAAGGGAATGTGGCCCTCGAGTGCAATGTTAGCTTTCTCTTCCATGCACTGCATGACTACTGCCTTTATCATGACACAGATGATATCCACAGCTTGGTTATTCAGAAATTCTCCAGGAAATTGGGGCTCATTAGTTTGATGACTTCTTAGCTGAGCCGTCAAGTAAGTTTCAATTTGATGAACGTATCACCCCATTAATATTTTCAAGATTTAAAATGTGCAGCTTCTCATAGCCAGTGGAATCACTTCCTTAAATTTAAGTGTATCTTTATATCCATCTAACAGAAATTTAAATTCTGAGGTGTAGGGGAGCTTCATCTTGGTGTCTGTGACAAGTTCGTATGGTGCCATCTTTAAAAATATTTTCAAAGAGAGGAGATGACAGGAACCATGCCCATTCTGAAGACGCAGAGGGTGGTCTGTAGGAAATAGGTAATAACTGAAAATTTTAACAGCAGCCCTTACTGTTTTTCTGGTCTATTACTAACAACCCAGAAGTTCTAGCAACACCCTTTTATCACTATTCTTGCATGGTCACCTAGCTACAGTAGGAAAGTTGGGGTTTTTTTAAATATTGCTTGGAGAATGATGAGCAGTTACTTTCTTTAACATTTGCAAATACCGCATGTATTATAGTTTCTCAGAATTAATAGATTAGAAAGCTTTCTGTAAATGTTGTTTTGTCAAATTTGTGGGGAACGTAACTGAAGTCCTGACAGTAAATCTTTTCTTTCCCCAAAAAAGGTAGATATGATTGTAACGATTTAATTAATTCTGCTTGTGAAGTGTCAAAACCAAGAAAGATTTTTCTCAGTATACATATCACAGGCATCTTAGTGTCCTTTTTAGAATCCAAAATTATTTTGTCACATAGAAAGAGTTGCAGCATCAATCTCAACAAAATACATAGTGCTCTTTATAACCCCTGAGAGATGCTCCAAACCTCACCTCCAGACAGATGTGTCATGGGAAGACATGCTTGTCTTAGAAGTGTCTGAAGATGTTACTGTGTCACCATACGGGTAATTGTTTCTTGTTTTAAACATTTATGACCAGAGGTTTTAGGCTGAGAACAGGACATTTTACCTGCAAAAGCAATTTTCCATTTTTGTATTTGAAAAACCAGAACTCAGAAATAAAAACAGATGGTTTGTTCCAAAATACTTGCATTGATATCAAGGCAGAAACAGAAGCATGATGTCCCAATGTCTGAACAGCTTTTTCCCCTCCTGGAGCTGTTGATCTCTTCCCCACAGACAGAGGAAAGCCATGCTTTGATCTGTTTTTGATGACCTGATAAAAGACATTTCTGAATCTCCCTGAATACCTTGAAAGAGAACGTCCTCTTAATATCTTGCCAGATACATGTGCTGAAAATCTGTCACAAATTCATGAAAAACCTGGAGACTACAAGGATGCTTTTCAAAAGAAAAAAAAAATTGTTAGTGAAACAAGCTGGAGAGTTTATTATCCTCTAAGATTTGAACTTGTCCATTTCCAGGTTTTTCTGTTAAGTAGTGATAGAACATATGAAAAAAAAAAAAAAAACTTGGTGTAAGCAAACCAGCAGGAGCAGGTAAGGATACCATCCAGACCTGATGAAGACACTAGAGATGACACTTTTCATTATTTGAATGTAGAAATACAGAACAGTTTCCAAAAACTAGGCTTAACAGGATATAAAAGAGCTAAGGTGCACAGCTCTTCAGCAAATCCTGATATGTGGAACAGAATGATCAGGAAAAGTGAGATGAAGTTTTATTCTACTTGGACAACTAAACAGAAGTCATAAACCATGAGAAGAAACATGAGTAACCTGATAAAAATTTTCAGGAAATTGGACAATGTTCAGGAAGAATGCACATGTGTGCCTAGATAAGGGCAACAGAAACACATTCCTTCTTAAGACAGCCAGGAAAAAATCTGTATTTAGCAAAGGAGTCCAGTAACACCACTACACCAAATATTCATTTGTTCCTTGCTATTCACTCTGAGTTTCTTGAATTTGTTTTTGGTTTGGGAGTTTTTTGGGGGTTTGTTTGGTTGGTTGGTTGGTTGGTTTGGTTTGGTTTTTGTGGACTATCCTTCTCAGGACTAACTTTCTAGTTCCTACTAGATTACTACTATAATCTGCTATGTGGTACATCTGCATCTGATGCCCTTTCACCTGGTTTCACATACCATAAATATTTCTTTCATAAAATGTTTGTTGTAATTTCTTTTATGAACTGATTGATACCATATCTCACCTTAGCTCTAGTTATCTTCTTGTGCTCCCTCGTATAATTTCTTTAATTTTAAACCAATGCCTCACAAGGATTGAAGGTTTCACTTCCATAGGTCTGTATCTGACAGTGCTGTGGAGGCTGTCATTAGAAACGTATCCATGTAACAAAAGGTGTTACAAGTAAAATACCTCCACATCTTAGGCTTTACTGTCTTGTTGAAAGAGTTGAGGTGGAAGTTTTTTACTGTATTATTAGTAGAAAAAAGGGTGAATATTTTTCTGCTTTAATATCTTCTTTTAATTTTGGTTTAGAAATTACTTTTCACCATCAGCCTTTACTTTCTGAGGCATATGTTCCTACTAAAGCTGCTTTTAGAAGCAAAGGATTTTCTGAACCCGTCTTGCCTTTTAAAAGTAGAGTCCAGGAATACATGGATATTATGTCTATCAGAATTATGATGTGCACAATGCTGTTATTCAGTCTGGAAAAACAATGTTTATGCACCAAATGCACCTTTGAGCACACAGATCACAATCACTTTATTATTCTCCAAGTTCTTTTTCAATGAATTGAGCAAATTGTATGTGTCCTGGTTTGCAAGCCATGGGGTCAGTTGGCTTCTGTTGATATCAACTGTTCAACCTCTTAGATGCTTGAAAAATTGGAATTACATCAACAAAGCTTTATACCTCCCCAGGAACATAGGAAATGTCTTTTAATAGATATTCTGGCAGTCACATCTATAACATGCATGTAAAAACTTCAAACAGAAGGTGAAGGAACAGATGTTGAAGAGCCTTTATTAATCAGGGAACAGAAGAGGTGATGTTATGTTTGATATTTTCAGCTTTTTTCTTTCTTCCTTTCAAATGTTGCTGTATTTCCTTTGATACTTAGGTCATCTTTATAAAATGGAGGTTGGCTACAAGCACATGTTCCTGGGAATTGCTCTTTTCTTTTTTTTCTGGCTTTCAGTTTCTGTCAGAAATGTGACCTGTATATTGAAACAGAGGAAAGTCTCAGGCACCAAGAGGCACCACCAGCTCTGGCTGTCCCTGAACAGCCACCCTCTGTCTCCTCCAACTCTGCACATGGCTCAGGACCCCATGTCAGCCCCCTGGGGCCATCAGCTTCTGTCCCTCTGACACCATAGCAGACTGGTCTCCAGTTCCTCACAGCCCTGCCCCGACCAGAGGGTGGCCCTGAAAATGCAAACCCACCTGTGGATCTACATCCTGCTCCAGCCTCAGTCCCCTCCTGAGCAGCTCATAGTGCACAGGGCTGAAGCTGTTGATGTGCCCCACAGGTGCCCTGCTTCTGGCTGGATGTGAAATGGACCTTGGCTGCCAAGTTCTATCCCGTAGGAAATTCCAGAGGCTCCCAGTTCCTGGCCACAGGGAGCTGCCAGCCTAATGATGATATGACAAAAAAACCCCAGACTGTTGCACTAGTACTCTGTGACCACAATACTGTGTAGCTGCTTTGGGGATGAATGAATGAGGTGCCTGAGTCAGACTCAGAACTGTCTTCTTCTGTGAACAGAACATTGGGATGGGATGGGATGGGATGGGATGGCATGGCATGGCATGGCATGGCATGGCATGGCATGGCATGGCATGGCATGGCATGGCATGAGACAGAGTTGTGTGTTGACCCTCTTCTCAAACTCACAAGGTTGGACTTTACCTCACACCTCCTCCATGTCACTTCCACGCAGAAGAGTTAAACTAGAGTGGCAGCCTCATAAAACAGTGGTCCAGAGCTTGTAGTTTGCTATTTAATTTTATTTCATTTTCTCAGTTAAACTGACTTTATTATTTTACTAGAAGTTTCTAAATAGGTGAAAACAGCAATTTTAATGTCACACAATACTGTGCCAGTAGTCTGTAGAAATTTGTAAAAAAGGCCTGGCCCTGATCTCTTCCTTAAATGTAACAAGATCCCTGGGAAGCCATCCTTCTGAACTGATCTGAACTCTAGGACACAAATGGGTACTCTTCTAAAGGAATACCTTCCCACAGCAAAAAAAAAATGTTCCCTGTACTGAACATCTTCTGGAATGCGAAAGGGAAGAGTAGAAAGACTCATGAATACAGGTACACACAAGGGTTCCTTCTTGGATTTCCTCCCTTCTGAAGGAAACCTCCAGTTTCTTCCTTCCCAATCAGCAGCCTGGTTAGGGATTGCAGAGATGACAAAGCACAGGTTAGTCACTCTGTTCCTTCTGTAGGAAAAGGGGAAAGTTTTCCTGTGAAGCCACCAAAGTTTGGCTCCTCGTGCCCTCTGGCGGCAGCACCAAAGGCCATGAGAGGTGGCTGGAGACTGAGCGACTGCAGCAGGGAGCCTCGACTTCCCTGGCACCAGGGCTGCTCTGTCCTCTCTGCCTGCTGTGTGATATTGCTAAGCTACCACTCAGGAGACAAATTATTTTCCACTTTTTCAGCTGTCACAGCAGGTAAAGTGTTCTCCTACTTCAGAGCAGAAGAGCCTGAAGGAAATGTGTCCCTTAGCCAGCAGCATACTATTGCTGTGTCTCTGCTTTTCTAGTCAGCAGCTCTTGGGCATCACCGGTGAAAGCAAAGCTGTTGCCCCAAAACAAAATAATTTGCTTGTTTTTCTGCCTTTTGTGTTAGTCCCTGACTAACAGTTATTCAATTATTAGTTTTAATATTCAAATATTAGTTGCAATACCAATCACTCCCCTCCCTCAGATTCAATTTGAGGAAGGGGCTTCATTCTTAAACTCCACCCCCAAGACCCCCTCCTCAGATTCAGTTTGAGGAAGGGGCTTTGTCAGTCTGCCAAGTGTGCCCCAGGCTCCGCTTCGCTCTGTGGGGGATGCAGCTCGCTCCCAGCTGCGCAGGTCGCTAACACCGCACTCAATTACGAGAGTCATTGTGTTTTAAGTGTTTGCCTCGAAGCAGAGTGCTAGTCACATGACAGACTTCAGTGGGCGGGGCTTGACTGTCACAGAAGTGACGTCACTTCCGTCACAGAAGTCCTATCTTTGGCAATCTGCCAATGTGGTCAAAGTTGGTATTGCTACTAATTTTCCATTGACTTGAATGAAATGTGACAGCGCCATCTAGGTTGTCACTGTCACAGAAGTTGCGGGGTAATACTTAGCCCGCAACTTCAGTGACAGCGGGCATGGCCTCGCTGTTAGACTATAGTCAATTTGCAGGTAGGGCCGTATTCCTGAAAACCAATTTGATCTTAGTGCAGTTGCATATGTGTGAAATGATTTGGAGTGTAATATTGTTACTTCCCTAATTTTTCCACTCTCTCCTGTTAGATAATGCTTTTAAACTGACTTGGCCAATCCTGTTGTTAGTGTGTAATTCCTTATAGGTGGATTATTCCAATAAGCTGCTATTGCCTCTCCCATGCTCCATTTCAGAGGCAGCATGTTCTGAAAGAGCTTAAGTCAGCTGTCCAGCCATGCTGGGAAGGGCAGCCAAGGGCTGTTTCAAATGAGACAGGAATGGCTGTACATAACATTATTATCCCATGACTCCTAAGGGATGCCAGTAGAAA
The DNA here is from genome assembly GCA_013397095.1 of Sterrhoptilus dennistouni. Lineage (NCBI taxonomy): Eukaryota > Metazoa > Chordata > Aves > Passeriformes > Zosteropidae > Sterrhoptilus > Sterrhoptilus dennistouni. Next base: position 332,306 of record VWZU01010576.1, on the reverse strand, counting down.
ATAGGATTTACACAAAAAAGTGTCACAGAAAAGAGCAGATCAGGAAATACTCAACATTTTGGACATTTTGTCTGTCTCATTCAAGAATTGATTGCAACAAAAGAAACTGGAAAACTGAAAAAGGTGCATGTGGGAAATATATTTTATTCTCCTGCCTTTGATTCTTAGCTCCCATCTTCCCAGAGGAAATAGCAGGAAAGGGAGAAAGAAAAGAACAGCTTCTGGTCAGAACTTTAGGTAGAGTAGCTGTGCTGATGGTAGATTTCAAAAGCCTTCTGTCATTTATCTTTAGCCCTACAACAGTGCAACAGTTTCAAACCTATCATTAATTTATTCTGAAACAAACTGAGTGGAAGTCCCTATGGGATTCTAGACAACTATAAAAATGCATATTATTGTCATTTTCCTGTGTGACTGCATATTTATTGTGGCTGATCTGCTGGATTTTCACCATGCTGAGTATTTCAATCCAGAACATTCCTATGCTTCTGAAATGTTTAGTGTTAGTTTCCTTATTACTCTACCATTCTATGAGAACACGTACTCAGACCATCATGCACGTGGCAAAAATACCACTTGAAGATGCTTGATCTTGTTTTCTTGGCTGTAGAAATATGTGTCATGGCCAAAGTGTTGTGAACCAATTGACAGAATTAAAATCACTACAGCTAAACACAATTTCTAGTCTGTCTTTGCACTATTTACAGAAGAAGATTTGAAGGAACAGAATTTTTATCCAGACTCAAAGCCTATTACACAGTATCCTGGTTTTGTGTGGAACAGACTTCATTTTTCACCCTAGCAGCTGGTACAACACTGTGAGTTTGATTTAGTATGAGAATAATGTTGATAACACACTGATGTTTTGGCTGCTGCTGAGCAGTGCTTACCCTAAATCAAGGGCTTTTCAGTGCCTGATGCTCTGCCAGGGAGGAGCTGCACAAAAAGTTGGGAGGCAGCATAGTCAGGAGAACTGACCCAAACTATCCCATACCATAGAATATTATGCCCAGTTTTTGAACTGGGGAGAGTTAGCTGGAAGGAGACTCTTCATGGCTCAGGGATGGGCTGGGCATTGGTCAGCAGGAGGTGTGAAATTGTATTGTACATTGCATGTTTTCCTGGTTTGGTACTCTCTCCCTATTCAAAATATTTTTACTACTGTTATTGTTATTATTGTTGCTGTTGTTGATACTTTATTTACTTATTCATTTATTTATTTATATTATTATATTTTGTTTGAATCAGTTAATTGTTCTTATCTAAAGCCACAAGGTGTATCTTTTCCTTTTAATTCTCCTCCCCACTGGGACAAGGAATAGGGAGTGTGGGCAGTGAGCAAGAGGTTGGCTGTGGTTAAATCATGTCATAAAGATATATTGCTCTCACCAAGATATACAGAATTGGAGCCTTATAACTTACTTCCTAGATCTTGCTCCCTAAATTCCTCCTTTCAATTTTATAGGAATTAAAGTTTAAAAATGCATTCAATTGTTAATAAAATTATAAATAAAACAGGTCATAAAAAACTCAAGGATTCTACCCTCTGGCTAAAATTGGGAAGAAATATTGTCTTCCCCAATGACTTTTATCTCTTTTCTTTTCTTATCTGATAATGAGAATTTGGAAGTAAATATTGTGCACATCCACACATGTGCTGGTCCATGAAAACCAGTTAGCTCTTTTAAAATAAGTAATGCCCTTAAAGCAGCAAAAAATTTATTAATGCCACAATTTCTATTGCAATGCAGTAAAAGGAAATGGTGTTTTACTATTTAAAACATACCTGGGTGGGATTCAAGCAAGTACATTTTGATAAAATACAAGACCCTTATGTCTGTTTCAAAGAGATATTGAATAAAACCTTACAACTATTTTCTTTCTATTTTCTTTTCATATAAGACTAAGGTATAAAACTGCTACCATGTGAATTTTATGTACTGCATACCAGCTGTCATAGATATTTTTTACATGCTCCTGTATTGATATTTGTCACTAAAACAGAGCAGAAAATTGTCAGGGCATGTCCTGGGAGCTGAGACCACTGGGAATCCCATGGGGCAGGATCTGGCTGTGGGCAGCTGGAGACCCACCTTGCAACAGCATTTCTGGGACAGGGCTGATGGCCCTGGGCAGGGCTGGGGGAGCCCTGGGGGCCTAGACAGGCAAGGACAGCTGCTGGGGATACCCTGAGAGTCCCAGCAGCAATCATACCAGCATATAAAAACATAGCAACATGACAACCAACATCAGACATCACCAGGGAATGACAGATTATCCCACCCACCAAATAATAAGGCAGAAAAAAATTCAGAAAAATCAAAACTCGACCGCTTACATAATATTCAAGAAAATTTGCTCATTCTCCTCATTCTTCTATCATAAATTTGAGTCCTTACATTTGTAAGAAGCCTTATAAGAGTTCTTAAACATTTTGGATGAAATTTACTCTCTCTTTGATATCTTTAAATCCAAAGTCATCCTGAATTTATAGTGTTATGACTGAGAAAAGAAGTTTGCCTTTCTTGAAAAGCATTTTGTGCCACAGTGCATGAAGAGTGCAGTTAAAATAAATTACATTTTAGCTTCATAGAGCACTTCCTCCTTACACAAGTGCTCCCATTAAACTAGTAGGGTTTGGATATTCAGCACTTCTGAAAACTGCATCTCTATATGTCAGTTTCTATATATAAAATACCAAAATTTAGCTATTCATGTTTGAAGATCCTGGCCCATTTTTAGAGATGTTATAGCAGCATCCTAATTCTAATCATGACCCAGGTTGAAAATCCCTGCTAACCTGAAAAATCAAAATGCCTAATGAGCTCCTAAAGGGTTCGTCACCAATAAGTAAAAGGTTGGCCACCAATAAGTATCATCTCTTAAAAAAGAAATGGTTTCCAAAGTTGGCCATTTTTTGTTTCTCTCATGTCTGCAAAGCAAACTCTAAAGAAGTAGCTAGCCAGCATTTCTTTCACTGTTCTCTTGGGTTTTGAAATTGGAGTGTGACCTTTTCAACACCTGTCTAGCTTGAAACCTAACCTTTTATATCTAAAGATGATGTATTAGAAGGTCTGGAGGTGGACAAAGGAAGAAGATTTCTTCTTTTATTTTAGTATTGCTCCAAATACTTTGGGTATCTGAATGTGTTGCACACAGAAAGTAACATACAGTGAACCTTCAAAACATGGAATGTTTGCCTCCTAAACAGGTTGAGATTTTTTTTTTTTTTTTTTTAGTTTTTTGATTGGTTGGTTTGGGGTTTGTTTGTTTGTTTGTTTGTTTTTGTTTGTTTAGGGAGGGTTGTTTTAATTTGGTTTGCTTTGCTTCATTTGTTTCAAACACTGGAATTGAATTAAGTTGTGAAGATCCCACATATACTTTTCTAATTTTAATAAATTTATTCCCTTTTCAAAACAGGAAAACTGTGTTTCTGTAGTTATTGCATAGCTACATCTTCTTTTACTGAAGCTTTCTTTTGATCTTCTGAGGAAACTGAATTCTATCTCTGTACTTAATTCTTTCATACTTAGACAAATCTAGTTGATACACTTACAGGCAAATTCCAATTGTCTTCAACAAAAATAGACTGTGCAAACCAGAGCTGCTGATTGTCTTTTTAATTCTGAATCTTATGCACTCGGAGTTCATGAATTTAAGAAATGTATAATGCATCAATCCAGAGACTCCTTACCACTACTTAGTAAGAGCCAGATAACATTTATACCTTAGTTTTATGGTCACTTAATATTTCCAGTAGTGAGAAATAGAAGAAATGCTTGTGTCACTGCTACAGGAATTATTCTCATCACTGGAAAGCCAGAAAATAATGCTGACATTGTCCAGACAGAACCAATCACAGACATTGCTGAGACTGCCATGAGTTGGGGAGCAGTTCTCTTAGCAGTCTACATACCTCACTCTTAGTCATCATCAAAAAAAAAAAAAAGCCATGATGAAAATTTTGATTCTCTGTCAACATGCATTAGAATCTAAATTTACAAATTCTAATATACAATATATAGTAAAAAAGGGGGGTAAAAAAGGCAAAAACCCTCACAAAACAAATTTACAGGTGTTCTTTTTTTTTTTTCCAGGCAACAAAGGGGCTTTTTTGTGAATGGTGTCATATAAGTGGTCAGCTTTTGGGTTTTGATGGGTTTGAAGGATTCACACAATAAAAAAATCTACTCTCCTGACAAAAATCACTGTTCCATACAGCCTTAATATTAATATTTTTAACTGATTGAAAACACACCATATCCAGTATAGGATACTGTTCAAAAGTTTTCCACTCTGTGAACAGCCCCCATGAAGTTAAGCATCCAGCCTTCAAAGAATGTCATAACTCTAAAATTAAGAAATACATTTAAAATTGCAGAGGATTGGAATCTGAGAAAACAGTAAAATGTAAATGAAAACCTCCTTCAAGACAAGGGCAACAGCCCCCAAAAGAGTTGTGGTACAAAGTTGGCAGGCGGGAATACTTGCAATTCTCAAATAGAGTAGTTCATAACTAAGAAATATTGTTTAGGACTCTCTTTCAATTTTAACATATTTTCTCTGATGTCATTTTTGTATTGGGGATGGCTGAATAACGGCACACAGACTCCAGGTCTTCTCAAAAGGCAAGAGCTCCCAGTTTATTAAAACTCTCATCTTTTATAGACTGTACAGAGAAAGCTGGACATGACTGGTCCTCCAACCAACACCTCACCATTATTGGCTAATTAGAAACAACACCTCTTTGTAAACATCTTGCACGTAAACAACAAGTGCCCAAACAACAGGTGCAGGATTGTTTGGACTCTTTTCCCAGGCCAGTGTATGGGAAAGTTATTAGACTTTCTTTTTCACAGGCTCTGCTGCTGTCTGATGCTTCCTCTCTGGTCAGGCTGTCAGCACCCACACTCTGAAATCAGAACAAATGAGATACCTATATTTTTTTTCACAAGGAAACAGAAAGCAGAGATAACCCTTGCCTTTGCACTGCCTCTTGCTTTTTCCCCATATCTCACCAGCAATATGCCTGGGTTCAGAGGAGAAATTCCTTTTCTTTTTTCCCTAGTAATTAAATTAGAAACTGCACTAAAAATTTGTGCTTTTATAACCTTTAGCCATTCTTTTCTCTTCCTTATTCTGATCAGGTCTTTGAACATGAATGAGGTTTTTAAATGCAAATGGGGGCCTGTTACAGCTTAAAATCTGGAGCTGGTTCTTGGATCACATAAAGCTTTTCTCTCTGTTCCTGCTACATCAGAATTTTTAAAAGAAATTTTCTAACAAAGCTATATCACTAGCAGCAACCTCCTGCAGTGTGGCTGCACCTAGGGAGTGAAGTAACAGAAAAGAAAGGATCTCTCTGAAAAATGAGTTAATTTGATGAGTGGTATGAAGATGACACTTAGCTTCTAAACCTGACTGTAGGTAAAAGCTCTTTACCCAAAACCAAATACACAATAATAGAATTTTCCACTCCATTTGGTGCTCAGTCATTCTGCCTGAACTCACTAAACTTTCTGTTCAATGGCTGCTCATAATTATACAGCTTTACATCTCTGGTGTGCACATCACATGGAAGACCAGCTGCAGGTTTTAATGTCAGTGGAAAGATTAATTGAATTTATAGACTCCACAAAATAGTTTCATAGTTTTCAGAAGATGAGTAAAACAAGATTGCCAAAATTTTACTTCTCAGTTCCTATCTGTATATATCCTATATTTGCAGACTACTTTAACAACTTTTTCTTCCCCTTTCTTTGTTCTAGTACTCCACTTGTGCTAAGTGACTTTTCATAAAAATGACCAAATGTAGTCATTTTTTGGCATAAAGAAGATATTTATTCTAAACTGAATTTGTATAATACTTCATTAATTCCCTAGAAATATGTTTTTCACAACATTTTTTTAAAAGGTGATGGAAAATAGGCTATTTACAGTAAAAAATGGGAAATCCCATTTTTGCTGCCAAAAAAAACCCAAAAAACAAACCATTTTCCTTCTTCATAAAAATAACTCTTCTGCTTTTTTAAATTTAAAAATGTCCCCCAGATGCTGTGGACACAACTACATGCTAAACAATACTAGGATTTATAATAACAAAATAAGGATGAAAACTGACTTAACTTCTGGATTATTAATTAACTCTAATGATGATCTCATAACAACTGACCTTCTCATCATGGAACTGAATCCAAAAATTTTGAAGTTCTCACTCATTCCTGATTCAGTCATCTGTTTTCAAACCCCTGAAGTTTCATTTTGAATTTCAGTCAGCTGCACTTGTCTGTTGCATCTACCAGATCCAATAGGAACAATGACAATATTGTAATAACTTTGGTGGGTTACAGGTAGATGGGGGAAAAGGACTGTCATTTATTAGACCAACTAAGGCTAGGTTTTATCTAGAGAAGCTGAGAAAAATAGCGAATTATAAAATGTGCACTTAGATGCATCTTGACTCCATAAGAATGAGGCCTACATACTTTGAAACTCAGGAGGAACAATTATTTTCTCATACAAGGACTTGTTAAAGTTGTATCATTCTTCAGATGCTCATTCTAGAAGATTGGAAAATCAAAGCCCTAGTGCATAGCCTGACGTAGTTTATAATATGAAGAAAGACTGGAAAGCATAGACAATTTTTTTTTCCAACTGATACCAGTTCTTATATTAAAGGTATTTTTTTCTCCTTTAGGAAGAAAACAAATAATAAAAAAACCCAACAACAGCAACAAAAAACCCGATTAATGTAACCAAACAAAACCAAACAGAAAAACCCAACTCCCCAAATAACCAAGAGAAAACAAACAGAACATAAGTAGAACAGAACAAACAGAAACAAACAGAAATAGAAGTTCAGCCTCTTTTTCATGACAAATTTCTGGATGAAACATGAGAATTGAGTTCTTGTTTTATCTCATGTAGCCAGCAAAGTCGGTGGAGTCCAGGGAACTATTTATCTCCTTCTAAAGCAGATACCTGCTTTGGGAGAGCTGAATAGCCTTCTTTCTCCATTGACTGTATTGAATGGATGGCTATTGACTCTAACAGGAGCTTAGATCCCTGAGCCCATGTAATCATTTATGGTGTAGATACCTAAATACATCAGGATGACTCAGCTGCCCAAACACAGGTTCCTGGTACCACTACAGTGTTACCCTGCTCTCATGCTTCTGGATAAACAGTTGTCAGCCACGGCTTAATACATGATAATGGCACTGGATATGGTTGTTCAAGCAGCTTTCTGTGTCTAACTCAGGAGCAGAGTCCAACTGTGTATTTTTCTCAGTTGGTAGCAAAGTTCAGGTGTGGACTGGCGGATGAGCAGAAGGACACCAGCGCTTACAGATGTCCACAGTCTGGCACCATGACTGAGTATGTGCCCTGGTGTTCCATGGGATCAGAGCAGTGGATTATCCATCTGATATAAAGTGTGGGAACACACTCTGCAGAGTGCAGGTGTTTGCAGTCCTCACAGCAACCTCCTGCTGATCAGCCAGTGGTGAGGGACCCAGCTGGGTTTCTCAGCAAGAGGCAGCTCTGTAAGAATTGCTGCTGACTGGACCTACAGGAATGAACTGCAGAGCTGCATCCATTTGACCAAGGCAGAAGGAACTGGGAACTCTGAGCACACTGGAGTCAGCTCTTAGCACACAGATGTGTAGCACTCTTCTGGATGGTGAAGTCCAAATGTGTTAGCTCTTCTTTTACATGGAGTAGCAAGAATAGGAAAATGCAAACTTCAGAAGACTCATAAATATATGAAATTGTATCCTTAAATGAAACCAAAATGAAAATGAGCAAAATAATTACCTATAATTTTGATGCCCTGGGAAGGCTGACCTGAAACAGAGACTGGAGAGAACTAGAGAATAAAGTAGGTATTTATTGAAAGGTGTCCAGGATTCACCTTGGGCAGGACAGGGCCTGACCAGCGCTACACCCAAGGTGGATTAAGAATGGTCACAAAATGCCCAACCGGTCACGAGGTCTCACACTTTTATAAGTTTTGATCCATTTGCATATTCGGGTTCAATTGTCCAATTACAGCTTCAGGTTGTGCGGTCTCATCCTTCTTGTTCCTCCCTTCAGTCCACCATTGTTTGTGCTTTGGGGCCTGAAAGTTGTCCTTGGTCTTCATCAGGAAAAGGATTTGTTTTGTCTCCCTACTCTGTGAAGAGAGCTCACTAGCACTTAATATGAGGCTCAGAACTGCACCCCTAGGCAGCACAGAATCTGAAAAACAATAAAACTAAAACTTAAAGCATCAGTTCTTTTATTTTTAATGAATTTTTTTAATTTTTGGTAATTCTAAACAATCCCAATCTTACTATTTACGTCTGACACTCAAATCACAGTGTATGGCAGGTTGTTTATGATTCAGTAGTAAACTGCCATGTTTTATTAACACTTTGACCCTTATATTTGTACTTCATTCATTGTCATTGGTCACACCTTTTTTTCCCTTTGATGTGCTGGTAGAATGTGCTGTGTGTTTCTAATTCTTGATCCTATTTTAAAAATTTGACTATCAAAGCTGTGTTCTGTTGCTGTTTTTCCTCTGTATCTCTCTGTTTTCTGTATAACTTATTGCAATAGTTCAGAGCCATCTCTGTTACAAAAACTGCTGCATCATACACAAACACAATGGAAAAAGAGCCATCTCGGTACAAATAAATGAAAAAGAGTTTGGAAGAGGTGACATTACTTTCCAAGGAATATAATGTCTTCAGCAGAATGTGTTTTTTGATATTTAACAAAGACTGCTAAATGTAAGTAGGTCAGCTTCTGTGTATACAAGATTTTTCTCCTAATCCCTGTGCATATACTAACGGCTTAAAGATGTTAAGTCTCTCCTGTGTTTTCACTGTACATTGTTGTTCATTTTAGTGATAAAATCCATGAAACTATGCTGCTGGTGAGCTTGGGAAGAAGAAACTTTCAGTTGTGTTCCAACTGTCTAATCTTCTTGCAGTAGCAGGAAGCTGGATCTTTCAACTGGAATTTGTATGCAGCACCAGATATAGCTAATAGCGGTCATCTCATTACAATGAGACTATTCAGGTGTTTCAGACTAAATGCCAAACATTGCCAAAAAAACCAAAACAAAACTACACAAAATCAGATCCAAACCACTGCCAAACAAAGCCTGAATTCAGCAAGTGCCTAATAACCAGTTTTACTGAGCAGGGCTTTACTCAATTATTTGAGTGAATTAATGCATTTAGCAGTAAAACCAATGCTCTTCACCTCTCTGTGTATCTGCCTCTTAAGTGTCACCTTACTTTTGAATTCCTGCACATCCTAACTTCTTATTTGTAGAGATTTACTTCATTAAGTGCTTTTTCCAGTAAGTCTTTGGTATATATTCAGACACTCCAGTTTAATCTACTTTCCTTCATTTAGGAGGACTCCAGTTTCTCTTGACCAGTATGGGATAATGTTCATGTAACTTCAGTGATTTTCATTGGGTTACCTCAGCTTGTACTGACACTGCAGATGAGGAAGGAAATAACAGAGAAAATGAGATTGATACAACAAAACCTTAGTATAAAATGTATTCATTTTTATTCCAGATTAAAAAATATAGTAAGGTTTATGAGGTATGGATTTATATAAGAATCAAAGTCATCCAAAGATCTTTAGCTGAAGGAAAGATAGAAACAGGAAAACCTCTGTGTCAGTGTTTTCCATCAGGTGTGTCGTATTCTATAGAATCTGAATATGTGGAAGTTTAAGCCAGATGACCAAGTTAAATGAGAGAAAATCCAAAGCAAAAAACCTTCAATTTTTTTTACAATTTAAAATAATATAGGATCTTCTTTCTGTATAATTTTTGGGGAAAAAAATCTGGACAAGGACTGGAGGGCTCAATGTCATGTCAGATTTAATTTTTAGGTTTCATCAGAGCCAGGGATTCTTAAATTCATGGCCTTCTGTGCCTTCAGTTTTGTTCTGTAACATTGTTGTAACATATTATCTTTTTTCCCAGCAATTTTTCTAGATATTTACCATTAGAATAAATATTGTGTTTCTGGGATCCTAAAAGCACAAAGGACAGATTTGCACTCATTTAGAATGCTCTTGCCATCTGCTAATCTGTTAGAATTTGGACTGATCAGGTGAAATTATTCCAACAGAGTATTTCAGATATTATCCTCTTCCTCTTTCATAAAATGAACTGTTTACTTTCCCTTTATATCCCTTGACTTACTTGATCTTATTAATTTTCATTGGATTGAGAAAATCAAAAGTAAATTCTCAAGCAGAAAGGATCAGAGTAATCCACCCTTCTTATGAGAAGAGAGAAGTATGTAGAAGAGTGGAAGGAGAATCAAAAGAAAGAAGAATTCTTACAGAGGGTGTGAAAGGTGTTGGACAGTTTGGTTCTTAGCAGCCAGTCAAAAGAGAGACGCATTTCCTAGAAGGATTTCAGGGGCCAGGCATGTATTTATTTCCAAACAAAATTCTGAGGTAGTAACCCCATCCATATGTCTGTAGGATGACTGAGCCCAAAGCTCAGCTTCCTGAGGTAATAGCCCATGCTGAGATTACAAAAAGATGGCACCAAGTGTTTCACCTATCAGCTTCCATAGAAAAGGGCACACTGGCAAAAGCAGAGAAAACCCCAGAATTCAGCTTTTGCTCTAATATGATGGCTCCTACACTGACTGTAACTACTATTGCCTAAGACAGCTTTGTAGCCTCTCAGCTCTGGAGTAAATTACCTGGAGTAGGAGTGTGTCCTAGAGAAATGTCACAAATTTTCTCATAGGCTGAGATAAGAAAAGTTCAAAAATTGAAGCTAAGAAAAATATAATAATAATGATAATACTGATGGTGCTGATGATGCTGAAGTTGATGGCAATACTAATAATAATATCTTAAATTCACAGGAAATATTGTGGATTTCCCCATAATTCAAAAGTCATTATATTGAATTTGAAAAATCTGCATCAGATCTATAGCCATGAGCAACAGATAGAGGGTATATTTGTAAATTAATTTTCATTTTAATTTTCTGACTTGTGAGAGCAAGGATTTGTCTCTTAATAAATTACTGTTTTAAGTTCTGCTCTAATAATACATACTCTATGAGACAGAAAATCCATTTCTTGATTTTTACATGTTTACTTCAACAAAATGTGTGGAAAATTCAATCTTAAAGCTCTTATCAATCCGGTGTCTCTCTCATGTAAGGTACCACAGAGAAAGGAGATGTGTGTGCAAAGGCTGCTTTGGGGAGTGTTCCTATTGCAGGTCTCTACTTCTAAAACTTTGTTTGGCCTCATTCTTCTGTGGAATCTCAGATTTCCCTGTGCTTTGACCCTGGCCCAGGCTGAGACATCTGTCATGAGATATGCCAAAGACCAACGTGGAAAGATTGTTTGTAGGAGAGTTCACATAACAGCCCTTTGGAAATCTCCCTGGATTGAGACTCATTTTCAGTGCCCTGGGTGCATTAACAGACCTTAATTGTTCTGAAAAACTTCATCTGGATCCTCCACCCCAGCACCCTTTACCCATTGGTCTGGGAGTTGCATTAAAGTTGGGAGCTGGGGCTTGCCCTTTGCCTGAGTTGAATTCTGTGTTTGTACATTGTATGTGCATGCATTTGTTTTTAGTTATATATAAGCTATAACACTGAACAAACAAATATCCTAATTTCTTGGTGCTACGAGACAGGAAGCTACATAAAGATATGCTAAATGTGTTCCTAATTTCACTTAATGACAACATTGAATCTCAAAGCCTAGAAGAGATTGTTCTGAACTTTTGTAACATTTCTGAGTGATTTTTTTTTTAAGGAAATAAAATTAAAAAAAAAAAAAAAAGCAAAATACACTAAAAGACTAAATAGCCTAAGCAAAGGGAAAATGGCTTATATAGTCCTTTATATTTGCTAATACAGGTAATGTTGCCATGACAGGTTTTTTTGTTTGTGGTTTTTTTTTTACGCAGAGATTGCTGTGAAAACTAAAGAGGTAATCAAGTGCAATTTTTGTTTCATTGACAATTTTCTGCTTTTTTATTTCTGTTTTTCTCACTGGAAACAAAGAAAACTTTGCCTTATTGCCTAACTTGATTTCAGAAAACTCGATTGTTTTAAGACTGCATAGAGCATGTTTCAAGAACTTTTGTGCAGGGATTTGGCTACCCAGGTGGAAAGCTGGCCAGGAAGCCAGGCTATTGGAGCAGTCTGCCAGGTGGGAAGCAGGGCAGCTGGACAGCCATGACAACCATCAAGTCCAGTGAGATGGGCAGGCAGCCCCTCACCCACTGTTGTGCCAGCTGGCTTGCAAGAGGTGCAAGGGAAGCCTCTCTATCTGCCTGGTTTCCATAAAAAATGCAGAAAAACCAGCTTGTTTCCAAGGAAAACAGCATTTTTGTGAAACCAGAATCCTCAGGTGGGAAGTTGTTTTAGAAATTGTTCAGCCAGGAGCCTAAGCAAGGCCAGAGTCATCATCCAGGAAGCAGATCCAGAGTTCCTTCCAGAAAGATGGGGGCAACAGGGCACAGGGCTGAGCAAAGGCACCTCCATAGTGCAGCTCAGGCCAGAGCTGGCTGTCTGCTCTAGGGCTTACACAGAGCTCCCAGAAAAAACTGACAGATAATGTATGGGTAGGCCTTCCAGGTAAGGCTAGAAATGGCAGATAAAGGAAGTTAATGCACTCACAATCATTACACCAGGATAGAGGGAGACTATCAATCATAATGGGATGATTTGTTTGCATTTTTTTATCATCTGTATCTGTTATGCATTAAACATTAAATTCAAATAGGAAGAGAAAGAATTTTAAAAATTAAAATATGATGTGGAGGTTGGTAAATCCAATAGTAATAAATATACTATCTCTGCAACTGAAAATGCAAAGTGCAATGGTCATGTACATCCCATATTTTCCATCCACAAAATAATGTTACATAAAGGTGCACTTTTCAGAATATGGACTGTAAAAATGAGTATTAAAATCTATGGAAAAAAAAGCCTACTGCATCTTTGAAGGCAACTCTGAACTGTAGTATATCTTTTTAATAGTGAACTAGTATCTCTCTAGGAGAGTACTCACTTTTATTCATAATAGTAAGCCACTGAAGATGATGAGTGTTCACAGGGCATTCTGTTGACTTCAGTTATTCTAAATACCATTAAAAATATGGGCTACATTTCCAAGTATTATAAACTAAAGAGATGAAGAGATTTCAAGGAGTATTATGTGAGTCATCAAACTTAACAATTCCAATGCAAACTAACTTCTCACTGAAGTCAGCAGGGTTCAAATGGATGCTTACACTGAGTTATCTTTAGCCCCATCTATTTCACTGAACAGAACTAATATAGGTGTATGCTTGAAAGTGGGGTTTCACTGAATCAAAGTTGAAATGAAAGTTCTCTTGCCTTCAGTGTGAATAACAGGGATTTTGATTTGCAGTGAAATTTCTTTCACAAAAAAGGCTGTAAACACCTTATTACACAGATGCAGCAGGATTCCCTTCCTTCCCTCTGCCTCCTTCTATCCCTCTTTTATTTTATTTTTTTTCCAAATAATGGTTCATTTTCCTTGTTCAGATCTTTAGCCTGGTCTCACTTTAATCTGCCATCTAACTTGTGGAAAAAAAACCAATGTGAAGGCTCTACGTATACAAACTTTACATTCACATGTATGTAAGACTCAGTTTGAATGTGCTGCACTTTTTTCAGCTATGCAACATTAATCATACCAAAATTTAAACTGAAATGATGCAGGAGGGCAATGTTAAGGGAGAAGACAGAGCCCCAACACTATGCAATTCAGGGAGCTGCACCATCACTCAAGATTGCAGCTGCTGGGGCCTGAGGCCCTTCAGAGCAGATGGTTCCAAAGGGGCAATAGCAGCCCCTTCTGACTCCTCCCTCACACACTCGTGCTCAGATGGGATTGCTCTTTCTTCAGGATCAACCCTGTATTTCCTGCAGAAGAGTCTCAGGTATCAGGTTTTATAAAAAAGAAATAATTTAATAGTGTAGTACAGCAGTAGGTCAGCTCAAGCTGTGTGTCTCCAGAAAGGGACCCAAAACAAAGAAATCCCTGGGCAAGTAGACCCTTGCCATTTATGCACCCATCCTTTACATGCTTTCCACACATCTTTTTAGCCAGTGTTGATTTTTGGTCTGGGGTCCTCTAACACCTATTGGATTCTTTCTCTTCTTTCCATTCAGGTGGGATATTAATTGTTATCATCTTGATGAGTTGCAGCTTCTGCATTTTAGCCTCCTTCCTTAGCTCTGGTTTGTGCTAAGTTTGTGCTGGCTTGTGTACCTGCTCTATAGCAGAGCCTGGGAAACTAAAGTAAAAATTTGGAATAATCATAACTTAGCAACAACTAATACGTCAGTGCATTATCAACATTCTTCTCATACAAAAGCCAAAACACAGCACCATACCAGTTACTCAGAAAATTGTTAAGAAATTTTACTGTATTACAGCAGAAAGCATATCTAGGTGAAGGTCCCCAGCTTATGGCCTAAGGCTTCAAGAAATGCAGCTTCTCAGAGAAAGCAAACAGAGCTAAGCAATCACCATAGTAAACCACACAATATTATAACAGTAAGTGACTCATTCTGTTTAAAGCTTATTTATTTAAGCCAAACAAATCATGTCCCACAACAGGCAAAACACTGAAAAATAGAGTTTTATTTTAAAAGGATTTTTGAAATGACTACATGTTTGTTTCCCATAATGATTAAGGGGTAGAAATAGCTGACTGTAAATGCCTGGCTGGTGGAGATCCTTCCAGAATGATTATTTAGACAATGCAGTGTTTTGTGTTGTATTTTTTCATCTATGTCCTAGAGAAGTTAGTGACTGAATTACCCGGTTATAGAGGGACATATAGATCCACCTATCTGGATGATACTTCCTGAAATTCCACTGCATATCTGAATCCCTTAGCATAAAATACTGAGCAAACAATCTAGCTGTTGCAGATCCTTCCAGTAATTTCCACTCTAAGCAGTGTGATAAGCGACAGACTTGCCAGACCAGGTGGACAGGTGGGATTCCTGCAGCTACTGAGTCTGAACGTCAGTCCCGTGACGCTCCTGCAGATGGAGGACCTGCATCCTGCCCTGCTTCTGCTTCCGTGCTTGGGTAAACAGAATTACCACTGCACTGGGTGGGTGGCAAAGGTTTTTGCAGCAGAGGGACAGTGGGAAGGGGGAAGTGAATGCCAGTTCCCATTGGCTGTATCGGGCCAACCAGAGGACAGTTTTCCTGCTTCTTTGGGAAAACATGTATAAGAAAAAAAATGCTGGACAGGTGGAGGAGGAGGGGGAGAAAAGAGTGAGAAACTACCGTGTGAACACCAAAGTCAGAGAAGGTGGGAGATGAGGAGGTGCCCTAGGTACCGTAGCTGGCATTCCCTGCGGCCTGTGAAGAGGACCATGGTGAAGCAGGCATTTCCCTGCAGTGCATGAAGAGGCTCCATTCTGGAGCAGATGGATAATTCCTGAAGGAACTACAACCTGTGGAGAGCCCACACTGGAGCAGAATTTTTACCTGAAGGACTTCAGCTGGTGGGAGAGACCACACTGAAAAAGTGGGAAGTGTGAGAAGGAAGGAGTGATAGAGAAAACATACTATCTCTAACTCACCTCTGCACATGTTCCCCCCTGTGCTATTCAGGGCCAGGGTAGAGGAGTCTGGAGTGAAGGACTGACGATGAGTTTTAAGACATTGCTTTAATGTTTGTCTTCATTCCTTATTACTCAAATCTATTTTAATTGTCAATAAACTAATGTATTGTTTGGTCTACAACATAACTGCAAAGCAATCTCCCCGGTTTTGTCCCTGTGTTCCACTGAGGAGGGGTCTGAGTGAGCAGCTGGGTAGACATTTGGCCAGGACTAATCCACCATTATCAGAAAAATCAGATTTAATTAATGTCCTCTTTCTAGGAGAAGGAAAAAGGCTCTTAGACTGACTTGATGGCGTAATTTGGATCCTCTTTATTTTGTTCTTAAATAGTTCATGTTCTTAGATAGTGCCTCTTCAGATTTTCATGTTGCTAAATTAAATGTACCACACTACTTTTCAATAAGATCAAACCTTTTTGCAATACATCACTTGTAGTCCCACCAACAATATTTTCCAAAAATGTTACTTTATATGAGTCTAATGTAAAGCCCATTATCATTTAATTTGATAGGCTTTGAACAGAACTCAAAATTCCAGAACACTTTTTAGAAAATACAATTTCTAAAGAATACTGTTATAAGTAATTAGAGGAGTTATGGAAACAACTTATTAGTGAATATAATGTAACTTCATCTAAAAGATACTGCTGCATATGGAAATCAATCACTTTTTCTGTATCTGTAGTAAATGTCTGGAAAACAAACAAAAAAGTCTGAGTTTCTATCAATGAGAAAGTATTATAATTTTGTGAATCTTGAACTTTTGTGGTTAGCTAAATCTTGATTGCTGTATGGATTCTAAAAACTGGGAAACCACCGGTTTCAGTCAAAACCAGAGAGGTTTCCACTGCCACTGGGAGTATGCCCACATGAAAAAAAATTCTACTCATTTATTATTTCATATTTTTCTTCCCCATTTTATTTTTATGAACAGGGTAAATAACAATACCTATATAAAAGGTAGGTGGTTTTTTATTTGTGTAAGAAAAAAGAGGAATTGCTTGTTTATTTCCTAGTCTTTTCAATCACATCTGACACATTGCCTCAGATACTGTAGTTTCCAGAATTTGCTCATTGTGAATATATAGAGTTCTCCAAAAATTCATGTAAATACTTCAGGAATACAATGAAGGTGGTTTATACTTAATGTCTACCTCAAGGGAAAAATCATAACTCACCATCCCTACTGAGATGCCTAGATCTGTGAACAAGGAGAAAGGAGTGGATTGTTACCTTAACTTCATCAAGGCCTTTGACAAATTCCCCCAGAGTAACCTTAGAGCTAAATTGGTCAAATAAGACCTCAGTAAATAGGCAGTTGAGTGGACGTGAGTCAAAAATTGGCTTTACCATTGGGATCAAAGGGTAATATCAGCAATAGAAACTCCAGCTGGCAGCTGGTTAGGGATGATATCTCTCAAAAATCAAAACTGTGACCTTTTAAAATCTGGACAATA
This sequence comes from Sterrhoptilus dennistouni, assembly GCA_013397095.1. Lineage (NCBI taxonomy): Eukaryota > Metazoa > Chordata > Aves > Passeriformes > Zosteropidae > Sterrhoptilus > Sterrhoptilus dennistouni. The sequence continues at coordinate 315,170 of VWZU01010576.1, read as the reverse complement.
GGATCAGACAGATTTGAGAGCAGAAGCTGATATGCTGGAGGACAAGGCTGATATTCAGAGGGACCAGACAAGTGAGATTGGACAAATGGACTGATGATGATCAAGAAGTTAAAAAAAACAAATGCAAAGTTTAGCACCTGGGGAGGAACAGCTCCCTGCAGCAGTAGTTGCTGCAGCCTTTCTGTATGGAAAGCAGCTTTGTGGAAAAGGACCTGAGTCTTTTCCCACGGGGTGGGAGATCCTGATGGGCAGAATGGGAAACAAGGACAATGTGTACCCTGAGGGGAGAGGCACTAGCAGGCAGAAGAATCATTCCTCTCTGCTGAGGCCTGTTCATAACACATCTCATTCAGATCTGGGCTCTTCAGCAGAAGACAACATTGAGTTCCCAGAGCTCTCCCTTGGTGCCATGACCTTGCCAGTGACAAATGCTGATGAAACCCTTAGAAACTTTGGCTGTAAGAAAGGGAAGATTCACTGGTGGAAAGGAGTGAAAAATGTTTACATGTAGATTAGTAACCACAGCAACCTAAAAGGAATGTGAAGTAAATAGCATCAGTAGGTGAAAAGGCAGAATGAAATTATCAAAACTAGTATGTAATTGGGTGACCCAGGTACTGCATTGGAGCCTTACAGGAGGAAGCACTGGAGTTGTTTTTTTATGGCTGGATCCACAAAAAAGTAAGCTACATGTTTTTCCCAAATATGGGGTGTAGAATCATAGAATATCCTGGACTAGAAGGGACCCACAAGAATCATTGAGTCCAGCTCCTGTTTCTGCGCAGGGCAGCCCCAGGATCCGACCTGTGTCTGAGAACAAAGTCCAGATGCTTCTTGAGCTCTGTCAGGTTTGGTGTCGTGACCTGTTTTTTCTCTTTCCAGTGTCCAATGACCCACTGGATGAAGAATTGTATCAAATTGAATCCAATATAAAGCTCCCCTGACACAATTTCGTGCAGGCAGCATAACCCCTCCTTTTTCACTGCCTTGAGCCAGTACTAGTGCCATTTCTGAAATGTCTGATGGGGCAGGAGCAGAGAAGCAGGACTATGAATCTATGGCTGGCTCTGAAGGTAGGCTGAATCTGTAACAGATCATGTGTGAATGGAATAGATGTGTTTCAAAAATTATTAGAGGTCACTGAATATAGTAGTCGAGGTTAAATGACAAATGAGGCTGGGAGCAAAGTTCTGATGGGTGCACATAGAAACATATATGCAAACAGAGCAGCACACTGACACCATTTATATACTGAAGAAAGATCACCAGGGTGGTCAGGACACTGGAGAATATGGCTTTGAAGAGAAGATTGGAGACCTTGGCTTGTTCAGCCTTCAGAAAAGAAAGATCAGGGTAATCTTTCTGATGTACTGCTCTACAACTGCAAGCTGATGATGGAAGATGTAGAGCAGAGTAGGACGCTTTTCAGAAGGGTGAAGTGAAATGATGAGATGAAGCAGACATATAAAATTTCATAAAACAAACACAAATTAAATTATACTAGTGTTTCACATAGTATTTTATCTTTACTTTGTATGAGAATTGAAAAGCAGTAAAGAATCAGGTTATAGAGTACACTTTCAACTTCTCATTTCTTTTGAACAGGAAAGAGCCAGTGCATAAGAAAAAGACCTGTGGGATGGGTTTTTTATACACATCTCAGACTTTCATACATTTAAATTTATATTCAAGCAGTCAGACACAACTACTTTATGATTCTATGATTTTTGGGCAAAAGGAACCGTAATTTATGCCATCTTCAAAACATTATTTTACTAAAATTAGAATAAAAGTAATGGTGAAATTCTGACTTCTAAATTTATCTTTTCTCCTAAAATACTGTGGAGAGGTTTCATTTTCCCATTGGATTTAATATTGAAAAATATTTAACTATATATAAAAAAACCCTCAAATTTTGTTATGCTTAGGTTTCATCATTAAAAAAGTTAGCAATCCATTATCTGATTTGCATATTTTTGCAGAAAAATGAGCAATATATTGAGTGGGAAAGAAAGGAAAAACTTGAGTGTTATTGACTGATCCCATGTTTAGACCATTAGTTATGATTACCTAACTGTTATTTGACCTGTAATCCCACTGCCAGTATCTATAGCCTCAAAACATCTTTAGGAAAGTGGAACTTTGATTTTTAAGATTATCTAATGTAGCTGTTTCCTTTTTCTCCTTATTCATGTTGTCACAACTAAAATCCAGATGAGCTGATAAAAAATATCAGAAAACTTTGAGAGCACAAGCAATTTTATGATTTTTTTCACACCATATTTGCTTTAATTGGTGGATGATTGTTTTGAGCAGTGTATACATCAGCAGACTTTTTCTCATCATCAGAAAGGCTTTTTCTCTAACAAGACAAAGCTGATCCCAAGCCCACTGCTGTGAGAGTCAACAACTGATCTCAAAGTTGTGAATGACAGCATTTGCATTTTCTTTGAGCAAAGACTTATAGTTTTCTAGAGACCTATGCATTTTTTAAAAATAGATAGAAAACTGAATTAAAGATGTGATATCACTTCAGGGGGTGAAATTGAATTATTTTTATCTTAAAAATTAACATTTACTATGAAAAGAATATGTGAAAATAACATTTGAGAATTTATCTACTAATGCTTAGGAAGAAAAGTTTGTTGTTGTTGTTCACATATCAATCCAAAGGTGTTTCCATATATCTTAGTTTTGCAGAATACCCAATGGTGCTGCTGGAAGTCATTTATCCTGGGGGTGTTCAAGATGATTACAGAGCATCTGTGTGAATAAGAAGGGTTCTTACTGCAACTGATTTGAAAAAATTTCTCATGTTGCCAGGATTCCAAATGGGTGACAAGCTGATCACTAGGACTACATACAGACTTGCATTCTGTACCTTTCCATACCCTACATACATGAGTGTCTGATCAGATGTCTATGGCAATTAAAACACAGGAGGCTGCTTTGTGTTGAAGTCTCCTCCATGTGTCATCAGGCCGTGCCTTGTGCTGACTTTCAGAGCGAAAGTCTTGAGAGTGCTCCTGGGCCTAACATTTACAGACTTGAATTGTAAAATAGCATCACACCAATAGCTGCATGAATAAAATACCAATTCAATTCCACATGCACAGAGCGTGATCTCAAAGAACTTGATAATCCAGTCAAATAACAAAAAGCTCGACTTTTTAGACATTTGTCACCAGCATCAGTTTCATGATCAAGTATTTGCCTGCTTGCTGCTGGTGCCAACATCCTTTGAAAAGACATCAATGCTGCAGCAGTAAGCTTTATTTCTTTGTCCTCTCTTACAAATTATTGCTGAAGAAAACAGGATTCTTACATTGATTTCGGTGGGTTGTAATGTGCCACTTGTTAAATAATGACTGGCAATTTCTTAAGTCGTCAGAAAATCAATTTTCATGTAGATGGCATTAAGTGTGAAGTATGGCTACCTTATTCAGTTATTTGTTTATTTGAAAGAAAATGAAATTTTGAAGCATTACTCTTTTTTTTTTTTTTTTAAATCCTGTAGTCTCCTGATGTTAAAAAAATTAAAAAAAAGAATGCAAGTTTTTGTTGCTTGAGATTATATCAGTATATGTATTTTGTCTTAATACTTTCTACTAAATGACACTGCAGTTCTGAAGTACTTGGACATACACTACAACAGAACAGAAGGCAAAGGATCTTCACTGTTAGTCAGTGGCAGACCAAACAGAATAGGGAATTCTTGTTGATAAATATAATAAGATACAGTTTAGGACTGAGATAACTGGGCTGGGGGAAAAGCTTTAAGATATGAACAAGATTTCATTGTACCGAGGCATATCAGGGCTGCAGGATTTAGGACAAGCCATCTAATTTATCTTTCCTTATGAGAAAAGGATCAAAGAAAGATAAGGATAATGGCTTTTTTCCAGGCCCCAGGATCTGAACATAGGAGTTTTTATGACATGCTGGCCTAGATGAGGGATTGTGTGGGACCTCTATGCAGCAAAGTGCTGAGCAGCAAGAGGAGTGACACTACAGGAGAGCACTCAGAATGTTCCATCTCACAGCAGAAACCTGAACAGGTGGGGCTGCAGTTCAGAAGGACTGGTTCACACACTGTCAATATAACACACCACTCTAAATCAGTACCACAGAGTTCAGAGGAGACTTTAACCATGTGGGTTAAATGAAAATGGCTGGGACTTTACATCAGGTGAGACTGATGCAGGCTGGTACAGACAACCAACTTGTCCTTGTCTGTTTCTGCTCCTTCAGCCAGTGCTCCTGGGGATTTCCTGGGACAGACATTCCTCCTTTGGGCTGCAGCTGCCAACCGTTGCCCAGCTCCTCTGGCTGTATACCAGGAGGAAGGATAGATGAGGCAAAGAGAAGGCAGAGGAGAGCTGCTGCTGTTGCTGTTGGGAGAGCCACAAGGGCTTTTTGGAAAGCCGAGAGCTGGACTGAGAGGCTCACACTAATAGGAAACACCAGAAAGGTTGAAATGTGGTGACAGAGCACAAAAAAAATTTACCTGGCATTTACCATTTACCATAAAACACTACCTGGCATTTTACCTCACAGAAAAGTGAGGAGAAACAGCAAATATGCACTTTTCTCTACACAGCCAACAATTCTGATATTTTTCCAGCTACAGTGATACATAGAAACTGAAAACATCTGCTATTTTTCAGACCAGAGGACACAGGCTAACACATTTTTTCTCACAGAGAAGTGTTTGTTTTCCTGTGAATCAAACAATTTAGGGGGTTTTTGCGCATTTTGGGCAGTTTTTTCCTCCACTTGTGGAAATTCTGTCCTCCTTTTACCTCATGTGAAGTATTGTGATTGAGTTTTCTTGTGAGTGAGAATGATCTTTGTCTTTTATATGAGGCTTACAACGTTATGTGGTGTCTTCAGTCACCTCACAAATTCACAGTAACAGCACCACTGCACCATCACAAGCATCAAGGAAATGCTTTATGTCTTAAAAATAAAGCTTGAGCAAAATTCAAACACAAAACAAAAGGAACAAATTATGACAGAAATACTTGTCATACAAAAAAAACCCAAACAACCAAACAAAAAAAAAACCCAGCACAAAATACTTCCTGACGCAGCATTAAAAGAGATTTTGTTTGAAAAAAGCTTTTTGATGTTACAATATATTCACTATGGATGGGTGTTAGAAATATTAAGAATCTCTAAACTTTTCCTTTGCTCCTGAGCCTAATGTCTCTTGTGACTTTTTAGAATCACTCCTTTTTCAATGCTCTCCAAGCAAATGCATATTAGCATGTCTCTACAACCTTCAGCTTTACTAAGATATTTTTATATCTGTATTTTCATCTGGAAAGCTTTAAGACCTGACGTTTCTGAATGGAAAAAAAATGTTTATTTCCTTTGTCAATAATCCTCTATCGTACACAGTCTATAAAGACACAGGTTTTAATTAATTTCTGTTTTGCAATTCGACATGCAAATAGAAAATGAATGCATTATTAGATTGAATTCTATTTTTCTTCACAAATCTAAAAGTTCTGTCATTATAAATATTTTTTGAGATTTTTTGGTGTTTAGGCCTAAATTATTGATCATTTAATGTATTTTATCTTCTAGGGTTAAAATTAAATTTTAACATTTAAGGTATTAACTTCTATGGTTTCTCTTCTTTCTTCAGCCTAAACTTCTCTTCTGCCTACTTTCTAGTTTATTCCTGATACATAACCCACTGAACAAAAATGTTTTCCAACTCATTTATTTGATTTTGGTTCAGGACCTTTTGTCCTTCAATCTCTACTCTTTCTTGCCTGACTTAATTTTATCAAGGTCTTCATCCTCTTTTTTTTTCCCCTTTAGCTGATAGTCTTCCTCTTTTCTGATATTCCTGTGAATTTAATATTTTTTTTTTCCTTCATCTGGTGATTTTATTACCTCCTACCTTATTTTCAAGAGGTATCTTCATCATTGCTTCCTGCTTCAAAGACACTTCAAAACCCATCTCTTCTTCTGGTTATGCTGTTCTCCTGCTCTATATTTTTCTTATTCAATCCACCATTAATCTTCAAAAGCACAAGTGTAAAATTCATAAATAAATTTACATAAATAATTGAAGAAAGAAATTTTTGTTTGGTGGCTCTTCAGATGAAAGGTTAATTTCTGAACCCATCCTGGAGTTGTTGACACTGGGAAAATCTCTTCAGCTCCTGGGGCCTCTGTCCATTTTCTTCTTCTCAGTTCCAGGAAGAAAAGTTTCTGTCTTTTTAATATGGCTTTTAATATGAGAATAAACAGATGTCGGATTATATCACAGTCAGATAGCACAGTAATGGGGTTGTGTGGAAATCTTGGAGTGATGAGAAGTTTGTGGCATTTTACACACGTTTTGTATGGTTTTAGGTCAGCAAAGTGACTCACTTGTTATCTTGTGAATTCACAGAGCAGAAGACTGCAAAAGACCTACTGCTACATTCCAAAGGGTGCAAACAATGTCTGTCCTTACCCAGCTGTTTAATAATATCAGAGTTATTTATAAGTTGCAAAGAACCCCAGCACTATCATAAATTATCCCAAGCACATTGGTGGGGAGTTGACCCTATGAAAAGATTTACTTTAAGATGGTCTACAGCTTGTTTGTCTTCCTGGATTTCACAAAGCAGAGATTAAATTCATTAGAGTTTGGGAAATGAGAGAAATTTTATTCTTCATTTTGAATTCTTGAGACAAAGAAAGTTATGCATTATTTTTGGGTTTGTTCACCATCATCTTCATAGTGCAAGGATGGAAAATTTTGAAGACCTTGAAATTTGATTCTAAAACATTATGAAATTCCAACCCCAAACATATCATTATGGTTTCAGACAATATTTCTGTATAATAAAAATTTCTAATGTTTAAGACATCTTTTTCTCTTCTCCAAGATCTTTCTCTTTTCTCTCTTATTTCATCAAATCACATTGAAGAAACCCTTTATTTTTACAACTGATTTTAATTTTCATTTCATAAATACAATTTAATAATTTTAGAAGGAGGAGGAAAAAAGAAAGCAGTAACTAAACACTTCCTCAGTAACTATGATCATGTGCTTATATAATACCCATAGAGGTGGTTGAATTATTTTCTGTTTAGCTTTGTTCTAAAAATCTAAACAGACTTTGGAAATTGACCTGGAGAAAACTTTTCCAGAGGGAAATCTGAGTTTTTTTGCTCCTCACAGATGTTGACACATTAGGTTTCATGTTTAATGAAAAGCTATTTTTAGCCACATAGGAAGAAGAAGAAAAGAACAGTCATCAAGATGTAGGCAATTTGTAGGTTATTAAACCTTGGGGAGTCTTGGTGTACCAGACACTGACTATGTCTTCCTGGTGGCAAAGAAAACTACATTGTTAGCTGTGTCCATATGCACTCAACTAATGAATTAATGCAGAAGTTGATTGATATCATAACGCTGATTTCCTGCCCACTAGTTTATATTTGAAATTTATGTGTATTGCAACTATACAGTTGTGTAGAAGAAATTTATTAGAAAAACATTTCTTAACTAAAAAAAAAAAACCCAAATCAAACAAACAAACAAACAACCCCAAAAAAACCCACCTCAAACCCATGTACTTCTGTGTCTCCAGTATGCTACTATTCAATATGTTAAGCAAAAGCAAAGAACTCTTTCTATGTGATCACCACAAGAAGATTCTCTGGCTTCCAAGACACACAGAATAAATTGTTCAAATATACTAGCCTATCAAATCAAAGTAAATTCCTTCAGGGAAGAACTCTTTGTTGTGAAACTAAAGGAAGATGAAAAAAAATGCATAATAACTGTGATAAGTAGGTCATAAATCCATTCCACTGGTTTTCATAGTAAAAGGCTAGAAGATATGTTTGCAACTGTATCAGTAGCTATACCATAATGTAGTAAAGTAGCATAGTATGGGTCATAAAGGATCTATATAATTAATTTTAGACAGTTTCAATAAAAAGTTTAATATAGTGTTGGAAAAAATAAACAAACCTGTGACTAAATTCTGACTTCTTTCTCTTCTCGTCTTGTTGCAGTTTCATTTGTTTGTGTGTTTGTTTGGGTTTTGGAAAAAAAAAAAAACTGTAATATCTTCACCAAGCATTTTTGACCTTTGCTCATGACTCAGAGAGGAAAGTCTGGGAAATGATGCATTATTCTTACAATGTATTAATACCACGTGATTTTCACAATAGGATCTTAGTAGAGAATGTCCATGAATCCTTCTCTTCCCAGCTAGAAACAAATGATTCCACCTTATTGTCTCTGTTCTTCCTCTTGAAATTAGAGACAATGTTGGCTGTGAACATCTAATGTGTACTTATATGATGCCTTCATACATGATGAACAGACTTCATCCCCTTCTCCAGTACTGCTACACCCAAGAAAACACATTCTGCATTATAACCTTATTTTATGTGGTGTGTTTAAGTCCACTTGAAAGCTGAGAATGGATCATTAAAGAGAGAATTAGTACAACAGCACAAAATTATTTTATATGGAGTCACAATTTTCAATTATATGCTCTCATATCTGCCAAATTTGGAGTGAATGAGTGATGGTGATAGGGAAGGAGGGTGTAATAAAGGGCAGCTCTGTTCTGAGGAAGTGTGGATGTTTCCAACAGTAGAGGACTTTGCCATCAGAGTCTGGGCAGTGCACTGAGCTTCATGCTTCAGTGGGGAGCTCATCAGATTGACAAAAGAAGTGACATGAATCCTTTGTAAGTACTTAGAATGGAAATATCATTCAAAATATCAATAAAAATAGGATAAGGAGATGTAAGAGAAATTAGTTTCTTTGGATCTGATTTTTTTTTTCTGAATATAGAGATCAACTGGAAGAAAACAAGACTTTACATTATATCTAGTAGCAATGGATATTATTTATGAGGAAGCTAATCAGAAGGCACCTTTATGACACTTGCAGGTTCTGTAACATTCTCTGTGAGATTTTTTTTTCATTGAATGCAGCTAGAGCTTGAATTTGAAACTGTATTTGATAAAATAAGTGTACTGCAACAAGAGAGGTATGTTTTTAATCCAAGACCCTGAAAAAAGTAATTAAACCTTAAATAAGTAAGCACATGATGGTTGTGTTTCTAGTTCTGCAAGGCACTTAAGAAAGAACACACTTTTAGGTGAGATTTCCTTTAAGGATGACAGTTCCATAGTTATTAGAGAAAATGATAGTCATAAAAAGGACAGATACAGGTCTTGTAAAACAAGAGAGATGGAAATACTTCATTGTGGCTTCAAATCTAAAAAAAAAGTGAGAAAGCTATTAAGATGTTGTTTGCATCAATAGCAGAGGCCAGATCAAATAGATGATTATGCACTGTTGGAGTACACAATTTAGACTCCAGAAAGGTGTTTAAGACAATCTGGAAAAGAGACTTTATCCTTCATTTTTTATTTTCACTCCATCTGAAAGAACCTTCTGGAAGATCTTCTAGTTTACTGGCTTGTTATTAGATATGTTTTGCTAAACCACAATATGCTCAATATCATAATTAACATTTAAAATTAAACTTGGTTTGGTCAAGACATCTTTAAATAGTTGCCAAGGCAACAAAGGTTCATAAATATTTGAATATAAAAATAAAAAACTTGTAGAGCACAAAACTAATTGTTGACATTGGTTTCATTATAATATTTGCTAATACATCTTCAGAAGGTTCACAGTAATATCTAAACAAAGTGAATTTACATTTTCCTACTTCATTTTTGTCATCTGTTATAGGAAAATCTACTATCCCTATAGAACGATGGTGAGGTTTGGAGTGGATTTTTTGTAGGCTTTTACTCCTTCCACCATGTAGGTCAGCACTTATCAGCTGCACTAATTGGAGAAAATTGATTCAGTCTCAAAGGAAACTTCACATTGCATCTCAGTAGCCATGAGCTGTAAGGTAGAGACTGATCTTGAAAAAATTTTTAGACACCTGGAGAAGATGGAGGAGGAAGTGCAAAAAAAACTCTGGAGACTGACAGTGCAATATTGCAATACTAACTTTTTTGTTTTTCTTCATATCATTATTTCAGGATCCCTCCAGCAGCCAGGGAGATGGCTGCAATGTCATTGTGCCCTGCAATACCTCAGTAACAGAAATATGATGTGTATCAAAAGTGTGACAAAGCAGGAGTGGAATCTTTACTAATGAAATGGTTCAATAAAAAGTGAGTGAAACTCAGTTTCTTTGTGATTCTTCAACCAGATGCATACATGTAGCTGTATTTTCCATCTTAGGAAACTACGGTGTCAGTTGATGGAAAAATTTTGTAGACAGGAATAATAGCAAGTGGGATAATTCAGTTTGTAAATTAATGCATAGATGTAAGATTGGATTGAAGCCTAAAATATTTTGTACTGCTATATCCCTAAGTTTAGTTTCTCTCTCTTCCCTCACTCACAGGTACACACAGATGCAAAACTTCAAAAAAGATTTCATTATCTGTCAGAACATAGATGTTTTCAATATTCCTGTGAAAGATGATGCACGAAACTATGCCAAAGGGTTAATTTTCACATTCAATAGTCAGTAGCAAAGAGTTTTAAAACAATTTCCATAACTTGAAGTTATGGTAGAAGAGTTGTTATTAGAAGACACAGGAGGTTATACTAAAAAGACTTTAGGGATATTCAATTAAAATCAACAAGGTGAAAACAGATGACTATACCTTATTTTTGATGTATCCTGCAACACATTTTCATAAACCATCAGGCAGTGGGGAGAATTGAAAATGTAAAGCTAGATTAAAACTAAGGAAATGGTGAAATATAGATATTGTGATCTGTGCTAAACCAAAGTACAAAAATTACTAAACTCCTGTTAATAAAAGTGATGTACAATGCATGTAAGTTCTAGTGCAATAAAGGCCCAGTATGTGATCACTATATAAACATCTAGTAGGATGAAAGATGTTAGATATCTGGTTTCAGTAGCACAAGCATATATTCTATCACAATGTTAAAATAACTCTCATTATTAATATTTTTAAAACCCTTTTTAATAATAATTGGATGCTTCTCCTTATCCATCAGTAAAGTTCATCTTGACAAATAATACAAATGCAAATATCTTCATATATATAGAAATTGTGCACCTATGTTTCTTAGACTTACATGGACCTGTAAACACAAAAGAGCTGATACTTGCACTCCCCAGTTTTGATTGTGTTCTGAAATCAGACAGTATGTCTTATAAACTTGTAGAACATGCTGATTTAGTGAGGAGAGTTTATTGAAAGAAGATTGCAAGAAAACTGTTACAGCTTTAAACCATACAGATAAAACAATATTTTTACTTCATAGCCGCTATTATTTTAGTTCTTGGCATCAATAATGTTAGAAATACTCATTAGGAACTCTTCATTGAGTTAGGCTTGTCTTCTATTTATGAAGTGTTTGCAAACCAGTAACTTTGTTACAAATTATATTTATCTTCATCAATTTTCCATTAATGGCTATTGTAGACACATTGCATATTATCCTATAGATTGTTAATCTCAGGAAAGTGAATATTTCTTTGCTAGTCAATATTTGAAATCTGTTAATGGAACTCTGTGACAGATGACTTGCTACAGGCATGGTTTCTCTACCCTGACTAGATAGAAAATTAGGATCTGTGCCTGATGGTCAATATTTCAAGAACAGCATGCAATAAGTGTTACTATTTAAAACTTACAAAGAAAACTAAGCTTTGTAAACTGCATCATTCAGCAGTATTTTTAGTCCTCATTTGCACAAATAACACTATGGCTATTTATGTGATGTGGGATGTAGTCAAAAGGTATCTTTCAGGCCTGTGAAGGCAAGATGGTCCAATAACAATTTCACTGTCATTATGAACCCCAAAACTTGGAGGTTTATTTGGTTGGTTTTTCTCTGGGCAATAGGGACACTGCAAATGTTAAGATCTACAAGGACATCTTAAAAAAAAAAATCCATTGTTATTTCTGAGCACTGCAATAGTATCTTAGAGTACCTAAAACTAAATTGTTATGACAAAACAGGAAGATCTTCCTCAAGTGTTTAAAAATCTTTTCTCAATATCTGATCAAGCCTTATTGCATTTTAAAAAGATATTTCTTACATGGCAAATTGCTGACTCCTCCTCAGTTTTCGTAAATTTTCTCCTGGGTATCTTACACAAATCTAACTGGCATTCCACTGGAGAACAATATTTATCCATTACAGAAGACAATACAAACACAAGCACAGAATTAGGGCTTCCTTGGGAAACAGTAGTGTGGGGGTGCTGAAATTGTTTCATAGGTTTGTTAGTTGTAGGTTTGATGTGATTTGGACTTTAACCCCAGCCAGGTAAAATTCTTGGTTTGGAATGTTCTTATCAGAAGTTGATAAGAGTTTCCAAAGCAACCTAATCCTCTGCCCAGGGTTTCGACCATCCCATTGTCTTTCTCCCTTATCTCAATGCATCTCCCCTCCCCACCCATCATCTCCCAGGCCGAAACCTTTCTCAGAGAGGTGTCGGACAGTGATTGGTGGATCTCCCAGGACCCCATCCCAATTTACCTGATTCGTTAATGTTGTGTATTGCATTTGGCCTTGCCCACCTTGCTTTGTTTCATTGGTCTTGTAACTGGTGCCCACCTCTGAGATTGGTGGGGAACAAAAACTCCTTGCAAACGAGGCCCTGGGTCACTCTCCAGAGGCGCAGGCCTGGAACCAGGGACTGCCCCTGTGTTTCCCGAATAAAACCTTCTTCCTGAGCCTAAGAGTGTCCCCTCTTTCGAACCACGGCCGTGACAGCTAAGGCGAAGGCACTGTGGAGCCAAGACCCACGCAAAGGTACTGTTGGGCGTATCAGAGCTAGCAGGGTGGTCCAGCCGACCGCTGGGCTGACCTGAGAGACAGATACGCGAGGCAACACAGTAGGATTTATATTAACTGTAGGTTTTAAACAAGAACCTGAAAAATCCTAAATGGTAAAAATAGCAGCACATTATATAGTTTTTCTATTATTTATGTTGAAACATAAGGATGCTTCTGCGCAAATAGAGGCTTCCTACTCCTCTGCAGATTTCAAACATAGTATGACCTGCACGTGTGGATCTTTTCAAAGTATTGCTGAGCAAGCATTCACATCCAAAGTTTCTCACAAATTGCCTGCCTCTCCACTCAAGGTCATGCTCTATTAAAACTTTGATATTAGAACAAGCCTCCCAGAAGGTTTGCTCTGAACCATTACAACACGTAGCCACACTGCTGTAACATCAGCCTTTCTCCTGACCCATTCCTTACGAAGGGATTTTTTATTACAGAGTATTGTATGGATCTGTTGTAAAGCACTATTATTAATCCAGGACTTGTTAAGGTTGCACAGTGGTCTCTTCCACTGTAGATTAGAGAACTAGAATGTGATATGGCCTCATACAGTCTCAGGTTTCTTTTTTCAGGTTTGCTTTTTTCAGCAATAGGAAATCTTTTATTACCAATAAATATTTTTGCATTGTACCACATCACTACCACTGATTTCAATTGTCCTAAAAAAACATGTTTACAATAAAAATACAAGTTCTTTCAGAAAGTTTCTGGGTTTGGTTAAACTCTTATGTCTAATTTTTGCCTGAAAATTAGAATATTTTCAAACCATATATCTTTGGGGTTTTTTGTTTGGGTTTGGAGTTTTTGTTTGTTTGGGGTTTTTTCATTTTAAAATTACTGACTTGAGTCAGATTTTTCAACTAAGACAACAAAAGATACTCAGTGCTCTCACTTCTTGGTCACGTACAATTGATTAGCCTGTTCCAAAAATATTCTGATAAGGAATTTGCATTGCTACCGTGTGCATTTCTTCTGAAACTTTGAATCTACTACTTGGTCAATATTTGTTATAAGAACAGAAGTCTTAAAAAACATCTTCTGCTTTCTTATGGATGATGTCCACAAGGCAGGTTGCAGTTCATGTCAGACAGAGTTAGAAGAGCTGTATAAATGCTGCCATTTTAAGATTTTGTGAAAGTCCATGGAGATCTTCTTACCTTGAATTCACACTGGGATTTTCCATAAGGTTTCTAATTTTAAATTACTTCTTTCATAAAATGTGTTTCTGTGCTGGTTATGTTATATCACTTATTGTATTTCATTTGTTCTGCTTTTCTTTTATTCTTTAAGCCCTGCCTTGCCAAGATGAACTATTTAAAATAAATATTGAAAGGATGGACCTACGGGAAAGCTGCTCACATACATTTTCCACTAGGAAATGATCTGCTACACTGAAGTTTGAAATTGTTCTGTTTCATATTATGTTCATATCTTAACTGTCTGATCTTTTGAACAAGAACACCTTGCATTTTAAGAGCTGTTTATAGAACATCGTCATTATTAGTGTTCTATCTGTCACATAGCCAAGAGAGAAGGAAGAACCTGTGCAAATGAAAAATAAACCCAGCAAGTTAATTTTCTATGACCAAGTCTTGTTAAAAATTAATCATGCTGAATTCCTAATCTATTATGGTTTAAATAGAATGCCGATTTGACTCTTAATTGAGATGAGAAAATGGATTAGGGAGAGGCTTAAAGAAATGGAAAAAAAATAAGGAAGACCATATCTGAAATTCAGCAGTGATTCTTTATTAGGAGGGATGAGCAGACAAAGATGCTTATGCATCACAGAAAGTGGTACTTTCAAAGAAGAGCAAAAGAGAGTTTATTGAAGAATAAGCCAAATAAATTGCTGCCTATTAAAACTCTCTCCCAGGCCCTCAAATCAAGAGCACTTTAGATGCTGTGTTATTATCTACTTTAACAGTAGTGTCACTGAAAGACATGGGATGTGTGCTGAAACATATGTGATTTGCTGAATATGCATTAAGTGATCCACAGCTAAGATTTCTGTCCATCTCACAGCTGTAGACATTGCAGTAATGAGAAGGTCATTGCTCAGGCATAATTGAGGTCAGTAGATTATTGCTCAAACCAACAATATAGTGTGTCAAGGGAAAGAACTAGCAGATTTAGTTCAATTCCTTGTCAGCAAAGATATTGCTTTTTGTCTGTTTAATGTGGGACAGGAAAATCTTTACAGAACAAAAACATGTCTGAATGAGGTGGTAAGAGCATCCATTTCTTTTTTCTACAAACACCATCATTAATATACCAATCTCCAAATTTAACGTGATATAGAGAATGCTGCAATAGAGTCATAATTACCTAGAGAACTTTTTTCATTATCATCTAGGTGTTGCAAAAGAAAAACAATGCTGCTATGTAATGGAGATTTAAATAGGAGGGCACTATGCTTACAGCAGCTGTTTAGCTCTTTTGTAGCTATTATAATACAAGCAAAGAGAAATATTTCCCCTTCTGTCATCTAATTTCAGTTACTGACCTACTAAAATTGTAGCATGCCTATAGAAATGATGCATCCTTTCAATACTAAAGAGGCAAATTTAAGGGTTGCTTTTAATTTTCCCCCTTTTTCACTTGGGGTGCAATTCTTTCTGCTCTACAAATTCAGTCCATTATGTAAATAAAACACTCATACCAAACACAGCCTGAGAACCACTTTAGATGACAATGTTAAATGACTTGAATGTCAAGAAGCTCTTGAAGGAAATACAGGAAGATTGTGGAGCTATGTTGCATTGAGCATCAAAAGCTGGAGAAAGCTGAAGATCAAGATCATGAAGCCTTTCTTCCTTCAAGATACTCTAAGACTATTCAGCTCTAGTCCAGATGCAATCATAATTAGGGAGATTTTCTAGCAGCTTGACAGGAAATTCTCACACTCCAGATCTCCATTTCTGTTTGAAAGAAATACCCAGCTGATCTGGAAACTTAAGCCTCTTCTCTTGGGTAAAGTGAGTTAGTCTGACCTCTCTGAAATGGGTTGCACTTGAATTGAAAAAATTACCTTACCTGTACAAAGAGAGCTAATCACTGCAAAACCTGCTCTCTGGGGGTTACAACAATACTCCAAACAAACCCTTAGTTATGTTGGTACTCTGGGATTTCTAAACACTTCCCAGTTGCTATCACCTGTATGCATTCTGGTCATATGCAGAGCCCAGTTCAAGCTGAAGCCTTGGAAGTCTCTCTGTCCCCCTCACTGCCTTGTTTCTGACAGGTGAGCCTTGTTGCAGAGGTTGGTGTGGGAGGAATCCCTCTGTCTGGGGGGAGGAGGAATTGCCTGGCCAGCACACTGTGAGAGCTGTCAGCAGCATGACTACTGGGCAACCAAGATCTTTGGAACCCCAGGTGCAGCTATGAAACAGGAATATTGACTTGTAAATGCAATGAAGAAGCTGCTGGACTGAAAATTTTATCTCTTTAGTTAAATGGTCATTTCTGTGTTAAATATTCATTGACTGAATGACTCAATGGCCTTTTTCTTTTCACTCTTTCACCATTTCATTAGCTACTGTTCTAGGTTTAAACTCATCAATTCTGCTCATTGCACCCATTTTTCCTAAAAACCTGTGTTTCGGAATTTCATCACCACTAAGGTCTGGGTACCTGTTCCAGTTTGGCAACATTTCACTTTGTACTGTTACAAATTTAAATACATTATTCAGGAATACTCCTTCTGTGCGACTGCATTCCAGGGCACAGTGAATCCCACTAAGCAGAGGTTAACTAATAAATCATGAAGTTATTTATGCATTGAATTCACCTCAAATGGAAAAGGTTACTTATGGCTCAAATTCAACAGGCAAAGAAAACAATAAACAAGGTATGCAGTACAAAAACTGCCAAAACTTTAATTTTTTTTTTTTAGCAGTCAATTTTAAAAGGATTTAGCTATACTGCTGCAAGCTGTGCACTTGCCATTAAATCAAACTGGCTATATCTTGTCAGTATTAGAAAATTTAGGAGGAAACTTCCAGAAAGGCCTTTAAGAATTTGTTATTCACAGAATTACAGAATTGGTCAGGTTGGAAAGGACACCAATGGGGTCATCTAGTCTCACCTCCCTGCTCAAGAGGGGGCATCCCAGAGCACATGGCACAGGATTGCATCCAGATGGTTTTTGAATACCTCCCTTGAGGGAGATACCAGAGTCACCTGCACAGGAAAGTTCTTCCTCATGTTCAGGTGGAGCTTCCTGTGTTCCAGTTTCTGTCTCTTGTCCTATTGCTGAGCACCACTGAGAAAATTTGACTCCATCCTTCTGACACCTTCTGAATTCAAACCTTTGTTGTGTTTTTATACACACTGAACATTGGTATCACTAACAATAGCAATACAAAACCAGCACACTGTCAGTGAACAAAAGATAGAATGATACTGTCCACCAATAACTAACATCTTTTTTTTCATCCAAGACAGTTGAACTCGAGTCTAGATGACTTTTCTTCCCAGGATCTCCACCTACTATAACAATAGCTGAGATGTCATGGCTACTCCAAATGGAAAGAAAGCCATGCAAAATGGAAAGGATGGGTCAGCAGAACTGGAGAACCAGTGCCAAGGATCTGATGTCCACACTATAGACAGTAGATTTTTATTTGTGTCACTTCTAGCCCATAAACTGAACATATTTGTATCTGGAGTATCTCTAGGAGAGTCCCTGTAGTTTCCACTTTTTGATTCCAGATCTTGGAAGACAAAGTTGTATCATACCCTAGGGTCAACTCACTTCCCTTAAAATAAGCAATACAGCACTGCTGGATGTTTTTGGAGGTCTACCTGGCCTCCAGCTGCCTTTGGAAATCATCCCAGGCCTCCTGCACCATGTCTGCTTCCTGTGTCAGGACCCTTGAGGTTCTTTCATGTACTCTCAGGTGTCTCACAATTGCACTGAACACTTTCATAGGAATAACTGGATAAAGAATGGGTCTCTCTAAGTAAAATAGGGAAGTAAGATGGAGAATTTGATGCTTTTTAATATATTATTGGCCTGGTTGTGTGATGATGAACAGTTCCTTTAGGGCACTTCTACCTCTGACTACAATAATCCAAAATTTTTTTTACTAGCTCTGAAGAAAAGACTGCATAGGTTACTGAGAAAATGCTGTAGAGTGTTTCAGAAAATAGAGATGTTTATTGAGGAATTTTAATGACCTAAAGTCTCCATACTCTAAATAGAATCTCTTTTCCTTTTGGAGGCATATATTTTGGATATTAGTGATGATCTGGCAAAAGCTGCAGCATGTACCTGAACGGAGTGATACTAAACTGAATAGAGATGGGATAAAATTTTTTATATTAACAGAGGAAAAAGTACATCTTTCATTAGAGGAAAAGCTAAGACTAAATGTCCACCTCCAATTAAGCTGTCTCTATATATTTAGTAATATGGCCATCGTAACTTCAGTACTAAACACATCCCAGCGAATAGATATTTAAATTAGTTAATTTTTTTTGTTTAATTGTAATCCAGATAAGCCTCTCAATTTAATATATTGCTTAGTATAAACAATGTTTTAAAAAATTAGAACCTGTTTTTTATACTCAAGAATGGAAAGTATATTGTATCTCAGGAGCCACAAACCAATTAAACAAAGGGAGAAAAAAACAAAAAAGGATTCCATGTAACAAAGGACAGAAATAAAATCTCAATCAGGAGAAAGTAATGAGCAGAATCATGATTTACTTATACTCATCTCTACCAAGTGAAAGAAAGTTGCCTGCTGAGAGTATAAATAAGACAAATCAAATACCTCAGGATATATTTGAAGAAATTTTATTCTTGTCAGATAATGAACTTGGTTTTTGTGATGAGAATGCTAATTAATTCATTTGTAATGTAGATAGCAATAATAAAGATAAAGTGACTGTCCTGGAAAGATGGATCCAATTCTTTGTTAAAGTTAATCAGAAATTAAAGTGGCAGTAAAAACCTAATGTAAAGTTTGATATCTGACTTAATAACAGAAGCCTATAACTTTGAAAGCAAACTTCGTTAGAATCAATATTGAGATGCTAAGAAAAAATATAAGGAGTTAGTATTTTGAAATTTTGCTTATTTGTTCAACTCAAAGATAAGATAATATAATACATTTAGAATATGATCCTGAAAAGTGTTGCAAGAATAACTTTTTACACAAGTATATTTTCAACCTCAGAGTTTGTTTGTACAAGACAAATTTATATCACTACCTCTCTTGCCCAAAACCTCTCCTTGTTCCTCTGAAACCCATCACGGATAATTGGTCATCAGATAAAATTTAGTGAGACTAAAAGTCACATGTTGGCCTTTTGTTCTTGTTCTGAAACCCTCAGCCCCCTTCTGTATCACTGTGGACAGCATCATCAAATCTGGAGTCCTCTTTGACTTCTATCATCCTCACTTGTCATGTTGATTCTCTCCTCGTTTAATACATCAACGACACAGCCTTTTCTGTCCATATAATCTTAAATTTTACCAAGTTCATATTATTTTACTTTTCAGTACAGAAACATCTTCATTTTGCTCCACATAAGTTGTCCTTCTAACAACCATTCAGAATACTGCTATGCAATAATTTTTATAGGTCAAAATGATATTATTTCTCTCTGTCTTTCTAATGAGTTATCTTCTCCATCACATAATAAGCTGATTTGGGGTAGTTTAAAGGTCAAATTGTGTTCTCTTACCCTCCCCTGTTGTAATTCTCTGGGGGAATGGTTTTTCCCTCCTAACCCCCTGGAGTCCCTTACCATATAGCTTGACCCTTCCTTCCTTCCCTGACCTCATTGGCTGTAGTCTAGCTATCCTTTTCCTGAGCAAGGGGCTATATAATGCCTCACTCTTCCTTATTCTCCCTCTTTCCTCCCTAGAACTTTGAAAAAAAATCTCCTGGAAGAAAAGTCTTGGGAAAAAGCCTTGTCTGATATTTTTTATCTTGTTCCTAGTATAATTCCCTCCAAAGCCTCCTAATAACTAAGTTAGCTAAAGCCCTCAGAGGAGAAGCAGAGAGCAATTGTATCGCTCCCCAACAGGACTGGGTGAGAAAATGTGATGAGAAAGCTTGTTGGTCAATGTAAAGACAAAGAGGTCACTTACCTGTTGCCATCATGGGCAAAAAATACTCAATTTGGGGAAAATTAGGGGGTTTTTTGTAAGCTAAAATAGATAATTGTGGTAAGAAGCATACATAACCAAAAAAAAAAAAAAAAGTCTTGTAACTAGTGGATAGGGATGTAAAAAAAATAATTTTTTATCATTTAAGCTCTATAATATTCAGCGATATTTACAAATTATACATGCCTTGTTAAATGACAATTAATTGTTCAATCTATAAAGAAATCTATAAGAAAATACAGCTGTGCCATCTCACTTGATATTTACTATCTGTTAAAAAAACTAATAAAGGACCCTGATATTTGATATTGGCACATGCCTAAATTGTTTTATTTTGTCACAGCAATGTTTCTCATTAGTACTGGAAAGCACATATATACTTCTTCCTTTTCTTTATGGGGTAATTTCTTTGAGTTTATTGTATTCACAGTCTTTAGAGTCAACAAAGATAAAATGAGTGTCTTCAAAAACACTTATTAAACAAAGACAGGGAGTTATTCCTGGGTCATGAGTGTGTTCAGCAAAAAGCATTGTTGTGTATAATCCAAGGGAAAGGGAAAGGGAGACTCCAAGTCACTGGCCAATTAAACAACTGGTGTGGATTGCCCCTGCTCATCTTCATCTGTTCATACTCTCCATTGCCGAAGATGTTCCTCTGAATATTTTTTACACAGTAACAATATGATTTCATCAGGACTGTTGCATTGCAGTACAAGGCTCTGCTTTTATCAGGCACAGGTGTTGCACTTATCAATTGGCTGTTTAGCTTTCTGCATGTGCATTATCAGCAAATGTTTACTGGCCACCTCTATCACTATTTTCTACTATAGTTATCTATTAAGATTTATGTGTTCCCTAGCATGAGGTTATCAACTAAAAACTCTGAAGCAATGGCCGGAAAAGGAAAATTCACATTTCACTGGCAATCACTTCCTACACATCCCAACTTTACAGATGAGATAATGCTTCCTGAATCCTCCAGCAAGGGCCTGTGAGGCTAAGAGCACTGTGGGATAAAAAAGTAAAAGGCACTGCTACAGAACTCTAGAGCTGTGTGTGTGTGTGTGTCAGGTTGAAAACAAAATGAAAGGCAGACTGTAGTCCTAAAAGTGAAAGTCAGAAAACTTAAAAATGTAAGTTTTCTACAGAGCAAAGCACTGTGCAACACCAACACTGGTGTGTGCTGGGTACAGGAGTCTCCCTCAGTTTCCCTCAAATTCCACTGATCTAGTCCTGAACAAAACAAGACAGAGTCTGGCAGCCAACCCATCCACCAGATCCTACAAAGGGGATCTCATTCATCATCTTTTATCTCCTGAGGATGTGGCTGCTATGAAATTGTACTCACTTTTGCAACAAATCACAGCCCATAGCCAGAGCTTTCACTGGCACTAAATCAGTAACTCCAATGGGCCAGGTCATTTGCAGCAGGAACAGATAACACCAAATGGTTCAGGGTTAATTTGCAGATACAGAAGACAAACGGGGGTGCATGTTGATGACTGTCTAGACAGGAATTAATTTTCTTCCTTATAATATTGCTGATGCTTGCCTTGGTACACCTCTGAATGGGATTCTCTAAGTACATAATTTTTAGACCATCATTTTTAATTTTATAAAATTAATTCAAGTCAGCACATATCCAAAGTAAATGAGCCCAGATTTAACCCTAAAATATAAATAGCCCCAAAATTATACTTGGTTTGGTGAGTGTTGTCCCAATGCACCCTGATGCTTCAGCTGGTGATGTATCTCTAAGATTTTATTTTTTAGTCATATTTATTTAGCTATTTTATTTTATATGTCTGAGTCTCTCTCATTCATTCATTCATAGTGAATACAGGGAGGACTGGTCTGTCTTTTGGAAGTACCTACACGAAACTGTAAAACATCCTGGAGAGTTTATCTGAATTTAAATGGACGTAAAATAAAAAAGTCACATAGAAAGAAGTTCTCAGAAGTCTCAAAGTTCCTGTGATGAACAGTGGACAATGAGACATTAAAACATGAATAAGAAACCAAAATGTCTTTGTAAGCTTTGTTGTTAGAAACAGATAAATTATACTATATCAGTCCTTTCCTAAACACACCATAAGAAAGATAAGAATTTCTGAAGATGTTTAAACAAAAATGAAGTTAAATAACTTAGTTTTACTGTTAAATAATTTTAATATAAAATATTTTGTTCATACTAGTTAAGGCTTTACCTAATAATATTTAATTTTAATGTAATATTTTAAAATTTTAGAATAATAAGAAAAATATAAAGTCTTAAGATTTAATAAGTAGGTACAAGGCAATTAAATACTTACATAATCTAATTTTTAAGTTTTCATAACATGTGTAAGGCTTTCATAAATCCAGGTCTGCATATGCTTTAATATTTTTTTGATTGCTCAGAAATGTCAAATAAAATGTGATTCTCTGCAGTTCAGCAAATGGGAGTCCACACAATGGGAAACCTTGTCCCCTACTTTCACTGCAGTCAGGGGCTACTTCATGCATACATACCTTGTTTTCCAACCACTGCAGTGAGATCTGCTGTCTTGTAAAGATCATCCCTACCTACTGGCAAAGCATGAGAAGAGCTGGATGCAATTTCACAACATCTGACTGTGGCTGCCAAAGGCCCTTCACCCTTCAGCTTGGGAGCAGCTTCTTTCAGCACAAGCACAGAGTTCCCACACTTGTTTCTTGTCTGAGAACCAAAAAAATATAGTTCTTTGGCTAGAGGAGTGACAGTTTTACAAGGCTGGAAAGAACAATTTTAAACATAATGATGATTATCTATTGAGCCAGAAAGTGTGCATTGATCAATAGAGTAATTGGACTAAAACCCAAATATCAAAAGTGTATTCATGCAAAAGAAGGCAACAGTTCAGGCCATCTCTAAGGAATGCCATGATTTATGTATCCACTGCTTCTTTCTTTTCAGTAACATTCTCCTGGAACATGTTCCTTTCTTAGCCTGGCCCATTATCAACAAACAGTGTGTAATACACATGTTCATGGTTTGGTACTGATTGAGGTTAATTAGTGGTTCTTCTTACATAGATGTCTGGAATTATAATAAAAGGTTCAAAACCTACAATTAACAGTGGCAAGTAACCTATATTTTTTATTTCCAGCTCCTCTACTAATTCTGATTATTATCCACTGCACATTTGATTTCTTGCCATTTTCTTTGACCTCTTCACGGCAGAGATGAAAATTTAATTGTTTAGGTAAGAGAAGTGCCATGTGGTTTCTTTATCACCAGAGACACAGCACGTTAACCTCTCACAGTCAGTTTGGGGGTACTGCCCCACTAAGACATAGACTATTACTCATCATTCTTTATCAATTGCATTGCATAAAATGTGTTTGAGTTTAGTGGCCCTGACATTCATAACTGTCAAATGAAAAATCACATTTTAATCACAAAGCTAGAACTGCAGAATTCAGTTTAAGACTAGTATACACTTTTTTTTATCCTCACAATTTCTATATGAACCATTCTGAAAGAAAAATGATGAAGGAGAAAATTGCTTATGTTGCTTTTGCTGTAATATTCTCCATGGACAGCATTCTGAGGAACTATTCTCCTGTGAGCATAAGCTGGTATAAATTTCCCTGAAATTTGAACTAGAGATCTCTAAGGCAAATCTGAACCTTGATTGGCTTTGGGACCTTGGGATTGGCAACCAAGACTGGGGTGCTGAATTCAGTGTCTCATTTCACGGCCCTTTTGAACTCCTTCTGTTAAGGCTTGAAATCTGCAAAATACTCAGAGAACACTGAGGTATGAAAGTTACATCTAGTTAAAACAAAAGTAAAAGGGATCAATGAATCCTTTCAAGCTCAGGCTGTCAGGCAGTCTTCATGTCACTCTCCAAAATGCATTACGCTTTAAAACATGGAAGGTTACAGTTCTCACCTCTGAAAGGAGATGAAACAGTACATGGCACTGACATTTGTCCACTAAAGCCCATTCAGTCTTTTTCAATCTTTTCAATAAGGGCCAGGGAGTCAGAACTCTCTCCTGTCAATCACAAAATTATATTCTGTTGTGCTGTCTGGAAAGCACTCACAGCAAGTTAGTTTTAGAGTTCACAGAAGATGTCTCAAAATTCTGCCCATGGTCCTGAGCTTGCAAGAAACATATACAAATACACATAAACTGAATTATACCAGCATAGTTCCTCCTTTCTTAGCTAAAGTCTGTAGTCTGCATCACTAGTTATTGATCAGGGGAATTATCATACATATTTCAGACACACAACACAATGGATCCACAACAAAGATCCTCAGACCCCTTTCACAGTGAAAGAGAAATGGCTTAGATCCAGTTGCTGTGTTCCTTCTTAACTGCAGTTGCTGTATGGATGAAAGAAGCCCCTTGCCTGGTGTGGCAGTCTGGTGGGTATCCCCTGGGAGTCTCTACTCTTCCTCACCTTCTCGCGTGACTTCCAGCCATTCAGCTTCACCTCATGGTGAGCTGTACTCCTGAGCCAGCAGACAACTATGGTTCTACCGAGCTGTTTTCTCGGCTAGCTTGCACTTCAGATACCATATAAACGAGTTTTATCTTTGGGTCCAGATTCCAGACTAAGACGTGCCCTTGCTTGGAAGAAAAGGAGTGGACACACACGTGGTGGTATTAGGGTTTATTCAGGCACGAAGCCCAGGGTGCAAGTGTGCCAGTGAGAGTTTGGGGCTCATACCTGCCCCTCAGTACAGGGGCGTTATTGTTGGAAATGAGGGGGAGTTACTTAGGTACAGGGAGCATTGACATGGCAATTTTGGGACAAGAGGGGTATGGGGGATACCTGAAGCCTTGGCTGAGCCATCTGGATTTGCCAGGGCCATCAAGTACCAGGGTGTGTCAATAGATAAGATACAATGGAAGGTACAATGGGGAGGGAGAGGCCTATTGAGGGTAAACGACAGGGATTAGGGAAAGGAGGATGGGGGTAGGGATGAACTATTACAGAAGCTTAATAACCAAAGACATACAGAACTTTAGAAAACTCAAAATGCACAGTAACACTTGGCTTGCTGGTTAAATTGGGAACCATATGCAGAACCACTGATGCAGAACCACTGATGCAGTTCTGTGAGTATTCTGGGATTTGTTGACTGGATGTCACAAGCATAGACACTCAGGAGCCAGTATTTTATTTCAGGCTGCCCATACACATGAGGGAAGTTATTGACAGCATGCTCCTCAGACGTTACTGACAGGGGACCTTCATCTTCAAATAGTAATGGAATATGAGTCATTCTGATTCAGAAATAGGAAGTCAGAGTCATTTGCCTCAGAAAAATGTCTTTGAGTTCCTGGGACAACAGCCATTATAAACAGAACTTTAAAAATTGCAGGTGTAATGTTCTTTTCTTTTAATAAACATGAATATTTCCATATCCAAATGATTAACTGCCTATACATGTCCTAAATTAAGCACAGTCTGTTATGTCAGCCATATGGTAGCTCTTAACACATAATCCTTCCTATCTCTAAGACAACTTTTTGTACATTTATTTGGCAGCCCAATAAAGCATTATGTTTTTCCAGTTAATGTAGGGAGAACAGCTAAAACCAGAGGTCATTGATGATAAATGCATCCTTCATGTTAGTTGCAGATGATTTTAAATCTGCTTACTTCTCTGTCCTTCCTAGTAATTTTTAAATAAGATTTCTCCAGCATGCCACTAGAACATGAACTCCTAGAATAATTACATTGATGTCAACAGAGAGGTACTGGAAGAGACATCTATGAACAAATGGATTTTTGATGGACATAATACAAGGTTCTGTTCAAAAATTACTATTTTGAAAAAGAAAGCCAAAACACTGTGAATTTTTCAAATTACACCTTCTACACCTTCTACTGCTTTTCAAGTTCTTCAGTGTCTTTATCACAACTAACTCAAATACTTGTAGATGCCATGAAGATTGTCATCCTTCTGTCAGTACTTACCAGTTTGAAGAAGATAATCTGTCTGTGCTTTATATTTAGTCTATTCCTTGTTCTTATGGCTGTGCTTTGGTTTTCTTCTCCACTTCCTAAATTTATTAAATAAATTCACCAGAGGTATTTCTAGGACTTTGCGAATGTTCAATTAAACTATATCATCTTTTTTCCTGACAGTTGTTTTTTGACACAATCATATTATTTTAAACCATTTGGCCAGAATTTGCTTAGAAAAAATGCATTTTATCTTATTGTTTCAAATTGCCCATCATCATTGTAAGATCTGTAAGTTAAAAAAACCACTCAGGACTGAAGCTTGGAATGCCAGTTACTGCACTACATTTTCATCTCATGTAAATACCTTCCTCCATATGCATAAGTATTCTGCCAAACTGGAATAAAATCTAGATCTTCCAATTTCTGTTTTAGGACATGAGGGCAATTAAGATATAAAAGGTAAATTCAGTATGTGAAACAATCCTCTCTCTACTGTACTGCTGGCACCATGAATCAACTTTCTATTTTTCCTTATCCAGAAGAAATTTAGATTTTTTTGTGCAAAGTAAAGCAACTTCAACAGGCACTGGAATCTGGCTGTCCTGGTGGAGCTGGAGGATTTGGATGACATTTAACTCCTCAGCCAAGGCATGGACCTGGTGATGGCAAATGCTCAGGTGATCAGTAAAGGTTATCTTTAGACTGAGGGCTGATTAGGCTTTCAGGAAAGGTAGACCAAGGAACAGGGAGAGTGATAGGGAGAGGGCATGGTACTGTCAAGAATGAGACAGATTTTTTTTCTTCCTGTTAAGCTTAAAGGAATTTTATTGGCAAAAATTGTGACATATGTCTTTTGGTCAACTGCAGTGTTAGATGCCATCTAAAAAAGGGGGTTGAATACAGTTTTGAACAGAATGAAGCTAAAATAGGACATAAGTGGCATTTAACTTTTTAAAATACAAATGGGAGTCTGGCCTCAAATCTATCTACTTCTGTATGCAATATATCAGTATAATTCTCATATATCCAGCTTCTAACATATTTAAAGGATTTTTTGATATTTATCTTGGCCTAGCTTCCACCTTCCATCTTATTTGACATTGTGGAAATGGCCGGTTTTGACATTGTAGTCCTTTAAAAGTGTCCAAGTTTCTGAGAAAGTTATATAAATTATATGAGTTTAATATATACAATCTGAACACGTATGCTTGAAGTATGATTTAAAGGTTTGGGATGCCAGACTTTACCAATTCAAAAGGTGTTATGAAAAATTTTAAAACTAGCATATTCAATACTGTACTTACCACTAGTGTGAACAAATGCTATGAACTCTGTAAAATGCTGTGAGATATTTGTATGCCCCTAGAAAAAGCCAGATATTCAGTGATATACCTCTAACAGTTAAGAGTCATTGGTGACATTGTGGTGGATTTATAATACGTGAGGAGCAAAGATCAGATATTAATAAAGTAGACTATGATTTATACACTAAATGCAATCATTGAACAAAGCAGAAATTAGCTTGGCAACATGGGGAAACTAACCTGAAAGTTTTCTTTGTGAGTTCCAGCAGTTTGTTTCTTGCCAGCAAGGTCACACATTGGAAATATAATAGAACACTTTGTATTTCAAATTGTCCTCAAACACCATCTTGGTCTTTCAGAGAAAAGGCACTAATTTAGAAAAGATGAAAAAGGTTTTCTTCTACTCTCCTGTCAGACTTTGTCTTGAATCATAATCCTAAGCTGCAGAATCTGCCGTGCCTTGTCTGCAACATTAGTGTTCTAGCCCATCACAAATGTATGTATATAAATATATACATATAATATATACATATAATATATACATATAATGTAGTCACAATTCTAGAGGCAATTTATATGTGCAATTCAAAAACATTAGCTACAAAAGATAACTAACTGTCTAGAATTTTATGGAAGTCTGAATAAACTGAGTAGGCTACAGAATTTATTTTGAATAAATTATTTTGGATAATTTATCTCTGTGGTTTGTCAGTAGCTGAACACCACAACATTTCCTTCAGACCTACATTCAGTGTTGCTAAGGGGTGTCTAGAAATGAAGCTCAAGAAAATTCTGTAAATTATATTGATTTTCCTGCAATCTGAACTTGTGTCCTAGTTCCTTGCCTTAAAAAATAAATATACTCTTGAAATATATATAATCATGAAAAGCTTATATTCATTGTCTTTGGAAATTTAGACTCTCATGTTTCTATTGAACATTTCCCCATCCTCTCCTTCTTCTACAAACACCAGATCCTCGTCTTTCAGAAAATCTCTGCCATTCTTAAGTTGAACATCTCTTAAATTAGATTGGAAACACAAATGTAGAAACAATCTTCTCCATATGATTACTTGCCTTAACAAAGATTTTGGTACAAGTATTTGGGTTTAGTTTTACACTAGAAGAATCCATTATGTGTGCTCTGATACTGGTCTGTGATAAGAAAAAAAATAAATAAAAGTAATGGTTTGGTTTTTTTTTTTAAGTGAACTCTTTTGCTAAACCATTATTTGATGTAAAAGTAACCATAGATGCACACTTGTAAAATTCATACTTTTTCAGTTTTTCAAATACTGGGCAATATATTTGTCTGCTAAAACATATGTAAATATGGCAAAATAGATCAAAGCAATACTTCAGACTGTTAAGAAAAATTCTAAGCTGCATTTTGAAAGAAATACATTTTCACAGAGATGTTTACATGCTCTAGTTTGTTCTCACATAAGCAGATGGAGTTTCAAAAGATAAATTTTACTTGCTCTAATGCCATATATATATATA
>VWZU01010576.1:220657-284650 GCA_013397095.1 Sterrhoptilus dennistouni | reverse complement strand
TTTAGAACTTTGGGGGGGGGGCGGGGATGGGAGAAAGGGAATACCTTCATATTGTTTATTTTTAAAAAAGGAAAAATACCTTAAAACTACACTACAGTTCACAGTAGTACCATGTCTCTCCACACATGATAAAATAGCTTTCCATGGTTATTAATACTATACATCCACTGACTAGATTTTTCAATTGCAAATTCAAGATAAAATTCACATCAGAAAACGTTCTATGTTCAATAAAATGCAGTCTGTGTCTCTTGCCCATTCGTGTAACATGCTGCACTTTAATAAACATTTCTGTTACAGAAACAAATTCAGTTTGCATTGTCCAAGCTGTAGTGGATGCTGTAGAACACATTTACAAGGAAGATTTGTTACTTAAACTATGCATCTGTGGCTCAGTGTGCACATAGTAAATCATTTCAGTAAAGAGCTGCTGTCTTTGGGCAGCACTCTAGAGTTCCCTTTGCACTGGATATCACATAATAGCAATATGCATAGTATTTCTTTTTTTCCTTTCTCCATTTTTCCTCCACTCTGCAACAAAGGTGATTCTTCAGCTTGCTGTCACCTGCCTCCAGTCTTTGAAAAAAATCTGAAATTTCACACAAGATAAAAAATAAAAGACAGATGGAGGTAGAAACATTAATTTACTTTGCTCTGTCTTTTAAAGATTTCTTATTAATAAAACAGGATTATTAGGGCATAATTATGTAATTTTGGTTATATTTTGTTCTTGCCATTCATTTCAAATGGATAATTCTTGATACAAACAAGTGTTATTTTATTGCCCTTTTCTTTGCTAAACATGTGAAAAAGAGAAGCACATACTGTGGAAGCATCTGTAAAGGTGCCTCGACAAGATCATTCAGCAGATCAATGCAACAACATTAAAAGGACTCTTGTCACGTAACTGCTGTAGCTACAGGACTCTGTGTGGAGATGATTTTGAAATTTATGGGTTTGAAAAAGAAAATCATATTCAAGGCTTCCCAAAATGCTAAAGTGTGTCTATGCTTTTGCAATGCAACAGGTAACAGTAAAAATTCTGAGAAATTATCTTTTAACCAGGTTTTTTGCTATTACCCAGAAATACTCAATATATGCTCAGATGCCCAGTAAAGATCATTTCAGCTTGCGGTCAAACTAATACAATGACTATGTCTATTTTGATTAATATCATAAAACCATCTCAGAATGGCCAAATGCCTGTATGTATTTATTTTAAATAAAGAACTTTAAGCAGTAATTAATCTGTTTCTTCCCACTGACAAAAATGGAAGTCCAGATAGATGGTTCCA
Organism: Sterrhoptilus dennistouni; assembly: GCA_013397095.1. NCBI lineage: Eukaryota > Metazoa > Chordata > Aves > Passeriformes > Zosteropidae > Sterrhoptilus > Sterrhoptilus dennistouni. Next base: position 283,355 of record VWZU01010576.1, on the reverse strand, counting down.
ATATAAAGTGACTGCATTCAGTCAGATGAATGTCATTTCAGCTGTTCAGCTGTGGATTCTTGATGCCACATGACATGTGTTGCAGATCAGGATCCTGGGATCTGACACACCAGCTTCTGTGGCCTGACAACCCTCTGTGCAAAAAAAACAATTGCTGGAATTAAATCGCCTTGTTCAAACAGAAAAAAAAAAATAAAAGGATGTAGCAAATCCATGTGTATATTATTAATCTTTTTCAAGTCCATGACAAATACTGTTCATATGTCACAATAAAAAGGAACACATCTACCACCTTTGGCTCATGGTGCTTCAACTAATTGCTCTGTTAGCAAACTGCTACTGACTTCAAAGAGTGATGATTCCACAGCTTCTGATGGAGACTCTCAGCAGAAGGAAGGAGGATCGTGGGAGTACAGGCAATTAGCAAATGTTTTCACAGTCACCAAAGAGGGTGAGAGCAGTATCTGAAGTTTACACTGCAATACATTACATTACATTGATGTTTAAGTGAATGCCACCAGTGCTGTTTTTACAGTGCTTTTGTGGATTATTTTTCTGGGGTTTTTGGGTTTTAGTTTCGTTTGGTTGATCAGGGTTTTTTTGGTTTGGGTGGTTTTTTTAGCAGCCAGTAAAATGTTAATTTTCATTATATTTTGGCAAAATCACAGGTAGATGTGATAAAAGCTGTTTTTTAGCTACCTGCTAATATTTGATAAATAGCTTAAAACTTTACAGCATATTTGCATTTTTTAAAATTTATTAGCTATGATTTGGCAACAGTTGAAGCAGGAAAAAAACACAGTAAATCCAAGAAATTCATATGCCCAAGATTTAATATGCCTAAAAGCAAAAATTATTTGGAGAAGAAAATCTGTAAAAAGCTTTAAGTACCTAGAAAAGACCTTAGACCTTGTCTGATTACACTGAATATCTAACTAAGCATGGACAACTCCTGATCTGAAAGGTTATCATAAATTTCAAAATCTGAGAAAAGCCAAAGCTTGGATTCAGGAAGCTGACAATCAGGTTCCTTTTACAAAGGTGGGATTTAAATACTAGGTTTGGGCATAGTATCCCAGCACCTGGACATAGCACCTTGTAAATACATCAGCAAGTGCTTCAGCTTCTCTCCCCTGAGCCACTCTTGACTAGAAACCCAGAGAACATGTACCTGCTGTTGCTCACACTATCAAACTGAAACCAAAGATTTAATCAAGTCTCTATTTCCTTAACTGTTTTAAATTATTTAACATATCATTTCCTTCATATAGTAACCTGTATTCCAGCCTGTATGATACGTATGTTTTATTTTGCACTTCAGGAAACTACAGCTGTCTTTGCCCTTAATCTCAGAATCACAGAATATGTTGAGCTAGAAGGGACTCACAAGGATCATCAAATTCAGCTCCTGGTCCTGCACAGGAACAATCCTCTTCCTCTGAAGGACAACTGCCAAAATTTCAACACTTGAGTCTCAAGCATTTTCTTAATTCAGACTCCACTGAAGTGGAAATAAACTGTGACTATAGAATGATAAGAGGTGACAGGAATAAAGCAAAAACCAGGATACAAATAGAGTTTTTATTGGTTTTCCTTAATAGAAAAGCAAGAGCTATAATGGCAATGCTGTCACGTATTCTATTTCCCTCTCTCATCTGACTGAAATAACTTTTAGGTTCCTGGAAAAAAAAACCCAAATGATAATAGGAACATTTCAGTGGGAAAGATTGTGGAAAAATACTGAAAGACAAAACTCATCAAGAAGTGCCATGTTGGCAATAGTTCAGCAAAAAAAAAACCTGTCTGAAAACCTTAAGAGCAGAGACTTTAAGGGAACTTGGTGTTCTGCCCTGGGAGAGGCAGGAAACAAAGGATGGAGAGGCACTGAGGGGTTGTGGTCAAGTTCTGTTTAAATCAGTGCAGGTAACAGGATCTAAGCCAAAGGAATGACCCAAGCAGCCATGAAAAGCTGAGCCATGTTTCATCAACTCTAAAATACATTTGAGTTTTTATGCCTCTGGATATTTTAATGAGGTAAAAACCTGCACATGCTTTATATGTGTTACTAAAGTCACTCAAACTCCACCTACTGATGAAATTATATCAAGTGAAACTTTCTCTTTTCTCCACTCTCAAAGAAAATAACAAAAATGTAATTCAAAGGAAGAGGAAGGTCAGAGGAGAGTCTACTCTCTCCTGGAGGACAAAAGGATGTACCCATTTCCTCCCCTACAGGAATGCATATTGTATAAGCTACATTCTGCAGTAATATTATTGCTTATGATTTCTGATATCAGTGGATTTATCAATGGTGATTTCTGAACCTAATCCTGTCACACCAATCAATAAATTTCTGTATTTGTGGATCTGTAATCTTAATGAATGTGCCCAGGCTTTTAGTGTAACTAATGCCATTTGTGCATCTGGGACTGCAAATGTGCCCAGACTTACTGTGTCAATACCACCCTATTTGTGCATATCTGAGCACAAGAGTTCTAATGTGACCAGACTTGAAGTCCCAAATTGGTTACCCTGCAATATTATCTGTGAAATTCTCCTGGGCTCTTGCACAGACAGAAAATACACAAGTACAAAGGGGAAGACTCAGCTGTCCCTGGGCTGACTGTGTTTGCAGTTAACCAAGAAAAAAACAGGGAGTCCCTTTCCTAAATTTTTACAAGACAGAGGCACAGGCAGTAGAAACAGTATGGTTCAACAACTGAATTCTTCTCCACATGAGCAATAATGTATTCAGCAAATGCCTGTTAAAATTGTTTTGCTAGAACAATTGCAGACATACTCATTTTTTCAGAAGATTTTTGTATGTTAAGAAAATTTCCTATGAAATTGTATTCTATTTGTGTACAATTGCATTTGCTGTTGAAATATCTTCAATGAAAAAGCTGTTGAAATAAAGCTTTCCTTTTCTCATCATCAGAGATACCTTCAGGACTCCAATTCATCAAAGGCAGAACAGAGCATGAGACCTTGCAGCCTCAGCAAGAAGAGAAGGGAAAAAAGTAAAGAAAAACTGATCATGAGTCAAGAGTTTCAGGACAAATTTGCAATTTGAAAATAAGAAACTTTTGTCACTTTTTTGAGAAAATGGACTTTGTTTTCTTAAATACATGCAGTTCATATGCAGCATTCATAGGAGAAAGGTGTGAGATGATAATGAGAGAATTAAAGAAATATTTTTTTGCTGTATCTTACAAGAAAATACAGTTGAACAGGAAATGCAGAGAAGCATAAGCTGGTTTTAAAACAGTATTTTAAAGTAAAGGGCTATATGGTGTATTTCCTGTGCTGTCAGGTTATAAAGCTGGTTTGAAGAAACATACTTTTTATTGCCAGTTTTGAAACAATAAAAGTCTCAATGGTTAATGAAAGCACCTAAATAATGTGGCTCAGTATAAATTTGCTGTACAAAATCAAAGGCAGAACAATCATTTAATACTGAATGTTAAGAGAGCTGTGATTCTGATTGGCTCATGTTCTCCAAAGAAAGGAAAAATGCAAATTCAAGGAATAATTGATTATTTCTTTTTAATTAGTCTTGACCTTGTAATCTACTGTTAAAGCATAACTGTGTAGCAAGGCCTTTTTCACTTCCCTTTTCTTGGAAAGGAAACATTAAAGCAATAGAGATGCAAAGGTCCTTCTTTTAGGATCAACTTTGCTTCAATCATAGAATGGTTGACATAGGATTGTATCTCTGGGGATCATCTGATCTCTACAGTGCTCAGGAAGGGACTCCTAGAGCCAATTGCCCCAGATCCTGGCCAGACAGTTTTTGAATATCCTTAAGGATGAAGACAACTACCCTGGGCAACTTTTGCCAGTGCTCTATCACACACGGGGTGCAAAAATGTTTCCTGATATTCAAATAGAGCCCCATATGTTTCATTTTGTGCTTGTTGTCTTTTTTAAACTTCTTTTAAAAACTCTAAATGCAATACTTTGGGATGGAATCAAAGTAAGAAAAATTCCTCAAAATTACAATAGCTCACAAGACTCAGTTTTCAATCAATTATTAATTAATTATATTTTTATATATAATACTTCTGTCATTGCTGCCATCTTTTTAGTTCCTTGGTTCCATACTACCAACTGAAATGAAATTCTGAACACTGCTGGACTAGGTAATTGTTGCAGTAATTTGTATTTCATATTCAGATGGCATCAAAAGACATTTAATTCCAAGCATTTTCCAAGCATCTTTCCCTGATGCTTAATGAGACAGCTTTAATATGTCCCTAATGTGACTCCAGTGACGTCTGTAGAGTTACAGAGAGGATCAGTTTAGTGCACTTAATAATATTCCTTAAATTAAAACAGAAAGGAACCAAATAAGATTTACCTTAGCAACTCATAAAAATTCTATGCAAAGTAGACATTTAAAAACAATAATGTCCCTGAAATAAATGCATATCTGATAAATCCAAACTTTTGCTAAAATCTTTACCTAACATTTACATCAAGAGTACTAGAGCATTGGAGGAAGACAAGCACTGGTAAAACCAGATGTAGAGGGCTTTTCTGGGATTTGAGATAAATTGTAAATCAAATCTGAAGCATTCTCTCTAAGGTGGCTACTATTGCAGCTATGCTTGGATTTGACCACTAAAGTAACATTAAAAATTTTTTATGTGTGTTCCTCAAGCCCAGCATTTCGAGTGTATGTATTTTCAAGAGAATAGTCTAACATAATATTTTATTCCCATGATTATCTGAGGTAAAACCTCATGGGAGGCTACTGATAAACATGTAATTTTTATAGTAATATGCATCATGATTCCTTTCAGCTGACTCTGGAAGTTAGGTAATATTGCTTTCATGGATTGCAGATGTCAGTAATAAAACCTGAGCTCTCTCCTTAAATTAAGTAGATTTCTTTTCCTAGAACTTTCAGTGAAAAATAGCTAGTACTCAACTGAGCAAAGGGGTAGAGAAGAGAAAGGAGCTTCAAAAGTAAAATAGGAAATTAATCTTTTTTTTAAGGCTTCATTGAATTGCACAGCTCCTGCCATTATACCTAATTTGCAAATACCTTTCAATGTTATGGTAAATATGCACAAAATAGGAGCAAGTTTTCAAAGTTATTTACATATATATTGATATGTATGTGTAAATTTACACTGATAATTTTAATGCAATTTATCTTTATTTGTTTGAAAAAAATGCAGTATATTCTTGGGTTCCAGTGAAGTTGGAATAATGACAAAGAAGAAACATGAAATGTCCTTTTAAAGTCTTCTCCAGAAAAATACAATTCTCAGCTCTTGGAAACAACCACAAAACACAGCACAAGCAAAGGTAAAGTGAAAATATTACAAACATTTAAAAATAGTCTCTTGCTTGTGAATTTTTCATCAGATTAGGAGCTCTGGTCATTCATTGCCCCTAAAACACTTAGTCTTAAGTATCCAGAACATATCATAGATTATACATACATACATGCACATGAATGGCAGTCAAAATCCTGCTCTCAGATAAATGAGCACACTTTATCTGGCAGAGGCTGGGGCTGGAGGCTCCATGCAGTTCCTGTGTTCCTTACTATTGCTGTAGTTCCCTGGGTGACACAAGTACCATAACAGGAAAGAGTTTATGTCTTTTTTTCAATTACATTAGAAGCATCTGCTCTCATTTTAGGTCCCTCAATAAACCTGCTGCATTGTAGGTACATTTTTTCCCACAGCAGAACCCTTCCTCCTTTGTCTTTTTTTCCTGAACAAGATGAAATTAAATACATATCTATTCTCATTCTTTTCTCCTTCTCTCCTTGCAAAATAGGATAGGAATATATTAATCATATTCTTCAAGTAGGATAACTGAGCTCTCCCAAGGCAGAGCACAGAGCCCAGAGCACATGACAGAGGTTAATCAGTGCCAGTCAGGAGCAGAGCTGAGCCTTGCAGAGCAGAGCTTGGTGAGCAGTGCTCTGCTATTTCTTTGCACAGTATACCAGTATAAACTCTCTAGCAGCCTAGACCACATCATGCTTGCAATCACACATAACGTTTTCAACACCTACTCCTCCATCAGAATTGTAAATACCTTCTCTCTCTTTAATTCTCTCTCAGCATTTGGCACAACCAGAAAATAGCAAGCAAGAAAACACTTCTTTTTCTCATGAAAGAGATAACTTGCTTTTCATAGAATTTTTTCAAATTTCCAGATAACAACAGACTTGTTTCTCCCCTGTTTTATATGTTATTACCACCTTCAATGGAATGAAAAATATTTACTTCATTTCTGCTTCTAATTCTCTTCTCTGAGTATTTTCCTGTGCTGTTTTTGACTAAGGAGACAGAAAGTTTTGCAGAACTTTGGAAGTCAAAGGCAAGAGGAAATAGTTATAGCTGAAAAAATACAAGAATTTCATCAAATCCTACACAGTGAATGAATAAAAAGACAGACCTTTCCAAGAAGGTTACTGACAGTTTTTCCAAATCTAGAAAGTGCAGTGCCATTTTCAGGAGCCTTGTAAACAGGTATTCCAAGATCACTTGAGAAGAGCCCCATGAAGCCTTTTGCTACCCCCATCACCCCATTCTGCTGAATGTTCTCATTCTATGAGGTCAGTGGGAACACACCAGGGGACCACCCTGGAGAGGGACCAGAGAGGAATGGGTGATGCATTCCTTACAGTCTCTTTGAAGAACTGGGCATAATGAGGAGTCTCTCCTTGAGGAAGGAATAGAAAACTCACCCTTCATAAAAAACTGCTGTGCCACAGTGCAGGATTCTGTTAGCTATGGGAGGAGTGATCTTACATGTCAGCAAGAGCTGTAAATTTGTTTGCCATCTCTAGGGATCATCCTGTGGAAGCATGGCCTTGTTCCGTCACATATATGTGCTTGGATGTTGCTGATAATGCTGATAAGCAACAGAATCTGGCCTATTTTATGTCCTGGTAATGCTTTTGTCTCCAGGGCACTCATAGGATCAAATGAGTAGGCACTCCCCAGCCAAAATCTTTATATGACCTTTGATTTTGAATTTGAATTCTGGGGCTGGGTTCACAGCTATAAGAAGCTGTAGATTCCATACAGATAGATTTTCTCCACAGAAATTTTTATTCATGGTTTGTAACTGGATATTTTATTTTCCTATGAAAACTAAAATCTTTAATTTATAAAAAGGCTCTCCAGAACTTTGCCCCTTCAGGCAAGTACACTGACAGACAGAAAAACTGCATCACTTCTTTAAGATTATATGGGTAGGGCCTTTACCTGGCTTGAAATGTGATATAAATTTTAGGTTTCTTACTGCAATCCTATGAACATGCCTTCATAAGAGAGGAGTTAGACTTTGCTAAGCAAGTGTGATGAAGCAATTCCTTTGGGTGATGCTGCTCTGTGTGCTTTAAGAAAGATGTTAATGCACTTAATAGCTTTGTCTGCTTGATACACACACAGAAATCTCAGGTTTTCTGTCAGGAAAGATTATTTTTTCACTCTGGTTGACATTGGGCCATTTAGAAGAAGTTGGCTGCAAAAGAGGCTAAGAACTATGTTTCATCAGGAAATGAAAATATTCAGTCTCAATGAAGAAAATTATTTCTTTCCTGTAAGTACATAATAAATGTCCCACAGAAGTTTGTTATGCCAATAACATACCTTACTAGCTATCCATTAAATCAGATTTGGTTTGGTTTAAGTTAACTATTTTTGGTTAAATGTGTGTATGCAATTGAAGAGTGATATAAAGCATTTATGCAAACAGAAATCTGCTGGATAATTCACTGTGCAGCTTCAATAAAAAGTGGCCTAAACAGTTTAAAACAGGGAAAGACTGGCTCACAGATGTTACAGGTACTAGAGTTCTCAAATGAACCACTAAGGTTCAGGACATAGAGGTGTTTCAAAATGAAGTGTTTTATGGAAAATTAATAGCATGGCACCAGTAATGATGCACATCAAGAAGCATCTTTGGTGCAGCTTTACACAGACTCCCCAGTCTCTCAAAGTATAAAAAGGAGTTCACTTTGTGCTCACACAGAGGCTGAACAGAAGCACTGGATTGAAGAAACCCACAATAGAAATGCCGATGGCATGGCGCAGCAGTTTGTTTACATTACTGATATTTCTGCTCTCATCTTCGTGAGAGCTCAGGGAAACTACTCTGGATGAAGCATAGGTTCACAATGTCCCATTTGGGCTTGTAATGATTTTTTAATGACAGTGTGAAATTCGGCTGCACAGTCAAAGGTGATACCTACTACCAAAACAAATGAGAACACTGGCGATTCTGCTGCTGGGGTGCCAGCCTTTAGTAGTGATAAATGGTAGAAATGACCTCTGCTGTGCTGTGCTGACAAGGTACTGTATAATCCCTGAATTATTTTGTTATCCATGGAGAGGTATCCTGCTGTCTTTCATCCAGCATTGATCTCTGTGATGCAAAAGAATGAACCTGCTGAAAACAAAATGCAGTACCTCAAAAAATACATCTTGGGTAAGTAATGAAGATCCAGATTTTGTTGCACAAAACTACTTGAAGATCTGGAAGAAGGAGGCTGTAGGACAGGAATGTTTGGTCATTACAGTCATGGGAACAGGATGAATTTGAAAGCAGCTAGCAAAGTTGTTTTCTGTGATACTTTTTTTATTATTATTCTATCTATAAGGTTGAAGAGCTAAATGCCACCCTATTCCTGTGTAGTTTGAACAGTGAAAGGAAAAAGAAAAAATCTTTTTGTGACTTCTCTAATAATAACAAAGCAGGGTTTGATGATTCTTGGCAACCTATCCTCAAATCAGTTTTCTGATGTGTTTAGACTTCATTGTAGACTCTTTGTAAAGTCTGTTTCAAAATAAATCTTTTAATTCTTTTAGATGGGGAACACATGCTCAGGTCTTTAAGGTACGAAATAGAAACATGTTTCAAGAAATTTAGGAAGACAAGAGAGAAAATTATCTGAACATTGTTTTACTGTGGGATGTCACACACTCCAAAATGTAACACGAGAACAAGATTTTAAAAGTTAAATGACGTTTATTCAGACTTAAGATAGAAAAGAGCAGTTAACACAGATTTAATGATAGAAAAATATGTTTCATAAATATTTTCTATTCTCATATATTACATATTAAAATATTTTTCCCTTATATGTTTGAAGTGATGAAACTGACTCTACTCTGACACATAGGCCCTCATTCCACACTCCAGGCACTGCAAAATCTTTCTCCGATGGCTAATTTGCTTGAACGTCTGTCACCATATAGGTAGTTGGGCTTCCAAGAATATACAGAATGGTCTACCACTAAATTGCAGATGTTCCATTGCAAATAGAGTCATAAATTGTCAGTTATAGAAAGATAAATTACTTGCCAAGGAAGTTGCCAAGTGTCTCTGGCAAGGAGTGTGGCGTAAGCAGGAAGGACTGGGGTGCTGCACTGAAAGTGCACTGAGTGTACCTCTGAACTCCCATAAGAGTGATAAAAGGTGGGGATCTTTTCTCTTCCTTATGTAGACACACCTGGGCATCTTACAGGACACTGATTCGGGTGGCGAGGCTTCTTTTCAAGTCAGTATCCAGCAAGAATTTAGGTCACTTGCATTTTGGAAGGCCATCATTGCTAAGCTATTGGTTATTCTGTGCTTTAAGCTGTGGGACGTTCTCTCTCATCTTGGCCAGGGTATTCCATTATGAAGGTAAAATCCTAGTCGTTGGAAGGTACATATTCTTGCAAACATACTAAAAAGTGGCCAATAACTAGTAGCATTTACCCCCAAAAATGCCTTGGTGAAAACATCTGACCACCTCTCATAGAAGACTTTAACCTCATTTTCTGTCAATGTCTCGGCAATTCCTTGGTAGAGTCACACCATGAATTTGGTTAGAATCTATGTTTTCCATGCTGATGTAAACAAATTACAATGATGGCACTATTATTCTGCCTTCAAATCAAACTGTGTTATGGTCAATAGAGAAGCAGACTGTTCCTTCCATTCTCTGTGTAATATGAAAATTTCCCTTGGCTTTCTAAGATGATGAAATTTGTCATAAATTTAGAGGAACTCAAGATAACATGGCCAGGATTACTATTGCTCAAAGAGAACAAAAAGCTAACCACAGCAAAACAGTGGAGGCTCAAAAATAGAAATAACTCCTAGAGCTGGAGAAGAGCAAAGGGCCAGTGAAAGTCATCCAAAGGTGAGATGTAACCATGGCAGAATGAACCAAAGTTGAGCTCTCTGGAGCAGCCAGCACTTCATTGACAAAAGGTAATAATAATAAAAATATCAAATAATAATAAAAAATGCTAACTAGATCAATGCCATTGTTCCATGAATCAGCTCCCCATCTTATTCTCCTACACCAAGCCTCATCATCACCTCAGTGCCTTCTCTCTCCCAAGTCATGACACATTCCTTAACAGTCACATAATCGAAGGAGTGCTGGCTCAGCCATAGACCTGGTAAACCTTTCAAAGAACATTTAAATCAAATGTTACATTTCCTAGACTGTGCTTGTGCATCCCAAAGTAATTGAATGTGTTATCAAAGAAGCTCAGGCTGCAATTCCTTTTTTTTTTTTTTTTTTTTTTTTTTTTTTTTTTTTTTTTTAATGGATGGAGTTCCAGCTCAGCACCTGTGTTTTATTCAGGTAGGCAGCATGGCAGCATAATATTAAAAAATGGAATTTCCTCTTCTGTGTCCCCCATTTTACAGGTAAACCCCTCAATCTTTCAAAAAAAAAAAAAAAAACCAAACAAAGATAAATCAGACAGAGAACCCTGAACAGCCAAAAATTTTAAGATGCATAAGTCAGAACCTTACTGATTTTTACAGGTATTACAGTGAGGTATTTGAGTAGTTTAAATCAATAGAATCGATTTTGACACTATAAATTCATAAATCACTAATAAACTACCTAAAATGCTTGATTGCTGAACAAAACCTCAGCAGCTGTTCCACTTTTGTCTGTTGTTATAGACTGTATTGCTCAAAGTATTCCTGTTGTACTCCAGAGATAATTTTGCATCAGACTTTCTTTTCACGAAATAAACTCACTGGTTCCTACAGTGAAGTTCAGTGTCTGAGTTTGGTGTCCTTGGAAGGAAGGAGCTGCTGTCATAAAGAGAAAAATCATTGCCTCTTCTTTCCACAGATCAATAAAAATTCTAAATGAAAAACAATAACTAGTTCTTCCATAAGTTCTTGCTGGTTTATTTCATTTAAGGGAGAAAAAAAAAGAGATAATTTGCATTTTATTTTGTGTGCCAATTATGACTTGCTTTTAATTTGTACATTTCACCACACAAATACAGATTATGCAGATGTGTGTCAAGAATCTAAGGGCAGGTAAACTTTCTTGCTCAATCTCATTTTTCCTATGCAGGATTTTAGGGTTTTTTCATCCTTCTAATTACCTACATAGAAAAGTAGGAATTTCTGTACATTAGTAGAAGCTTTCTTTTCTATTTGTATATATTAAAATAAAACTTGGAGTTGCTTATGTTTATGTAGTTTTACAAACCGAATTTGCTTTTTACTTGGTAGCAAATGCACAGTAACTTCTCATCTTGTAGCTGTTCTGTACAGACCTCATAACTTTCCTCTTTGGAGAAATCTTAAAATTTTCTAAAAAATATTTTCCCTGCAGTTATCATTATTTCACTGAGGTTTTTTTTTTTTTACTTTGCCCTTGAAGAAGGTATATTTGAAAATATGAAAATAATATAATGAATAAATGTGCAATTTATCTCATACCTTCTGTTTGATAGAACATCCAGTAAATTTTCCACTGTATAAAAATAACCCCCTAACTATTAAGTCTGGTTTTCATCTTTAGGTAAATCAAAATGCTCCATATTTAGAAGAACTGAAATGATTCTATTTTCTTTTAAGCCTTCGCTCTGGTTCCTGAATCAACATGATATGCATGAGGGCTTAAACAGATGCCAAAAGCAAAATTGTGTGTGTGTGTGTGTGTGTGTGTGTGCTTGTGGGCAGCTGGTGAGTAAAGATTAATAATGATCATGGTGATTACAGTCCTTGATATTTTGGGGATTTGCACCTCCCTCTCAGATCTAGAATAGATAATAAATAAGTACACACTGCAATTTAAGTGTTTTCTGCCTGCAGTTCTGGATCTGATTAGCAAAGGCAGTTGTCTCTAACTCCTGCAGAATTCTATGTGAAATTCAGGTGTTCAGAAAATACTTTATATGTCACATTCCTTTTTTTGTGTTTTTTCTACACTGGACACTTACACTGTTGCAATTGTGTTTGTTTACAATTATGAATTAGGCTAGATTATCACTTGGTTAGACAAGTTATATAGGGCAGGATCAAATCAATCTGCTAAAATTGTCTGCAATTTTACAGCTGTTACAGCTCTGAGTCCTGTGATGGCTGAAAATGTCAGATAAAAAAAGTGAGCTCAGACTCCTTCAGGTAAATGAGAAAATGAAACCTATCTCCCATGTCCATTAAAGCATTATCCAATAAATAAAAAATGGATGCAACTTCCTTCTCTAGAGCAATTTTGAGTTATTTCCTAAATAGAAAATTCTGGAAAAACTGTATTGAACTAAATTATTTACCAAGTGTCATGTGAAAATTGTTCCAGGACAACATAAGAGAGGAGAAATTATTTTTGGTTTCTTTTCCTCAAATTTCCTATAACTGAAAATTTATTCAGTAGATCTGAGTTTCAGAGAGCTGACATCTCAGTGTTGCCCATACCTTGTATTAGGAAAAAAAAATGGTCATCTGAGGGCTGACTGCTCTTCATTAAAATGATTCATATAGATGTAGGTTGAAGTAGCTGATTCATCTTCAGTCTCTCTTCTCTGGTAGTTCAAAACATTTTAGTCTTCCTCTATATGAACAAAGCATACACATATATACAAGCAAAAGGCAAAGTACTTCTGATACCTATTTTTTGGTTCTGGTGGTTGTTTTGTTTTGTTTTCAAATTAATTTATTTCAGCTATAGCAGATATAAGGAAATCTGCAACCTGACTTTCCAAGAGATGATCTTTGGAGATACATCTCTTGAGTATTTTCTACACAAAATATATTTTGTAAATATTTGTATATATTTGCTCTGTGGTCCAAGAGCTTTAATTTACTAGTAAAGGACTTCACTACACTAGGAAAGCACTGTACTAGGAGTACACTTTATTTGTGTAAAGCTAGTCCTGCCTTCCAGAAAGCTTTCCCACACTCAGAAAAAAACCAGAAACCCAGGGTTCAGAAGCCACTAGACCCCAAAGTTTGGCTCACACTACTGGTGCAAAGAGAGGAGAGACTCTGCTGCCTTGTTTCCCCTCTACTGGCAGCAGAAAGCTGATTATTTAGAACCTTAGTGATTAAAACTTAACAGAAAATTTTCTTACCACTCTGTGACAGCAGCAGATCAGCATCATCATCTTCTTTAAGAGCTTGGTGTGAGAATGTACCCTCTCAGGAGAGATTTCAGTTACTATCTGCACATCCTTATCTTGATTCAGCTGTCTGACGCTGATTACTGAAGGGGGCATCACTTACGCTTAGAGGTAACTGCTGTGTGCCTGTTGCCACAATGGATAAATCTGCTGTTTCAGTGTTAATTTTGATGTGAAGAAAAATAAATCACTTTGAACCCTCTTAAATACTTCAGCTTACATTCCAATAAAATTCAATAATAGCCTTCGATATCAAGGGTATTACTCTTCTTATTGCATCATCCCCCATTTCTTTGGAAAAAACATCTAAATTAAGTATAAAGATTAGTAAACCTCAGTTTTGGTGATTCCTATCAAAATTAATGTAATATATCACAATAAATTGTGTCCTTTTCTCCTGAGGGGTGTACTTTTAAGCTGCTGCAGAGGTATCAATTTCCTTCACCCTTTATTTAACTTGTAAGATCCTATTTGCCGCTCAGGTCTCAAGCTTTCAAGGGATCAGAGACCCTTGGATTTAGCACTTGATAACCCTTCTAAGGCTTGCAGAGTTGACACATGTTGTATCTTTAGCTCTGAAAGAAAGATTCTCTCTCTGCTAAAAGACTGTGCTGGCTGATTGGATCAGGCAAAATAGTGTCCTGTAATAGCTTACATGAAATATAATTTGCTCATTCATTCATAGAGACAGAAATCCCAGACAATGAAGGATAATTAACTTTCAGAAGATTAAAAATTATTAAAATTATGCTTTTTTTGTATATGTGAACATATTCTTTTACTAAAATGGAAATTAATGAGCGATCAATATACATATTCATAAGAATAAAACCCTGCTTTTCCATAGAGGTATGTTAAACAAAATGATTAAGAGCCTACAGGCTATGGAAACACAGGTGAAAAGGGTTCTCAAAATGCCAATACACAGAGGGGAAAAAAAATGCAAGTTTCAATTTTCTTGGTAGCTGTTATTTCACCTTAAGTATTTTTAGAAAGTGCTCTGATATTCATAAATATTGGAGCTTTCATTGAAGTGAAGTTTCCTTAAAACTTTTCAATATAACTTGCAGCTTTTCTACTTCCTTATATCTGTAGAAGTGGTAATACCTTTAAGCATTTATTTGTGCTTTTAGATATTTATGTTATTTAAAATCATGTCCCTTCCTCCTAGTGTATCATGGAAATGTTGAGCATTACAGCTGTACACAATTCTGAAATAATATGACACATTTACTTATCTACTGTAGGAAACACTACTCTGAACAGATGAAACTTAGAACTGCATAATATACATCCACAATCAAAAGAAAAATAATTCTGCTCAATTATCTGTAGATCCATGGAAAGCAAAAATCCTTCAGAGATGTTTTAGGTACTGTAGGATACAGTAAGAGTACTACACTAAGGATAAGAATTCCCTAAAAAACAGTACTGCAGAACTGGCAAACACAACTAAACAAGTAAAAAATGAAGAATAAATAAAAAGAAGATGATAGAGTACAAATCTATGAGTTACAGAGAAAATTCAACATGTTTAAAGCCAGAGGATCATATTCTCACCCCAGTGTTTTCAGTGTGATTTTTTTCTGAGTAATAATCAATTATGAAAGGCATAAGCTATGAATAAATTTCCTCTTATAAACATATAGGCCTTATTTATCAGTGCATGGTATTATTTTTTCTCCATTTTAATTCTGCTCCTTTCAGTGGAGTCACAGTGATGTACAAGGGTGGATCACAGTAGGATAGCAGTAAGCACAGTCTTTCTCCTAAATTAGAGCATGGTCAATTACTTCTCCTCTCCCAAAACAGACTAAAATTTGAGTGTCCATTTTTTATTTTATTTGATCAACTTCTTGCATAGATAGAAATGGTGGGTGGGGAGAAGGTGGATCTGAGTGGGAGAAGGATTATTTATTCTTTTATTTCCATTGATTCCAGTCTATATTTTCATAATCACAGAAGAGTTGATGTTGGAAGGCATCTCTGGTCATCACCTGGTCCAGCTTTGCCTGTTCAAGCAGTTTCACCTAGAGCTGGTTGTTCAGGGCCATGTCCAGACAGACTTTGAACACCTCCAATGATGGAGACTGAACAACCTCCCCAAAAAAAATCTGTTCTAGGTCACACTCAGAGACATTAAAAAATACCACACTGAACGTATGGGGAACTGTGTTAAGTATCTTTGATATTTCTGATTGAGTTTTGGTTGTAGGAAGACAAGTTCAAGAAAAGGGAGACTAATTGCTATTAAATGCATAATTTGCAAGTCTTTAGATGCAAACTTCCTTAATTTTAAGTTTTCCAGTGAGAAAGGACAGATAAGACAAGTAAGGTCCTAATGGATCATCATTTCCATCCTGTCAAAGTGACTCAAATTACATATTTCATCAAATTTTTTTTCCAAAATGAAAGTATCATAGTAAGAGTCAGAACAATGCATGAGGTGATGTGAAACAGAAAATGATATCTCAATCAACTCTTTGTTTTAATTTAGTCTTGTTTCATTGACATGGAAGCAAAATAAAATAATTTCTACTGTTAATTTGAAAACAAATTGTGGTTTTTCTAAGAATTAGCATTTTTTAATATTGCAAAATATTTGGAATAATATTTTTTTAAAAATAAAAAATATATAATTTTTTGTAATGCCATTCACATTAATCTCTTTTTTCCTTCCTTCTGTTTTCTCTCATAGAGAGAGCAGCACCTGAACAGACAAGGTCCTGAAAACAACAAACTCTTTTCACTTCTCTTCAACACAGTGTAAAAGTTAGGAAAATCCTATAATTATGCATGGTAAAAAAAAATATAATAAAAAATAAGTGTTTTGTTTTCCATTTAAAAGACGATCCAATTTCCTCAGGAGCTCACTAGGTAAGTTATTAGGCAAATCTAATCAAACCACTGTAATTTCTGTTGTTGGAGCACTACCTGCAACTGTGTAATGGCTGATTCTAACTCCCCAGGTTACTTGACTGCTCTTAAATTTGATACAAGTCTAGATCAAGATTCACATTTACAGGAGGCCATTACTGAGCCCCTGAGAAATAAATTCTTCCAGCTTACCTATTTATCTGTTAAAATAGTTGGCACTGAGCTGTTCTGCAGGATGATCACCTCCAGTAGACTGTATAACTTGGGACAAAATTGCTATTGGCTTGTGAGTCTCCTGCACGTTTGGGAAGGGCCAGGACACCTTCCCTCCTGCACATGGGTGTGCTTTATAGGTGAATTGTCAGATTTGAGATTCCCAGAAAGGAATGATCCTTGTTATCACTCTGTCTGTGGCATTAGATGTTAAGGATATCTTTCTTTACATCAACTCACACAGTGTTCAATCCCCACTTTATGTCTGCACCAGTATTCCAACTTTTTTTTTTCCTGGCTACTTGAATGAAACTTTTATCTTTATGTTCTTATTTCCTGAACAACATATTATCAAGAACAGTGATAACTATTTTTATGGCTAGAATAGGAAAGGACATGATGAGGGCCCTTCCCAGCTTTGGAGCTAGACTGTTGCTGAATTTAGCAAGAGGTGTGAGCCAGCAGCAGATGCCTTTCTACAGAAGGATCTTTTTGCCATTTGTGAGGGACAGGAGCTCAGTCCACCCTTCCTTCTCCCTTCTGAGCATTAAGGAGACAAGGGGTTCATCTTCATGCCCCAGCTCTGACACAACCAGTTTCCTTCTCATATTTTACAAGGATTTCCATGAGGTTTGACCTCAGCTGAATATTTCAATGAATACAGAAACATGTATCACAGATAAATGCAATAAACTACACAACACTGAAAATTTTCCACTCAGGTTTTCAGCCCTTTAAACAATTGCAACAGTGCAGTTTAATACTAGAGACTTTTACAAAAAACATACAAATACATACATTTTTTTCTTCTTTATTTAGGGATTGTATTTGGTGTCTCAAAAAACAAGATAAAAAGCCAAACAGCTTTACAACCTTCTGAAATTAACAGAATGTTAATTAACTAATGTTTTAAATTTTCTATCAGGGAATTATAAAATGAACCTCTAATGCCACACAGACTCAAATTTAACATAGAGTATTTGACAACAGAAAATCTCATATAAACAATGGACTACAAATAATTCTAAGACTCAAGCTAAATAAGTACATATTACTCAGAGGCATGTTCCTGATTAAACCAAACCTCTAAAATATCATCACCACCCTCCTTCCCCTCCCTAAATAAGCATTTGAAGAACAATGAGCTCCTGGCAGCTAATAAGCACTACAGAAGAATAAATTGCATTTTGCATTCCTTGCTACCACTTTTTAGACCTCTATATTATTGTGGCCAACAAAATCTTTAAATCTATTCGAGACCAGCATGTGCTCCTGACCACACACCAGCCCAGTAGATTAACACATGCATATATATTTATCTCCTATGCAGAAAATGTTTTCAGTTACCCAGACCCTGTGCGTGCCCTCATTGTGACTGTGCATGATGCTCCCTAGAGGTGGCTGTAAATTACTGGTGTGTGAAACTGCCAAGCTAAGAGAGTTTTGTTTTTTGTTTAGTTTACTACACCCATGAGCCAAAGAAAAGTATTTGTGTAGGGTCCAGATTCTGCAGTCATCTCATATGAGCCTCTCCAGTGTACTCAGCAAAGAGGAAGGTGTCTTTAATGCCTTAAGTTTTAGCTTTTGTATTTTCCAGATTTCAGATTTCCATTCTGCCAGATACTAATGGTGTACTGCATTAACATGTAACTCTGAACTTCATCTTAGCAAGTTCTCTTCATACTGTAGTTAGACAAAACAATCCTTTTCCATCCCAAGAACCAAGGGCACCATTGCAGCTTCAGGCCCAAAAATTATCAATGGTGAATTGAGGAGAGCAATCCGGGAGGATGGGACTTCATAAGCATGACCTTATTCCAGTAAGAGACAAACATGCAGGTGTTGTACTGCCAGTTCATTGGCCATGACTGTTCTATAATCACAGAATCATCATAGTTGGAAGAGCTACTGAAAATCATCCAGTCCCTCTTCAACTTAGCACCACCATAATCACCCCCAAACCATATCACCAGTGCCACATCCAGATACCTCTTGAACACTTCCAGAGACAGTATTCCACCACCTCCCTGTACACCTGTTCCAGTGCCTGATCACTCTTCCAAAGAAAAAGAAAAATTCTAATATCTAATCTGAGCTTCTCTTGATAAATTCTGAGGCCATTTTCTCTTGTCCTTTCACAAAAAATACCAACAATCTCAGGTAGTTGTAGAGAACAATGAAATCCTTTTCAGGTAGTTATAGAAAAAATGAAATCCCTCAGAAGCCTCCTTTTCTCCAGACTAAACAACCCCAGTTTCCCCAGCCTCTGTTTACAGAACAAGTTTTCTAGACCCTTCACCAGCTTCATTGCCCTTTTCTGGAAAAAGTCCACCACCTCAGTGTCCTTTGAAACATACTTGGAAAGCAAGAGCTTTTTGTCTAGAGTCCAAAAGGGAAGATCTCATAAATAAATTTTATTTCCTATATCACTCACAGTCTTTTTTAGTCACCTAACTAATGCCTACTGCAATGATTCATTATAAATTTAGCAATGAGTGTCCAGAAGACAAATAGAATTTAGGAGAGGCTGGGGTAACAAAATCTATAAAAATATGCACATCATTTTCATGCATTGCTGTGAATACATATGAATATTGAGTCTTACTGTAATATCTGCAAAATATTCTCCACTTGATGTATTGAAGCTACTGTTTGCTGTGTGATAACTTAGCCTAAACTTTTCTATACAATAGCTATATCACTTCCTAAAAGAGGACTGAAGAGACTGGCATGTGGATCAACTGGGCAAATATTTCATGGGCAGAAACATCAAATGTTATCCAGAGTAACATTTACGATGATGTTACAAGACAGGCCAACATCAGTTCCCTCAGTGGAAGATTTTAAAATATTGACTGTTGAAAGTAGGGTTTCTTATCTATACATATTAAAGTTAAACATGTTTTCCTATAGAAAAATATTGCAAAACATGAGGATGTTCAAAGGCTTATGTCTCTCATATTTTACATGGCAAAAGGCTGGTTGTTGCTGCTCATGACATGAAAGAACGACACTCGCATCAAGTTGAGAGGTGAGCAGAGAAAGAGGAAGTTTATTATGATTTGGGGTTTAAATAGGATTTGGAATTTGATCAAGGATTGGGGGATGAGAGGAACACCCCTCTGACCTGAGTGGTCAAACCAGCAGTTCATCATAGAGAGGAAAGAAAAAACAATCTACTTGTTTATGTTACATGCATGAGAACGCCCAGTAGAAATATGTAAACAATCATCAGGAGACTAAAGAATCAGGGTGACAGCTGGTACCAGAGATACATGTCTTGGAGATTTGAAGATGGGGCCATGGATTTAATGGTGACATATGATAACAAATTTCTGGCCACTGTCAGATGTTAGTGAAGGGTAAAATTGCTAGAAACTGTTAAATATAAAACTTGTTTGCAGCTTCCACACTAACATTCAGTCACCCACCAAACTGCAGGTAACACATGCCTTATATTAATCTACTGATAAAATCATATTACTAATACCTGGTCTGACTTTTGAGGTGAATTTTCTCAACACGAAAAAAATTACATCTTTAATACTTCACATCTCCTGCGGACGAGCCCCTGATGAGAAACTCTGCTATACTAAGTCAACCAAATAAAATAAACCATATTACGTGAAAAAGTACAAAATTATGTATCAAGTCATAAGAATGGTGCAGCACAATCACCCTAATGATTACTATGGCTCATTTTTACATTGTTTTCATTTGCTCATGAAACATAAGTATTTAAACTAAAAACAAAGAAAGAAAAAAAAAAGACAAAATCCAAAATCCAAACCACCACTGAGGATCACTAAGCATTGGCACAGTCTGCCCCGAGAGTTTGTGCTGTTGTCTTTCGCGGTTTTCAAGACCTTGCTGTATACAGCCTTGATCAGACCTTCTTTGACCAGGAGGTTGAACCAAAGATCTCCCAAGGTCCTTTTCAGCCTCAAATATTTGAGGCCCATATATGCAAAATTTAGGACTGTGATTGAGGCACTTTCAGTGGTTCAGGAAGGAAAACCTTTCTACAGTTTTTGGATTTTTTATAAATACGTAAAATATTTTTGACATATAGAATTTCTAAAAAAGAAAATGGGATGAAGCAATCATTTGTCTAACTTATTTTCTTAAATGTTCTAGCAAATAAGATTGAAAAGGTATTACTAAGGTACAATTCTGATGTCAGAGAATAAAAGAATCTAGACCTGTATTCTGGCTGAGCATTTTTTTGATGCAGGCTTCCTGTGTATTTAATATATGTTTATGTATTAAGATTCAGATCAAAACATCATCAGATTTCAAACATACTTCTTAGTATGTTTGAAAGGAAAGACTTAAATATTAGCAAAAAACCTCTGAACAATTACTTCATAGTTTGGAATTTTAGAAATGATACATATTTTATGAAGCATTGCTATTTGTTGCTATTTCAAGTAGGTAAGGAAAATGATAAATTTAAATTTTAATTAACAGAAGCAGTGAAATATTTTCTACTTACTGAACAAAGACCAAAAAGGGAAAATGTTAATGGTTAATACACTGAAATATCAGAGTGAAATAGCCCTTTCTGAACTAGTAGTAACACAGTTTAGATGACCCTCTGCACAGATACATGGAATGCAGGAGCATGAAACTTTTTTTTTCTGTCCTAAAGCCTACTTATCTGAGATGATGTTATTGAGTTAATAAATGCAGCTTTTGGTATCAGCAAATTACAACAGCAACTCATTTTAATTCTATTCAGAAATCACCTTACATTTGGCTGGCAGAATAATGAAATTTGAGCTCTCATAATAACATTCAGAAACAACCTCTCCAAGTTCTTTCAGGCAGCACCAGCAAATAGAAGTTGTTCAAGTGTGTCACAAATGTGCCAGCATATGAGTCTGGCTCTGAGAATGCTTTCAGGGGTTTCCTCTGTGTGTGCAGGATACTTTGAGACCTAATTCAGTTTTAGATGAAGTGCCTAGAAAACTTCCCTCTGATTTAAATGAAAGGTGACTGTCTTTATAAGATTCCACGTGTTGTGGATGAAAATAAACAGTCTCTGGTTTCTTGTTTGATTAAAAAAATGGGTTTAATGTTGTTAGTCTTCTGCAAAATGAACCTAAAGGCAGAGTTCCTACAGTTGTATAAATCTACTCTATTAAGCCTACTACCAGTTTCTGTGCAGACAGAATTGACATGGAGTGGTTTGGAACTGAATTCTTATTTGCCAGCTGAAGAATTTTCAAGACATAATTACAAATGCAGCCATGTAATAAATGAAGAAAATTATGACCCAGAGCATGTAATGATACAAACCAGATCAAATACTAACTGCCTAATAAAATTCTATTTATATGAAAAAATATTGAAAATGTTATATATTTTTCATTGGGGTATGGATGTGAACTCTAATGCTAAAAAATATTTTTACACAATCAAAGAAAATAATTATTTACTCTTGTGGATCATAAATATGGATAGTTCTGCTGCTGGATGTAATTATGTTTCTGGAATTAACTAAGCTCTTATTTGACATTCCTTATGCACAAACTAACTTAGGCATGTGATGATTTTAAAGTGTGTCCACAAATCCCATTGAACTCAATGGTATTTAGGGATATTTGTAATGTTAAAAACACTGAGTTGTTTTCCTCAAAACATGCTTGCTAGTAATGAAGTCTAAGAATTTAATAACTTTGGATTTATTGATTTAATGGAAAACAACCATAATTTTGTCTGATTATAAATAGCATATGAGTCAAAAGGGCCATAAAAGAAACTATAAATTTAGGGCACCACAAAGAAATATTTAAAATAAAAGAAAACAAAACAAACCCACAAGCCCTTTTCAAAAATTACTTGAACCCGGATGAATATTCTTACTGTTTGTAAAAACAAATAGTTTTTATTTTATTAGGTAATTAAAAGTCAAAAGAATTCTATGCAATTTACTCAAATAACAATCAAATATTTTAAATGTTAAAAGACTTTGGGAAATTTTATGCAGAATTATGAGAAAAAACTAAAGCACGTGTTTTTCAATGTTTCAAAAGAAATAATTTGATTACAGTAAGAAAGATGTTTGTGTGCTCTTACATTCTCTCTTTGAACCAGTTTGTGGGTGTATTCATTATGTTTGCAGTACTGATCTAGAGAAAATTCATAACTGCTTTTAAAACTACACCAAACATTATGCCAGGACAGAAAATTCTGAGTGCTTTAGCTCTGTCTTGCTCATATTTATGCATAATGTTATTTCTACAGATCAGAACAGCTGCCAAGATATGGCAGTGCAGATACATATTGAAGAGTACTCAATATTCTACATTTATCTGAAAAATGTCCTTACCTCCAGTTTTAATCATCTTGGAAAGATTTAGAAACCATTGACCTGATTTAGGTGACCTATTCCACACACAAAATGAAAAGGCTTCAGAATGGTTCATTATAGGAAGCGAATTTGTGAAATATTCCTAACTAGCAGAAACAATCAATGCATACATAGAAAAAAATCCTTTTGGTGGATGGTTTTGATAGAAATAAAATATTTGTAAATTATTTCTAATCAGGATCACTTCATTGTTTTGATTTACTAGGTAGATTACTTCAACCCTTATATCAACAGAGCAGGGTAGGTAATAACATTTAATAACGGAATAGGAATTACATGCCAATGATGATTACTTCTTCAATCAATTTGGTACTGAAAAAAAGATTAATACCATTGTATCCTGAGGAAACTTTCAAATACTAGTTAACTTAAAGCTTGCACTTTCTAAACAAAAATACTTGTATTTCCCAAGAACAGTCAAGTGTTTAACAGTTTTATATGTTGTTCTTTTGCGGCAGACAAAGGAAAATAGATATGAAATCAAAATGTTCTTTTATCAGTTTTTATTATTTACCAGTATAAAATTACTACCTTAATTTCAATTTTGTAGGAGTTCTGTGGTATCATGAGTAGATAAACTATTAAATATCACTTAGATTGATAAAAATATTGTTTCATTTTTAATTATATTAACTTTATACAAATAGGTTACCTTTTTATTATTTGAAATATGGAAACAAATGATCACATCCAGTCTTAATAGATATTTTCAGAAGTACAAATACATAGTAATTCTAAGGTGTATTATTTTACATCTCGTTCTGACCAAAAACATTCTTCTTGGCTTTGTTTTCCCATTGCTGCCTGCATTTCTAGGTTTCATGAATTATCAGAAACTAAGTTTTGGTTAGTTGAGTTGCATTGAACTGTCAGAGAAACAAGCAGGGAGGGAGCCCCTTAATTTAGTTCACTCATGGAGAAGATAATTTCTCACGTGTCGTTTGGCTGTTGAGTTTGTCTAGTGCAAGACTTGTGCATCTTGTTCCACTGGGCATGGCTAAATAAGCCAAGCTGAGGTGGTTTCACAGCTCATTACCTGCTCCTCCTGGCTTCTGGCAGACACTGGATGGAGCACCTGCTATTTGTCTCAAAGGATTAAAGCACAAGAGACAATTCAGTCCCAGCAAGCCTTGAGTTACTTGGCTTATATCTTCCTCTTGCTCTGCATACACAGAGTGACAGAAGATGCTGTTATTCTTGGTAATTATATGATTCTTTTGCCCTTTCCATGAAGCCATTCATTTTTTTAAACTCTATAGGCACTTAACTAGTATATTATTGTTTTTCTGTAAAAATATTAAGCACAGCATTTGTGGTTCAGAGATGTCAGTTATTGCTAATGTTGGGTGATGAAAAGGAGTTTATTAATCAAAACACGTGGTGTAACCATGAATGTGGCAACAGCTTAAAATGAGTTTAAGGTAAACTGCCAGTTTGCAACAGTTAAACAGCCATGAACTATGTAGATTTGAAAGTTGTGTTCCAGTTGTTCCCCCTTGTAAAGGGAATAATGAAGAATATTTTCATAGACAGTTAAATTTCACAACCTCTGGGACCTGAGGATGTAGCTAGTAGCTTTGATCTCCAATTTAATAAGGAGAGATAATCATGAACAATTATTTGCCACATTTTCTCCAGTTTGCTTTGAAACACTAATTCATAGGCTTGCATCCTGCATTTGCACCTGTGTTTTAGAACCAAGATTTCTAAAGCTGAAAATATTTTTGCTGTAAGTAAATTCTACGGTAAACTTGGACAAGGAGCCAGATGGGTATTTTAACCTGAAGTATCTGTGACAAATTTTTCCATCTTCAAATGTAATTGAAATTTTTAAATTACTATAAGAAAAGAGTTTGCAACATTATAATAATTCTTCTTCATTTTCAAAGATTAAGAAAAGTGTGTTGCCCACTCTTTAATTTAAATCTGTCATCCATTACTGATGCTTTTGAATTAATTTTTTATTTAACAAACCTATCCAAACCAAAGAAACAGTCATCTGAATGAAGGCATAGAAATATATATTTGAAGAGTTCATAGAGACATTAAAATATGACAACTTCTTCTCTTAAGAACCACACTGAGTTGATGAAAAGTGAATGAGTTTTAATCTAATCAATGAGAATGGCAGCTTATGAGTAATCTAAGCAATGCATGGGATTTGCATAAATTTTTACTAAGACAATTTCACATCTCTGATGATTTGTGTTCTACTCTAAACAGTACTTTTGCCTGATGCAGAGTTTTCCCTTGACAGCTTCCTAACATTTTGGATCCAGACTAAAAAAATGTTGAAAGCACAAATATCTGCTGATTCAAACAGCATTGTGTTAATCAAGTAATAGTTTTAGCTGTACTTATCAATGATACTCATTACAAATCCTCCTTACATGGATATCATTACACAGATATATGAACACATAGGAGGCCTGCTCAAAGCAGTGAGCAGATTATTTATTTAAAGTTATGGCTCTCTGTAAGAGACAATTATATCTATTCTGAATTAATTTTATCCTAAATGGTAAGCAAGAGTTTTGGACAAACCTTTCTCTAACAGTTGATGTGCTTCCCAATAGGAGAGACACAGAACAAAACCAGTAGCATGAGCTTTCTCCCTCTTGAAGTCAAATGAAAACATGCACTGGAATTCTCAACATGCAACCATATAGCAGATCATAGGCAATCAGAAGCTTTTCTAGATGGAGAATTCCAGTTACCTTCCACAAGAGGCAGAGAGTTTTTCTGGCAGAAAAGCCATGATAAACAACTTAAATCAGCACTTTGGATTCCACTCAAAAAATATCAGGCTACAGATCATGGTACTATTTAAATGTGGTAAAACACCTTTCCATAAAGAATACAAAATAGAGTAGCCTGAATGTTACTAGTTCTGCAATGCTGCAAGAAGCAACAGTTTCAAAAGGAATAGACAAGGTACATTTTTATCTACAAAATACATTTTTTCTTAAGAGTATTTAAAGACAATAAAATGAGCAAAACTTGTTGGGTTGCTCTTACTTAAAAACCAGAAAAGATGTTGTTATTAAGATCTCAAACCACTAAACTCATTTTTACAACAAAAAAAATTCTAATATGTACATTGGGACAAACCAGATTTGTTGTACAGATGACAAATAGGCTGAATGCAGTAGCATAAAAATAAGGGGTTTATAGGTAATACTACATATCTAATTATAATGAAAATGTGTGTGTGACTGCCAAAGCTGACACAAATACCAAATACATTCTTCTTGTCAGTTTTATAATAAGGTTGAAACCAGGATTTTTAAGAATAAGTATGCATATACATTTCTTTCTGACTCTATATCAGTCATTAAGCTCAATTTTATCATTGCCAGTTTAGTTTATATCCCTTCAGATCAGGAGCAGTTCACTAATAATTTAGATGTTACTTAGAGCTTAAAATACCACCATGATCTATGAGTTATGTAAGTTAGTAATGAAAGAGCCCATTGCCTCAAATGGGAACAAACTAGTTAAGTCATGCTGAAAACAGCAGTATCTGTCTCCCTCACTGAGAAATAAAACAGTATTTAAGAAAATGACACAGAATATTGCCAGCAGGAATTAATACCTTTATGTTTTCATTTATAACAACAGTGAAATTCTCCTGCCCTGAGAGCAGCCTTTTCATGACAACATTTTCATCACAGATTTGGAGATGGATGAAGGCAGTTATGAGACAAATTGTTATCCAATACTGAAGTTAAACCTTTAGTCCAGCTCCTTCATAGCTTTATAAGATACTCAGCTCACTTGGTTCTTTTATACCTTTCTATGTCTCCTTTGTGTGGGATCAGAGCTTGGTAAGTAAAACTATATGAGCCCTCAGCTGATCTGCTCAGATATTTCATTTTCCTGAGTCCATCAAACCGAAATATATTTTAAAATTTCTAGCAGGACATTTGGGAATCTCCCATTATCACAACCATTCTGGAAATACCAAAGTATTGGAGGATTTTTCTTAGAGGCTGTCACAGAACAGAAATTCTTTCAAATTCTACAAAAGAGAACTCATATTTTATATTTTGTTCATTTAAATTTAGGGCTCAAAGATTCAATGTGCTACTTCTTAGCCAAGGAGACAGTTCTGAAACCCCTCTCCTTTGTATGTGCACTTGAGAGGAATAGAAAACTTATCTCTATATTTTACCTGAAAAGATAGAATCCTTTTTCACTTGATGAGGTGCATTTGTGCATGTAGCAGAGAAATTCCTTTGGATGATTAAAAAGAAAATAATCTCTGGTACATTTGAAAAAAATGTCTCCCCCCTTCTTCTTTCAGTAGGATACTAGGCAGCCTTTTTATTCCTTCCTGCCTCTAGGAACACCCAATAGGCAAAAGACAAGTTTTTAAAAAAATTGTGCACAGAGCTAAAATGTCCAGAAGCTCTTAAACTTGCAGTTATCAACTCATCTGTTATTCAGAGTGGGGGAAAAAAAAGTAAATAGGAATAGGAATATACCCGCTGATGAAAATAAAGTTGCAGTACATCAAGTCTATCAGTAAGTTACTGATACAGATACTGATAATTGTTGTGAAGCCTCTGTTGAAATTTGTGATGTCAAATAATAGATAGTTCTCCATATGTGTCTCAAGCTGGCATGCTCAACAAGGCTGCAGCTTGTGGCTGACAGAACAGAAAAAAGCCAATTTGTTTCTTTGCACTTTTAATTAAGGCTCTGAAAGTTTTACACAGCGATGAGACAGCTCCCCACATTAGCTGTGCTGCTGTTCTGCAGCAAACAGCACATTCTGACAAAGATGTATTTTATTCACATTTTTTTCTTAGATTATCTTCTGCATTTGGCATCTCTATTTTTAGCTAATCACATATTTTTTATCCCCTTTGGGAAAACCACTCTAAAAAATTGTGTTGAGGGAGCAAATAGAAGTATTTAGTTGGAAACCAACCTAATTGCTACAGATTATTCATGTTGAAGGCATAGGCTTTTTACCAGACCTTTATGCTTTAATCCCAATTATTATTATTATTATTATCATCATCATCATCATTAGTTTGGGTGCATATAACTTGTCATTAACTTTCTAAAACAATGTTTTCATTATGTTTTCCTAAAGGGATGTTTCCTTTTTCACGGTATACTCAGAGAATTGAGATCAAATGGGATCCTGTGTTTGATACTTCAAAGCTTTGCCCTTCTCAGTATTGAACAGTTTCCTTGGAGGACCCTGAACAAATGCTTTTTATTTTCCCAGCTACTCTTGCTAATATTCCAACTAAATTTCCACTAACAGTCTTACAGACTAGAAAAGATTTTTTCTGTGGATAGCTTGCCTAAATAAACTGTATGTGTAAAACAAATTCTACATATCTATCTCCACATTAATGGAAATTACATCCAATAGTTGTAACTATTGAAGCAAAAAATGTAATGTTGCTTTTCTGAAAAATATTGCACAAAGGCTATTTCTGACACTCTATTTACAAACATCCATGTAACAGTGAAGTATTTACATAAAAGCAGCATATGATTAATGAAATTAAGCATGTAAAATCTCTGATTTATTTAAAATAAGAAAGACTATTCCATATCTGTGGTAGGTTAACCTTCGCTAACAAACACCCACCCAGGTGATCAGTCACTCCCACTTTGTGTATTCTTGGATGCAAAATAATAGGGGGGATCAATGACCAGAAAAATATTGAACAGTTCTTCCCCACCTGTTAAAAAGAAACTCACTGAGCATATCTAATACATATGTTCGCTTTTCTTTCCTACATTTAGCAAACTGTCAAGAAGTCAGACAAATACTTTCTTACAGCCATTTTTGCATCAAGGACTTAAATCCAAATTTTAAAGGGCCTGAATTATTCCTATGATGAATATTGGAGTATTTTACCATTTTTCTACTGTCATAAGGAAAAGAGCATTATCACTTGTCATACCATAATCAAGAGTTTCAGAGCAGCTGGCAGAGATAATAGCTTCTATTTTTTTCTTGAAAAATTCTTGTAAATATACATATCTTTCTGAGGAAGTTGTTGCAGTCTTCAGATTGTCAAGGTGGTGTCCATGGAGCTCAGCCTGAGGACAGGTGAGAAGCTGACCTAGAGTTTATGGGTAAGGCCCAAAGGGAAGGCAGGGACAGGAGACATTAGAGTGAGGGTCTGCTACAGGATGCCTGACCACAAAAACTGAGCAGATGATGCTTCTGTAGACAGATAGGAGCAGCCTCATATTCACAAGCTGTGGTACTCATGAGGAACTTGAACCACCCTGATACAGGATAGAGGAAGACAAAAGCAAGGCATAGATAATCCCAGAAGTTCCTGGGATGATAACTGATGATAAATTCCTTCTCCAGGTGGAAGAGGAGAAAATAAGGAGAGGTGCTCTGCCAGACCTTTGTCTTGGTTTGGAAAGACAGGTATCTGCCAGGGAAAGCTGGAGCTCCCCTTGGAATGGAGAATATAAACCCCCTCCCACCAAATTATAATTTTGCAATTAGGGGCTTTCAGGCAAAGATATGGGAATAGGAATAACAAGGTTTTTACTACAAATATTAAAAATACAAATGTAGTAGTACAAAAAAACAAGTAAAGAAACAAAAATCCTAGAAAACCCTGACAGAGTCAGAGATACAGCCTGACACCCCGTTGGTCAGGGTGTTGGAGGCAGTCCAAATAAATCCTCCTGGAGTAACAGATGTGATTCTGTTGGAGTAGACATGATCCTGTAGAAAGGGTCTAGTGGTGGTGAGATGGGCCCTGCCTTCCTGGGAATCCAGTGGAAAACAGGCTGCCTTGATGTTCCTGACTCCCAGTTTTGATCTAAGTAGGAATGCTTGGCTCCTCCCACTGGGTGGAGCATCTCACAGTGGGATGATGTAATTTTATCCGTCATGTGGTGAGCCTTAATGGCCCATTAACAGCAGATATCCCCTGGAGGGAGGGTGGGTTGTGGAAAAGATAAGGAACATTGCTCCACCTGGTTTTAACAGCTGCCCATTAACAGAAGACATCTACCTCCTCCCACCCGGAGTTATGAGGAGTGGGTTATACAAGAGATAAAGAAAACATCTCCTCAATCAGTTTCAACAGATGGAAACAGAATACACATTTTTGGTTACATATTGCAAACCAAGACAACCTTGTTCTCACCAACACAGAGCAGCTGCTAGGAAATGTGAAGGGCCTCCTGGGCTTCAGCCTGGGCTGCAGTGACCATGAAGCAGTGGAATTCAAGATCCTTAGAGATGTGAGGAGGGCTCATAAACAAGCTCACTACCATGTACATCAAGAGAGCAAACTGTGGGATAAAGTCTTGCAAGGAAGAGAGGCACAAGAAAGCGATAATTGGAAGGCTGGAGCTGCTTTGACATGAATGCAGGCTGAGGGTTGTTCATCCTGGAGAAGAGAAGGCTCTGGGGATGCCTTCTATCAGCCTTCCAGTACCTGCATGGTGCCTATTAGAGAGTTGAAGAGGATTGTGTACAAGAGTGATAGGACAAAAACTAAAAGAGAGTAGATTTAGATTATACATAAAGAAAAAACATAAATCTGAGGGTGGTGAGACACTGGAGCAGACTGCCCAAAGAAGCTGTGGATCCCTCATTCCTGGTGGTGTTCAAGACCAGGTTGAATGGGGCTCTAACAACTTGGTCTAGTGGAGTGTTCTTGCCCATAGCAGGGAGTGTTAGAAGCAGATGATCTTTAAGGACCCTTCCAACCCAAGTCATTCTATGATTCCATGAGAAACTATCAGTTCTTATTTTTATGTAGATTAAGCACAAGTTAACCAGGTTGGAAGAAGAATTTTGTAACAAGATCAGCACACAGATTCTGAGGCAGCTCTTCAACTTGCATAGGCTGTTGTATCTGTTGGGGATGTGCAGGTGACTCCCTCCACAGCTCTAGGGGCCCAGAGGACCTTTAAGCTTAAGGAAGCACCACCAAATCATGTCAGTCTCCTGTGTGGATTCACTGCTCCTTTTTGTAGTCAAATTTCCAGTCTCACTCCACTAAGAATTACTGGTAGTATTTATCAAGCACCCAGCTAAGACTGCAGCTGATAATGATGCACCATATCCATTATCCACTAAATTCAATGTTTTGTGACTACTGCCCTATTTTCTGCTCTTAAGTCCTTATTTTTATACCTATGACTCCTCCAATTTTTTCTAGGATGAATACCAAAGCACAATAGCACACAGAGTAGGAAGAACTCACAAAATTCTTGCTTCAGGGTTGTTATAACATCTCTACATCTCTTCATCACTGGTCTTTGTTTCATAAATTTACAAGTTTGAAAAAAAATATTTTTGTGAAAATGAAGTATGACCAGCGGGGAAAAAAAAAAAAAAGAAGAGGCTGATTCCTACCACAAAACACCCCAAAAAATAAAGCCAAAAAAACTCCAGCATTTTCAAGGGACCTAAGCATCACTGACAATTGTAAAAAGAGGTCAATTTATAAATCTCCTATGGTTAATCAAAGCTCTGCATGATATGTTGAATTTTAATCTTAATTTAAAACTACAACAAAGCCATCAGGAAGCCTGGTCAGAAGTTAACATCCTAATTGTCAGTGATGTTGCTGATCTCAGTGACAAAGCTCCTACTGCAGGGTATCACAGTTGGCAGATGAATGGGTTTGTGTTGCTCAAATGGCCCATTAAAAGCAGATATCCCCCACTCAGTGACTCAGCTGCCTTCCCACTCAGTGACCAGAACATGCTGGAGATGCCACAGTCATAGAGTGGTCCATAGTTAAGTCAGGCATTCAGATGAAACTCCATAATATTCTTTCAGCACACAAGTTTCTCTCTTAAGAGATAACACATTTAATCCTTTTCCCAATCACAGTTCTTTGAAATACAACTATATTAATGACTTCATAACTGAAACTATTGTATTAAATAAAATATCTTTTCACTAACAGAATATGAAGATAATATTTTGCACTAAAGACTTCTGGAATAAAACACTGACTGAAGAAGATATAATGGAAATATCTACTTGATAAGGTCTTCTATTTTTCGTGTATCTTTAAGGAAGTTTTTTTAACTAAAATTTATACCCTTTATAATAAAGGTGGCTGATTTTAAAAAACCCAAACAAACAAACAAACAAAAACCCTTTCAGAATTGACAACTCATTATAGCACAGAAACTTTTCCAACCCAAAGCCATCCAAAGAATTTCATCACAACCAAGAGATACAGAAATTTAGTTTCAATACTTGCTTGTAAAAATTTCTGGTGAGTTTATGGATTAAGAGGGAATTAATCAGGCACTGAATAAAGCTTAATGGAAATGTCCATGAGCCATGCATGCTTCAAAGAAAAACAAGGGACTTTTGGTAGTTTTATGATTGTATGACAGACAACTTTAAAAAAGAGAGAGGATTTAAATACTGCCAAGAAATGAAATATCAAAATATAAGTTATTAATGCTTCTTCTGTATCATAACTATGATAACATGCAGATAATTCCTCACAGATGCAGAGCATTTGAACAGTGACTGCAGAAAATATTTAGAATAGATGCTTAGCAATGTTTGCCATGTTCAACCCACATTAGTGTATATACACACAAAGAACTGTAGTAGCTTTGTTTTTCTATTAAAACAGTCCCCTTTGAAACCTTATATAAGGCTCTGTGGACCTCTGCTGAATACAAAAGTTAGCAAAACTCTGGAACAATCAAGTACAAGGAAAAGAAAATCTTTGCTTAAGGTGATGTGACAAAAACAAAAATGTGATTTTTTAACTGTAGACCTAAGTCTAATTGTACTCTTTATACGGCGCTGGCTGCTCACTTTGGTTACCCTTCCTCATAGTGTTCACATTTATAATATTATCTTTACAGATGAATGAAAAATGAAAATTAGATGTAAAGCTTTTAAGAATCATGTTATCAGAGTGGCATCGATTATGATGTTCTTTTTGCTTTATTTTGTTTGGGTTTTAGTCAGCATTATAGTTACTGTGTATCAGATCATAAGAAAGAAGTAGGGGGTTTTTTTCCTGGTAAATAAATAATTATCTGAAAAAGTTAATAATTTCATTGATTATTCAGGAAAACTAGTGGTTCAGTCATTTCTGCAACCTCTTTGTCTTTTTCTTTCCTGGCACAGTAAACATTTCAGGCTCCATTGAAGTAAGGGGCGTGTTCATGGCCGGGTATTGCTGCTGCAGCTTGGGAATTAAAGGATTATTAAAGTAGGAAACTGCAATTTTTGATTGAGTCTATGATATTGTGTCATGGTTGTAATTAGTAAATTACAACAGGAGTCCTGAGGGAATCACGTATTAAAGCTATGTGATTACTCAATTTGTTCGCTCATGATTAATATTATTGCACTAAACATAAAAGGAAATGATTAATGACTTATCTACAAATTACTTAATACTGCTGGTAATGGTGCAGGATAGAAGGTAAATGCACTTGGAAACTGGTTTACATAATCAGGGAAACTAAACCAGTGCTGATAATTTTTCTGGTAAAATGATATAAAAATAATTGTCCTTCAAGGAGTAATAAATACAAATAAACTTTATATCATGTAATTTCAAATATATTTTTCATAATACTTGCATATAAGAAAAAAAGTATTAATGTTTCCTCTCAGATTTTGCAGCCTCCTAAGATGCTTCACACTTAATTTCTGGCTTGCAGCAGAAACCAGCAGCAAAATATAATAAGGTTTAGAAATAAGCCGGTTTAAATAATAAATTACATAACCTAGCTTTTTTCCTAGTAGAAAATTGACTTTCAAGTGTGGATGTATCATAAAATAAGATAGGTATATTTTGTATAATTTGTTCCTAGTTAAATTGCTATGATTTTGGGGGTGTTAACACAAATGGTAAAGTCATTACATTGAGTATGCATTGTTCTTCTCATGAAAAAAACAATGTTCTCTTTCATTTTTCTGCTGAAGGCTCTTTAAAGGATGAATTAAAGACTGGAGTACAACTTAGTGTTCATCCTGAATAACATGTGACACCTATAGTAGAAGGCAGCCAGACCTGGTAGACTTTGTGACTCAGGGAATTCCTCCTGGCCATGGAAGAGAGGACTTTCTCAGACCTTGTGGTGTCAACCATCCAAGACTCATGGATGCAGAGGCTCCCTGTGGCCATGTCCCATCACCAGTGAGGTGGGGAACATGTTTGTAGTATACACACACATGGGATAACCTCTCACCAGTGCTTCCACACAGACACCCTCCCTCTCCAGATCTGCAGATCTCCCACACCACATCTGTACACTCCTTGTATATTATACCAGACTCCAAGTCCCTGTAACATCTTTGCCCAGATCCCAGGTGCCTCATACAATTCCTTCATCAGATCCTGAGGTTTTGAGTCTTTCCAGGTGCTGGGATCCTGTTCCTACACACTAGTCCAAGGTTATTAGTGGTTCTGCTCCACACCCTCACACACAACATGTGTTCCATCAGTGGCTGGTGCTCAGATCTCTCATCCTACTCACTGACTAATCCCTCCTGAAGGTTGCCAGTTGTGGTCCCCTCACTCAGTAGGGCCACAAGTTGTGGCGTGGGTGTGGACCCTCACAGAGGACAGCAGGCAGCAGCAGGTGAAGACATGGAAGGCTTCTTTATTTTTCTGACTCCGTTAACTTATATACACTTTTTACAGAAGGCCAGGATTGGCCAAAGAAGGTTACAACCTCATGACTCCATTGGTCACTCTGACCATCAGTCAAGTTCTCCTCTCAGAGAATAACTATGCAAAACACATAGATAATTTCTAAAAATACATATAGTTTACATCAAACAGTGTGAGAATCAGGCTGCAAAGATTCAAACACTTGAAAGCAAGAAAATGCAGGGCGACAGCCAGTGGTTCAAACACTCAGGATGAAATGTGCTTGTGCACAAACTGGTTAGGGATAGACTTTAACAAGGACAGGGCTTAAACAGAGGAGTATTCCAGCTAGCAAGTTCTTTGCAGTCTTAGCCTCTCTTGTTCCAGCTCCACTCCATTTCCCATGCATGTTTTCCCCATCCATCTCCATCCTTCCCTTTCTCCACCTGTGTTTCATCCCAAATAAAAGCTCTATTGCTAATTACACTTTCCCTACTGAACTCACTTTTTTTTCACCTGTACTCCAGTTTGGTACCTCAAATATTGTGGTTGCTGAGGGTTTGCTGACCTTGTTGTATCTCACTTCTGAGAGATCCCCAGCTGACCCTTCAATTATTTGTGAGATTTGGCCATCTCTCACCTCACTGCCATGTAACTTTATGGGAAATCTGACCATTATTCACAGTGCAACCCATAACACTTGTCAACTTCTCCCTCTGTTATCTGTCATACCCAGCAATTTTTCTTGCCACGTCCAGCAGTTTCTCATGGCGAGTTTAGTTAGTTAAACCCCAGGCCACGTCCTAACATGTGCCTGTGTACATTTATTGTGCCCATTCTTCACAAGAATTTCACTTGTGTTTGCCTGCTGGAATGAGCTAAGAATGTACCTTTTTGTAGCCAGACTGGATTAATAATTTTTAACACTTACTGCTCAGCATCAGAGCACATAAGAAATGAATTATTAAACAGTACACCTCAAAAGATTTTCATAGTCTCATTTTAAAAGGATATTTAAATTTGGAAATTAGATTTAGAATAGGGAAGTGATGTTATTTGTAGGCAGAAGGAGAAGCAGATCAAAATTTGTGTATGACTAAGCATCCCAATTTCCAGAATGGATGAACACTCTTCTGAAATATCAGCATATAAATGGAAATCAAACAATGCAAATGTATTAGATAATGCACAAGAGAAAATGAAGAAATAATATCAAAATACTAAATGTATGCCTTACATTCAAAAAAAAGATATATTTCATGCTTTGCTTATATTATAGCAGTAGAAGCATCCCAGCAAGTAACTTTATTGAAGAAAAAACAATCAAACTAACAAAAATCAAACCAAAACCAGGGCTAGATAATTACAAATTTATACAGTTACTTCACGTTTTAAGGTTAAGATAAGTTTGGAATACAATTAAGGATAATTTCTTTTTTTGCTAACAGTGTCACTTAGCAATGGTTTTCATTGAAGATATTGATGCCTTGCCTAACCTTTCTAATTGCCAACTTGAAATGTCACCTATGATTTAATTATGTCCATATACAAATTTAATGATCTTCAAGCAAGACTTTTTGGCTTTAGTCTAAGAAGAAAATAGGATTTCTATTTCATCTAAATCACAATATTTTGAAGAAGTTTACACTTTTCTCAGTGCTCTTGATCTATCTTTCTTTAATAATATCATTCACATTTGATATTCTACTAGAGAAAAATAAAATAATCAGAGTTGCTATTTTTATATGCTAAAACCTCTGATAATTTAGAGGGTCACTAGTTCCCTGATAGGACATTAAAACCAAAGAAAAAATTATTATGGGGATCACTAGACAGTAATACCAAAAGTTTTCATCAGTAGGTACATAAGTAATATCAACTAGAATATATTTTACATATGAAAATTTCACTAGTGAATGCTAGTTAGCCTTACTGATACTGAAATCACTGTGTGTATAGAAAAAAAGGAAAAAATCTTTTCCTAAGCACTACCATAATTTCACTCAGTAGCAATATTTTCAGAAGATGTTGGATGAAAATTCTACTTGTCTGACACAGATGACAGAGCTTTTCAATGCACACAAAGTCTCAAGTTGTGTACTTCACTGAACCCCTTGCTTGTAAGACAGGTCTGGGAACAGAATTTCAACCAAGGCACACTTGTTACTTGTATAGTTATTAACACAGAAAATGGTGTTATTTTAATTCTTTTTGCCTAAAACCCCATTGATAGGTCCAAATCAAAGGGAGAAGAACATGCAGAAAATGAGGAGTTTGTAGGAAATGTTCAGTCCACTAAAGCAATAGAAAGGTGGAAAAAAGAAAAGAACACCTGAAATCTGAGCAGATGTAACAATGTGTAAAGTTTAGAAAGTTCACTAGCCTGATCTCCTGTGCTGTACTTGCCTGACACTTGCACCACCTCAGCATTTTGGTTGGTGTCTACAGCTATTAGAGAGCAGCATCATGTTTCTAAGGCCATCAAGAATGCAGAACAGTGTTTTAACTCCAAGGGCCAACTATTTAACCAACTATGTGGATTTTTTTCCCTACATTTTATGGTTAGCCTTATATATTTCTCATTATTCTTACACAGTTTAAATTTGCAAGCAAGTCCATGTGCTGTTTTTTCTGAACAAACCATGTCCAGAGAAACATAAAAAAAACCCAAATAAAAACATGCCTATTTTTAGAAATGAATGCTGGTGGGGGTTTTTAATTATGCTGGAAATTCTTCTTAGTTGCTTAGCAATTTTTTCATCTCTCTTTGAACCCCATGCTTAGAGCTGTGGTGCTGACCCTGCACCTGTCTGTGGAACTGCAGATAGCTGGTGTAACACAGGCTGTTGACTTCAAAACAGGAAGGAGGAGGAGAACCAGATTACTGGTGAGATGCACACACGATTCTAAAGTGCTAATTATTGGTTCCCTAAAATATTATGAAGGCTTGTGCATTTGCAACTGGGATTCATCTTCATACATCATTAAAGTCCTAATGTATACCTTTGGTGAAGGAAGGAAATCTGGTCAGAAATTACATATTTTAATTGTACACAAAGCGACTTATTGCATTGTTCAGTAGTACATTCAGCTTCTTTCAGTGCAGGAGGGAAAACAGAATATAGAGTAGCTTAAATAATGACCCAAGTATGTATCTAGTAATTCTAGCAATGAAACAGAACCCTAAAGTAAACATAAATCAAATAAACTTATCATCTTCAGCTTTTAAAAAAACACAAGGAACTTAGTTGAAGCTAAAGGCTATGTTACTATCCTTATACAGTTAACAAGAGAATATTTAATTAGGAATAGTGGACTATTTAAGGCCTAGAAATAGAAAAAAATTGGGTATCTTTCCAAAGATATAAAATGGCAGAGTAATAATAGCCCTACCAAGAAAAGTAACGACCATCTTTGTGATAGAGGTTCACATTCTGAATAAAAATACACATACATAAATATATGTAATAAAAATTTTAAAAACAGTGTCTTTGAAGCTTGTTCATAGTCTATTTTAATATAGAAAATATTGTTAGTCTCTGTTACCTTCATATGAAAAAGCTTAAAAATATGATTGTAACATCCTGCAGAACTTCACATTTCTAAGTGTAGAATTTAAGGCAAGTTGACATATGTTACTGGAAGGTTGAAATCATCCTCATGAATATGAAGAAGATACTTTTTTTTTTTTAACTTAAACTCTATCTTGAATTGTAAGCATCATTCATGAAAGCTACGTGTTCAGTCTCTTTCACTACCTTTACAGTAAAATGGAAATTATGGAGAGAAGCTCTGGTCTAGGGACATTAAATCAGCAATTTTCATCTTGCTTGAAGAAAAAAAAATGGATCACCTGCTAGATTTTAAGTGCATTAAGTCCTTTTAGGCATTTCCTGTGTCAAAGGCAACACCTAAATTAGAGGAAAGAGATGGCTCATGTACATGCTGTGCCCCACACTAGAAAGATAACCATTGCTTCCCATTTGAGGAAAGGAACTCCAAGTGTGTAACCTGTAAGTGACCTCTAAATGATCTGTTCAGCTTAATCAAAAAAAAATTAAAGACTAAGACATGTCATGGACTACATGTTGCCCTAATTACTCTAAAAGCAACCTGTGAAATGAACATCGAAACAGAAAATTTTAAACCAACATTTTTTTAAATGTAGTTGTTATACTTCAGGCCCTAGGATGCAGAACTTCAAAGGCCAGCCTGTACAAATGCAAAGTCCTTTCACTGTTAGATTTAGGACACTTGAACCTGACTGAGCTGCCCCCTTTTATCCCATGGAGTAACATGGTGGAGATCCACACTGCAATTTGATGTCTACCAGTATTACAGAGATATTGTGCAATCACCCACTTTAACGCTTTTTTTTTTCGGTAAATTTTCATTCAAGCCTTTAATTACTTATATATGAAAAAACACCATATTGTCATTTGATATAATCAGATATTTAGGCCACATAAGCCACTTTAGCTCTGGTTTTCAGTGGCAATAGAAGCAAAAAATAATTAATTTAGAGCACCTCAAATTTAACAGGAAATAATAAATTTTAAAAATGCAGAAGAGAAGTTATTTATTGATCATACTTACATTTATTTGACAATCTTTCCAATTCTTCTGTTTAAAAATCTTCTTGAATAATATAAAAATAATTAGTGTAAACATAAATTTAACAACAAACTTTGACAATCTTTAGTTCCAGTCTAATTATATTTTTTCTTTAATTTGTACCAAGGAACAAATACAAGGTTTGTATCTTAAAACATTTTTTTAATCTACTTTTACTCATGTTCATACTTCTCATATATAGAGAGCCACAGTTTGGGGAATATTATGAAGAATACACAGAATCTTACAGGCCCCAGGAAAAAGTATTTCTTGATGTTCCTTGTAAGCCCCTTTAAGTACTGAAAGGCCACAATTAGATCTTCCTAGAGCTTTCTGTTATTAAGACTAGACATCAACTCCCTCATTCTTTCTTTGCAGGAGAAGTGCCTCAGACCTCTGGGCATCTCCATGGCCCTCATCTGGACCTGATCTAACTTTCATTACTGGTTTCCATTTGGACATTGAGAATATTTAAATGCCTATATATTATTATATGTGCTCATATATGAATAATAAAGTTCTGGTGCTTGTCGGCTTGCACACACACATATATATATCTTTTAAAAATACATGCTTTGCTTCAAGAGACATTTTCTAGAGGTTTTTATGTAAACTTCTCCTAGGTATATTCCCCATTATTTTGGGGAACAATCTTCAAACCACAACTCAGACAGCTGCTCCAGCTCACTCTACTGTTTGCAGCACAGTACAATCTTTTTTTTTCCTGTGGGTATCAAACAGAATGTAGACTAATAAAAGACACAGAAATAAGCAGAGTTGTGACACCCCGTGAGTAAGATACTAAAGTCAGCTTCAGTTGATGCAGCAGCTAAACAAAAACCTCTTAGTTAAACCTGAAACATCCAATTTCTTTATAAATGCAAACCAGACTCTGCTGCTTTGTGTTCATTCCCTATCTCAGGATGCTTACAGCTCAGTAATGTCTACTGACATAGAGTCTTAGGGTCAGCATCAAATCCCATTAAAATAATCTGAAAGGCTCCTTTGAGCTGAATGGATTTTATATCAGACTCTTATTAGACTCACCTAGTAGAGTAATAAATATTCATAGGTGGATGAAAGAAGAGAAAATCTCCCTAGTTTTGAGTCCAGCAGGAAGATAATTTGATTGTTGAAGGATAATCTCCTTGTTGGTCAAGAAAGACTCATGGAAATTTAGTTTTAGGGCATATGCAGCAAGTACGTGGGCAGGTAAATAAGGCATTTGCAAAACAAAGCCATAGTAGCCCGTGCCTCAGTGTCCAAAGCAATCTCTGCAAGATACTTAGACTTCTTATTCTTTTTTTAAACTAAGTATAATTGGAATTCTTGTGAATATTAATTGATTATTTTTAACAAGCTATCAGACTACTAAATGTCATAAATTAGCACAGTTTAGGTAACCAAAAATAAAGCAAAGACATTTCCAATTCTTCTAATTTTTCTCCCTGTTCACACCAATTCCAGTTATAATATGCAGCTGTCAATGATAGAATCTGTTTCATCCTCATGTCATATGATAAAGTCTTACTGACAGCAGGGAAATCATATTCTCTTTTGTACATAATAAGACTGAAAGATTGTTTAGTTTGAGTAGAGACTTTGCTAGAAAGCCTCAGCATGCTTTCTTAATTCATGGAATTTTCATTATACAGAATGACTGCGATAGGGAAAGGCAGAAAAATTGAGAGAAGTGGAGATTAAAACATCATATGCTATTAAGAAAACTGGAAGTTGGTGGGGGACACTCTTTACTTCTGCCCCAACACAGGCAAAAGGAGTCAGGGTGCAGAAGTTGCACTGTTTTGACAATAGTTTCACATTAGCAGCATTTAAACCACTTTTAAAAATGTGGCGCTGCGTTTCTGAAGTGCTAACTTGGATAGCATGCCAAGAACAGCATGCCATAATGACACCCTTTGTGTAAACAGAGGATTCTTTCTTCCATCACTCTGATCACAGAGTCATCTGCAGGTATGGAAAGAAAGAAAGAGCCTCTTCAACAGGCTCAATACAGGCCTGAGTGCCCACCTTTGAGGGTTAGAACGGTGGAAAAAGACCTTGCATATAAGCTTCTGTTGTGGTTTAACCCCACACAGCCCTCCCCATGTATCTCTGCCCCACACAGCCCTTAATATTGCAGCACATGCTGCTCCCTGGAGCTCCTGAGGGAGAGAGAAATGGGGGTGAAGCAAAGACAACCCATGGGATGAGATAAAGGCAATTCAGTAGGTAAAGCCAAAGCTACACATGCAAGCAAAGCAAAAGAAGGAGTTGATTCACTGTTCCCATGGCTCTGCAGCTGCTTGGACCCATCTCAGGACAGCCAGGCTCCATCATGCACAATGGTGGCTTTGAAACAGAGATGCCCTAACTCCAGCCATCCCCATTTTTCTTTATGAAGTATCTCTTTGGTTAGCTCTGGTCATCTGCCTGGTTGTGTCCCCTCCTAACCTATGGCACATTCCTCAACATCCTCTCTGGCTGTACAGCATGAGAAAAAGACCTTAATTGACACTGATTAGGCACTGCTCAGCCATGGCTGAAAGATCCCTGTCTTATATCACTGCTTTGGTCACACAATCTAAACATAGCACCATACCAGACACTAGGAAGAAAATTAACTCAATCCCAGCCAAAACCATCAAGATTCTCAAAGGGCAAGATTATGTTGTGCTGAGGTTTTTTGACGCAACCTTGTAATAACAAGTACTCATTGCACAGCAGTGCATTTTGCATCATAGGCAGTGTGTTATTGCTTTTGTCACTTAATGCCCTTCCCTCAATTTAAATGCTAGACATTTATATAAGAATATCTGCTAAATTTATTCAAAAATGAGTGAAAAATTATGATGCACGCATATAACTGTAGGCCAGTCTAGGTGCAGAAGTAAATGCACATTTTATTTTCTTCTTGTCATCACTATTCACCCTTCAATGGATTCACCTGGCCTAATATAAGTATATAGTTGTAAATGCAGCTCAAAATATGGTATAAGTGACTATTTAAATGTAGTCATAAATATCTATACCAATGGAAAGGGAAACTTAAATGACACTAATTGTCACCATTTCTGCTAGTCTTAGCAGAAAGAGAAAGCAACAAACTAGTCTGTCCCAGCTGCTCTATCAGCTTTAGTCATCCTCCTCTATTAACAGACAGTAATTTTATTAGTAGGATGAGAATATTACACTAACTCTATAGTTGCACATGCCATGGATGAGAAAACAGTTTTTCTCCTGTCGTGTCTGCCAGTTCAGTGTCTGTCTAAGGAAAATATTCATTTAAAAATTGTAAATATTCGTTTGAAAATTGTATCACAAGGAAAAATCCAAATTCCGTGTTTTCAACAGTAGCCAATGATCTTCTCTACTATTGTTATTAGATTCAACATTCACACTTGTTTTGATTGAAAATCAAAAATTCTTTTTCATTGAAAATCTAAATTAAATGCTCACAAAGCACTAATAAACATCTACCCTACTTTCCAGACAGAAATTTAATTAGTATTATCTTTACTTAATTTTAAAAAGCAGCAGCACAACATTCTCTTTCAGATAAGGCCCTTGAGTATACACAGACTTAGAAACAAATATATGATAAAGACAAGAAATTGAGAGCTGAAATAATTAAACTTGGCCGACTTCTCATTGAAAATGTTCAGGATTTTACACTGATATATTCTATACTTTGATGTCAGACATTTCTATTTTAAGCATTTGTCAGTGCTAAAGATTAAATATAGTTGCCACGCTGCCTTTCTGGTGATGAGTAAGAATTAAACTC
This sequence comes from Sterrhoptilus dennistouni, assembly GCA_013397095.1. Taxonomy (NCBI): domain Eukaryota; kingdom Metazoa; phylum Chordata; class Aves; order Passeriformes; family Zosteropidae; genus Sterrhoptilus; species Sterrhoptilus dennistouni. The sequence goes on along the minus strand of VWZU01010576.1, from coordinate 240,482 downwards.
ATCTCTGCAATGAAAGAAAGTTACAAATAGGCCTTTTAAGAAAAGGACGTCATGAATAGAAGCAAATTTATTTTTGGTCCTGCCAGCAGATATTGTTGCTATGAAGACCAGCTCGTATCTCTGTGAAGTCACAGAAGTGCTCTACAGACTACTGGGGTTATGTAGAACAATAAGTGTATTAGAAATTATGAGGAGTGTTAACACTACTAGAATAAATGGAAGCATAAAGATATGAAGAACAGGTAGACCATGTTCTAAAATTCTACAGTGAGGAAAGAAATTTTCGTGAAATCCAAGTGAGGTTAGGGATAAATGCAGTGATCAAGTTTGAAATTTTCTATTGACAAAAATTTTGGCCATTTCATAAAGAAGTTAATCCTATCAGAGAGCTGATATTTTCTTATCCAGGATAATTTGATATGATACACTGTGTCTTTGCCCACACACTTAATAAGAAATACAACTAAACTGAAAAACTTCACATGGGAAAGAAGAATTGGATTTAATAGAGAAAAGGCTCTGAGTATTCTGGAAGGTCCCCCTTTTGACTACCCTCAAAAAAACCAATAAAGAATTCTTGGTATTTTGGGGGAAATCGCTAAAGAAACTGAATATAAAAAATAATCTAAAATTTATCCAAATTTCCAGTGGAATTTCTTAACTAACTTGTAGTTATTTTGAAACTGAATATTAAGTACGTTCTGCTCAGTGAATATATGTATATAAAATCTAAACATAACATAAACGTCGGACAACTATTTTGTTCAGAAAATAATCTATAATTCCCAGTGTACAAGGTCTCATGAATAAAGCACTGAGAAAGCACTTTTTCTAACTTGGCCTGAGTCTCTAACCATGACTTTCAATGAGTTTCAAGGTCATCTTTTATTTTTCTTTGGCATTTGCACAAAAGCTGAAACAGAAATTCATTTAAAATTGTCTCTCATAGTATGAATTAATAGAATGATAAGGTGACACCGGTAAAGAATTATGCAATATGATTTGGTGCTTAATCTTCTGTGGCCACATTGCTGAGATGTAAAGCAATGCTGGAACCAGCTCAGTGACCTCATTTCTGTATCTAACATTTTTTCCTCTTGTTCTAGAATTGGTTTTATGTTGCTTCTGCACCTGAAGATGAGAAATTTGCTGCTTCCTTTTAAGAGGTCTCTCCAACAAGGGCCACAGCTTGTCAAAACACAGACAGTGGGAATCCACAGGATACAACCTACCTGAACCATGTCTATTAGAAAATGAGAGAGTTTCATTCAAATTTCCTTCCTTTTCCCCAACAGTCTAATTACAGCGGGTATATTTCTGTTGGGTTAAAGGCTACTCCTCACATATTCACAGGTCATCCATTTCAAAACATTAATCCATAGGAAAAGCAGAATCCTTGCAGATTTAAAGAGCTAAAAAATTAAATCAAGCAAATGTAGTAATCGCTATATGGGAATAATGTTTATAAGCATAATTTCATGTTTCTCTTTTTTTAGATTTTATATGAGCTCAACACATTATGAAGAAGGCCGACCACATCAGTAATTACAAATTCTATCAACCTTGTTAAAGAAAACAGCAGGATGAAACTACATCACTCCAAAATTCTAAAGCAGTCATCACACAGAATTGAGCTGTCACAGATGACAATCATAAGCCCAAAAGATGTAACTACCTGATTATTGAAAACAGCTCACCAGTTAATAAATATATTTAGCTTTTATTCACATTTTAGAGTAAATATATATTATTCTAAAAATCTGACAAATAATTTGCATAATGATTAATAAGGATGCCAACCATTGCCCCTGTAATCCAATATGCAACCTGTAATTAAAAAGAAAGAGATACCCCAAAAATGAAAAGCGACTTTAAAGAGATGCTGCTAACGTGACAACAATGTATTTCAGTCAGAAAACAATTGGTTGTTGAAGGTGTGAAGGAAACCATCTTCTCTTGAGTTTACTTTCAGACATAATTATCTGTATTATTCTAATTTAAGTTGTATCAGCTTTACTTTACTATCACTCAATGTGTGGTTTCAAAATACAAGGACTGTGGCCAAGGGCATCTTCATGGTCTGGTAGCTCTCAGTTCCCACAGCCTTCCCAATGCAGGAGATTTGAGCTCCTCCTCGCATGCCAAAATTCTCTGAGAGGGGGTTTCCTTTGCATTATGAATTTAATGACATCATGTCTGGTCAGTCTGACCCTCTGATACTGACTGTCTGATGAGAGAAGATACAACAAGGACTCTGCTGGCAAAAGAGATAATAAAGGACATTTACTAGAATAAGAATAATCAGAAGATTGTGTTTCTAAAGAACTGGGACAAAGGGGTCAGTGTGGAAAATTCTGTATAAGCATCGTGACCTATAAATACTTGTAACCTAGTGCAATAAACTGGCTTTGCTTTGCTGGCATAAGTGGGGCCTGTCTTCAATCCCCACAGTGATATATTATTATTTCCATTATAGAAGTAGCACTCCTTATAGTGGCATACAGAAAAGTAAGTGATTAATAGATGCATTTCTAATGGATTTAAACAGTTGCAACCTTAGGTGCATGCTGGTTTGTACATAAACACCTATTTTTTGAAGTGTCAGATAACATACATATAGATAGCTGTGTTGCTTCTGTTGATATTTGAGCTTTTGTCCCTGAGATACACTGAGCTTCCTTCGGGACATAGAAGTTCTTCTATAACCAGAAAAGCTTTTTATTGTGGAGGTGATTCTTGGGTTAGGTTTCTCACCCGAGATTCAGGTGGTTAAAAGTCCCCTGACCTCTGAAAGCCCCAAGCCATGTCGCAAGAAAGAAGTGGAGTCCCCAAGGTCTTGTTTTATAAAGTTTCTTGTGTTGTTTATTGTTTCTTATCTTACGAGTTTCTCTGTGCCCGGCCAGGATGAGAACAGCAGCTCAGACACGAGGCAACTTTCCCCTCAATGGGAGGTCGCTACCTTCTTATACAGAAAATTATGTATTTATTATTTACAATTCCATGCCACTGCCTATTATGTATACTAAAAGGGTCACCTCTACTCTGACCCAATCTCCTTGAACTACTTTGTGCCCCCGTCACTGCAGAAGATGGATGCCAAGGGAGAACAAGAAGAACATAGGGCATCGCCCTAAATCCTCCGTCTTGTCTCCCCATTGACCTCCATTCTAAGAACCCCAAAACTACAAAATTTTCCACCCAGTGATACACTACACAACTGTCTGTCACACCTTTGTGACTTGTAATTTTTCTCTCAATAGTAGAAGCTTTTTTCCACGGACTAAAATCAAAGACTGTGTCTTCCTGGGCTCTGTGCCAGGGTCTGAAACCCCCCTGGACCAGCTCCATACTCTCCTGTCCAGGATTCAAACTCCCTTCTTCAGGTCCCAGGCCTCTCTGCCAAGATCTGTGACTTTCCAGGGCAACTAAAGGAATGCCCTGGACTCCAACAGGTGATTGTAGTGGTAGAATGAATTAATTAGGAATATTAAGTGCACTAGGTAGGTAAGATCAAAGAAGGGGAAGAGTCTGCAAAGGAAGAAAGCAGATCTAAAGCCTGTCAGGCTGAATCAACTACAACCACCCATCTCCGTCCCATTTCTCTCTCTGTCTGTCTCTGTGAGGGTGATGACAGATCAGGAGCAGCTGGGAAGATGTGCGACCTTTCATACCAGCCTGAAGGAGGAAGTTTTGCTGAATCATGGAGGCTGTTGGCCAGAGCATTGGAAGCCTCATTGAAAGCCTTGCTTACGGGACAATCTGAGCAAGATCTAGAGAAAATAATTAATTTTGCCAATGAGAGAGTTCAGAACACTGTATGGAGTTCAACTGCATTTCTATGCAACAGAAATAGGAATACTTGCTATAGAGAGCATTTCCTGCCACTCACAGGAGAGTAGGAGATCTGAGACCAGCTGGAAAAACATGTCTACAATATTTGAATAATTGTTGTGGGTCTGCTATGCTCAAGGTAACAACGACTTTCTGATCATGCTTTGTTCATTGATCAGATTTTTCCTTAGAGACAGAGGATCCTGGCCAAAGTCCCAAATGTGATGTTTAAGGAAATAAAACCAATCATATGAATGTCACTCTTCACATTTGTTTCTTTTCTTCATTAAGACCTCTTAAATTAACAGTTCTAAATAACATAAATGAATCCAAGACTCATAAATATTCAGCAGGAGTTCTGTCTAGCTTCCTGCTATTTGTTATTTATCAATAGTGATTAATAGAAAATTATATCAATAGTAGCATAGAAGTGTAATTTCTCAAGATAAGAGATTAATAATGTGCCAATGGAGACAGTAGGTTGACCCAGGAAAAGTAAATATATATATTTGATTACCATGCTAAGCTGACATGATTCAATCAATACATAATTAAATTAAGAGGAATATAAATGCAATCAATAACACACAATGGAGGACAGGTCTTATCAAATTTCATTTTTTTAAATGAGATTACAAGTTGGACTGACAGAGGCAACTACAGATGTAATATACTTAAATGTTACAAAAGCATGATTTACAGTTTTACAGACTTAAATAATTAGCACATCATTTTCACAATCCCTTGAAAAAGAGGATTAAGAACTGACCAACTGGAACACAGCAAGAAGTAGTTTTAGCAGATACACTGGGTATCTAAGCAGCTTCATTAAATGTTGGCATTAATTTTGACTTTATTTCAAATCCTGAACTACTGATGCAAAAGTAAATGTTAAAAATTTCCTCAGATCTAACTAATAAAGGAAGAAATAATACTGATCTCCAAAGTGAATATTTTGCAGCAAGAATACAGGATGTATGATATTCTGAAGTATAAACAGAACTATAATAAAGAAATTTGTCTTTAATTAAAAAACAAACCCAAGAAAAGATGGTATGTAGAAGTATCATTTTTAAAAAGTGATGAACAATAGTAAGAAGAGAATCACAAACTGAAGGGCTAAAAATCTCTTTTTGAAAATAGATTTTAGAAACTCTATTCATTTGGCTGGAAGGTCTTGCAAGAAATGGATCAAGTCTTCTTCACCATATGAATTTTTTTTCCCCAAACAATTTGTTGATCTAGTAAAGAAAACTATTAAATAAAATACTGACAGGCTGAAAAAAAAGGGCTGGAAGGCATATTCAAATTAGGGTTGGGGGTTTTTTTTGTTTTTTCATTTGTTTGTTTGTTTTTAATTGAGAGTGTGATTAACCATTAGAACTAACTAGAATGAAGATAAAAAAATCTCTGGCTTGAAAGTCAAGACTATTTGTCATGATGGAAGATGATGTTGTGGATCCCCATTAGAGCAAAGATATGCAGAATAACTATATGTAGACTGTAGACCTCATGATAAGTTTACAAATCGGTCTTATGCAGAACTCAAAGAAATTAATATTTTATATGAAATCTGAACATGTAGATTTACAGGCTTTGCACTTCGAGGATGCTGGATTTCATATAAGAATAATAAAAACATTCTACAGCCTGAATTATATATGATATCAGATTAGAATAACTTGAAGTTCAATTCTGGTCTATAGGATAAGCAAACACTTTGAAATTTAGGTAGGAATATGAGATATTTCACTGCTTTTCATTTGTGGAAATTTTCCATACTGGTCTTTTCCTAGGAAAAATTTCCTTATCTCATCAGATATCCTAATAAATATTTATTTCTTTTTCTGGTGTTTTGAGAAATTCAGTGAGCTGCAATTCTCATATTGCAACCTCAAAGTGATTTTACACTTGTCAGTATCCTTCAAAGAAAGCGCCAAAACTGCTGCCACCATGGAAATTGAATTGTTCCCATTTCTGGAGTGAGAAAAGTACACTGGCAAGGCAGAGTGCAGAGCATTTACTCAGCTTCTGCACAGGGCTCAAACAAATAAATCCACAGCAATCAATTGACAGTTTTCATGAGCAATACGTTTAAAGATTAAATCTTATGATAACTGTAGTTCTCTTCTGCAATACATGGGCTAAATTGTAAAGACTAAACTCTTGTACTCACATAACTACCCTTTTTGCATAGTGTTGCTGCTGCAATTCTCGTAGAGTTTGTCCATGTATGACACAATAACTTAAATCTTCTAATGAATAACATTGAGAAGGCAAAATTAATCTTTTTAAAATATTACAAAGCCTATGAAACTTTCATTGGTCTATTTTTTAACATCTGCAGTGCAAAGCTTTTCTTTAAGTAATAGTCTCACAGCTGTTCTAAGGAGTTTACTTAGCAATACCTAAAGGAAAAAACAGAGTTTTGTATAAAGAAAATTCTAGAATTTTGCAAATCTGACACTTTGATATGTTGACATCATAACTCTTGACTTTTTAAATAGCTTATTTCTTGCATCAGTATAAGATGAGAAGAAAAAACACCCAATTACCCAGGAACTAAAATGAAAATAAGTGTTAATATTACTAAATTGCATATTTGCCTCGTATGAGGATACAAGGCAAATATGCAATTTAGTAATATTACCTCTAATGCCAGAGATTATTTTGAATGGTTAGTCTTTCTGAATACTTCATTACATGTACTTGATTTGGCTGTTGCATGTATTTATGGTAGCTGAATGTCATATCCAGCTAAATTGGCAAGAAAACAGATGCATATAAGTGTAATTTAAGCTGGAGTCTCTTTTATCAAGTGGTGAAACATTTATTCATTGTACCAAGGTTAAGTCAAATTAATTTTTTTCATTTCCTATTAGTGCTCACGTAACTGAATCTCTCCTTGCCCTCATTCTCAATGACAAAACATAATGGAAGTTTGGCCAGGTGATAATAGGTGGAGAGACTTCAATAAGACCTGGTAATGAGGTAGCTGATGAGGTTTCATGCAAGGGATGTCTCATTGAAACTGCATTAACAGATGATTAGCAAGCTTAAATTAAGAGGCAAAGAGAACAAACAGTATGAAGCCAAGCAGGTGGTAAAGAGGAAATACTAAGGAAGGAGCTAGAAATGTAATAAAGCTTAATGCTGAAACATTTCCTCTCTAATTAGAGATGGATGATACAAATCCTTTCTTAAGTACTTCAGGGGAAGTAAACATGAAAACCAATTAGTAGCAGAAACATCAACTCTTCAGGCTGCAAAAGGAGTCCAGCTACACCCCTACAGACCTTCGGCCACAGAAATCAGGTACACACCAGAGTATAATGAGAACTAAAATTACATCAATATGGGCTAATATTAATAACACAATCAAAATATTTTGCCTTTACATGGAGGAGAAAATGAAGGCCAAGCAAAATGACTAAAAACATCAAGTCATGTAGCACATATTTTCCTCAAAAATCTTTGACTTTTTTTGTTTTCTCTGGTTATCCCTAAACCAAATTTTTTAACCTACTCTTGGAAAGAACAATATCATCATCAAAATATAAAAACTGCATGCTTTGCATGACTGCTTGCACATTGGTTTGTTAAATTTACCTAATTAGGTTATCAGACTAAAGTTTGGCTACAGAAATAAAAATATGCCAGTCATGAGGCTTTAAATTAGGAATTCTCAGAAATTGTGAATTCTTGGAGAAAACTGCAAGAAGTGCCAAAAGGAACCACAAGCTTAAAAACTTATTTGCATAAGCGGTGGTTTGTGGTTATGAGAAATTAAAATCACTACAAAAATCTACTTTTGAGTAGTGAAAACTTGAGACCAATTTTCCTAAATGACAATAGATTTGAATATAGCAAGTTACTTTGAAAATCATGTGGAATTCCCAGTTTGGGGAACCTTATTTCTCTATTATTTTATTTCTAATATTATACTAGAAATAAATAATTAAAAATATTTTATATTATCAGTTCTATTATTTTCTGCTTCAATATTTTCCGGAATTACAAACATATGGAGCAAGTGAGTCATAAGTGTTTGTATGATTCAACAGTCCAGTTGTCCTTGCTCGTTGCCTGAGTTATTTTGCAACTTTGCTTGTTCTTGGTGATCAGAATCTGAATCTGCTGATGTGACTTTTTGGCTTGTCCTCAGTATGGACTTGGTGTCAATTACTGAACTGGCACTGGTTGCCATCCCTGGACTTTATCTTGCCCAGGTCCTGCAAGATGTCAGTCCTTGCTGGTGTGCCTGTGATGTCACTTCTGCTCCTGGGTCCCCTCCCCATGCAGAGCTGCCCAGGGCGCCAGGGCTTTTACAGACCTTGTCAATGTCCAGCTGCATTTAGGACCAAACTTGGGTGAAGAGTCTAAGAGACTTCAAATGCGAAATTTTAAGAAATTCTATGGAACTAATTGTATAGTATCTCTGTAACTGAAGAAACAGTAAACATAGGATTTAATATGTAATATGTATCAATATTAGCAAATCAACAGAACACAGACAAGTCAGATATTCATTACTTTGCTGGGTTTTTACATACCCAGCATCAAGGAAATTTTTGCCATATACAGATTCTGACATTGATTAGTAAATGGGACAGGGCTGAAAACAGGACATTCTCTTTAATATAAAATTTTAAAGTATTGGTACTTTAGTATATGAAATATTTCAAAATATTTATTTTGCAAGTGTGAATTTCAGGAATTTCTGAGGAGTCATTCTGGTGCAATCTCCTTCAGCTCTTCTCTCAGAACAGCTCATTGAACCCTTTTTTTGTTTCTGCAGTTATAACCAATTTTTTTATGCAAAGATGCAAAGGACACATTTACCTGTGTAGCACAGTTCAATAATGGAGATGGAGAGAGGACTGATGTTGCTCCAGCCATGACCTTTACATTCCTTGATGGTCAGTTCTAATCAGTGCATGGCTGCTGACTCACCTGAAACTTTAACAGTACAGCAAGAAAAATATTTTGTTTTGACTACTGAAAGCACTGCCTGGGACAAAGCTACTTGTGTTGTTTAAGTGCATGAAGTTCTTCCTCCACTCTCTAGCACTGTGAGCTAAAGAGCCTGGTTCAGATCATTTGGACTCAGTTCTATGCACATTCTGAGACCTGATTTGATTCTGTTCAACTGAATGTATATGACAATAATTCAGATAGCCAGTGCCAGAGCAATTTTGCTTTTCAAGTAATATTTTACTGGATGAATAACTCAAACATACAAATATGTAAGTACAGAAGTTCACTTATACATGGAATTTAATTAAATATATTGATGCTTATAAACTCTTCTCCAGTCAGCTTCTAATCTACAAGTAACCTTACTTCTGCAAATTAACCTGCATTGCTATATTTCTTCATCAAAACAATAATAAAAAGATTAACAGTATATAATTCTTCAATTAATCTTAAATACAGTCCTCTATGTAATTTCCAGAACACATATGCTGCAGCAGTGTTCCAAACCACTGTAAATGATACAAGAATATACTGTCTCTGCTGTCACAACCATTGCCACCTTATTATTTTTTTAAATTACTTTTAGTAATAATATTAAATTTCTGACACTTGAAACCAAAATCCCTAAGTTAGACAATCAGGGAATTATTAGGTGGCAGCACCTAAGGGACTTCTTTTTAAAGTGATAGCAAGGCTTGCATTTCACCATGAAATAACTTGGTGTCTTCTAGTAAATTTAACTCTGTGAAAAGTTTTTTCACATGGTCTTCTTGTATTTCTTTGATGATATCCTATCCCATGTGTATGGATGAGAAAGAGGAAAGAGAAAAGAGCTGAGCATGTTCAAAACCTGTTATTCACCAAACTGCGTGCTAAAGTTTCAGGTTGATGATGAATTTTAAAACAGAAATTATAAAGAAACATTGCATTATGAGTTCAAATGTAAGAAGTTGCTAGACATTATTTAGGATTTTAAATTACTGTTTGTAATTATCATTCTTAATTATGGAAGTATGTATTAAAATAATGACTATATGTAATATATTCATGCTCAATTTGACATTTATTTTTTTGCCTGTAGTCAGCTGCCTCAACAAAATAGAAGGGATAATATTATTATTAGTGGTTAGGAGAAAGCAGAATGTAGGTAGCTAATGCAAAAAAAGACGAGACCAGTTAAAATTATTCCCTCCTCAAACCAAAACTAGAGATAAAACTCAAAAAAGCTTGAACTGGGTCCTGGAGAATGAGAGACACCATCACTATCTCCAGCAAATAGAGAGATAATTTTAAAGGGTAAATAGTCCCACAGTCCCTATTTCATCTCCAGCTGCAAATATTTCCACCTGGAAGATATTTCAAAATACACAATCTTGCCCTCTGTCCTAATAATGAGTAGGAAAAGATAATTTTTTAGATTACCAGAAGGCAAAAAAAAAAAAATCTGCTTATATGAATGGAGATCACCATAATGAAATTTTTTAAGCTGAAAGGAAATACAAACTGGTCTAATACACTGAATTAAAATTATAACAACTCAGTCATCAAGAAACAAAATACAGAAAAATAAAACATCCATAATAGTTGTAATACTCTAGTATTAGATATAACTAATACTTACATCTGCCTTAAAAATGTTACAAGTCATGGATTCTTACAAATTTTATTGCAGACTACATAGCACAAAGCAAGCTAAACAGAAAGATATGTCTCTGGAATCCCAAAGAATAGGGAAAGAGTAAGGATGAATAATAAAAAGGCATTTATATATGATTATTTTTCTATATTCATATATGTACATATACATATATCTATACTTGTAACTATAAATATATATTTGCTCTACACATGCTCAATATCCATAACTATTCATACTGTTATCATAGTCAAATTTTCCAGTGAATGCAAGCCTTTACAGACCATTATAACAATGTGTTCATTAGTGAATTTTTACCCTTTACTCTCCAATTTCCAATAAAATTGACAAAAGAGGTGGAGTCATGCAAACACCTGTGTGGGTGGAAAATCTGCACCCTAGGCTTAAAATTTCTGTAGGACAGGAAATCCACTTTCAAATCCATTGCAGCCATCCCTATTTTCATTGTTAGTAAAATATTCCATTTCAACAAGTGAAGTTATGTAGATGCCTAATGTACAGAACAGGATTTTCTAAACCTCCTGCTAGTGGTCTGATTTCTGTACAGATCAGAATTGCTGGTACACTGTGTGAACCTAACATCAGCAGGTAATGAAGACAGCCAAAATCCACAGCTGAAGTATAAAGAGTAGATTTATTCCATCCCCACCCTGGGTAAAACAGAGACACACACAATGCAAAGTTCATTCCTTCATAGCAAGGGGCAAAAAGTGCCCAGGCCTCTCCCAGCCTCACATATCAAAAAGGCCTGGCACATGTGCTATGTTTCCCATGGTTGTGATTATCCTTTCTGCTTTTTTGATCTCTACTTTGAATTCTCTCCCAAGATAGGGAGGCCAATTACATCTGGAGAGGGCCTCCAAGTCTCTGTAAAAACCCATGTTACCTCTACACAGATGTTCTACTTTTCAAAACAGACAGAGGATAAACAGCAGTGGGCAAAGTAGATGGTGTCCCACAGTGTTACTCTCCAAGCCTTGACATTTCCAGCTGCAAGACCACTTGAGCAAACGTATCATCCTCCTCACCAAATCCTTCGGTTTTAAACCCTTCCTCCCAACACACTTTGTATCTTTCTGCTAGTTTCTTTGGGGTTTTTGTTTCAGTTTGGGCTTTTATTGGTTGGGTGCGGGATTTTTTGTTTGTCACTTCTTGCTTTCTACCACTTACTTCTATTCAACATTGATTTTTGTACAGTTCTTGTTGTCTAAGGGTGGACATAGTGTTAGCTACCAAGAGGACACACTGCATTCTAGAAGTCTGTTCTACCCTGGGTATCAGGGCAACTTTCTAAAAGACAGTAATAGACAAATGCATTCTCTTCTGATGCTGGCTGTGAGGCTTCTAGCAGCTCCTCAGCCTATTGCTGGTTGCCATTGCCCCCTTCAATAAGCTGCCTCCACTACTTCTATAAATGAATACAGAATATATTTGTATGAATATAGTTTTATAATGTATTTCAGTTCAAAGAAGTCAGATGAGCTTTAGACATTCTAAGGAGTACTCTGTGATAAACTGGGTCCTTCCATCTGAAATAAGTCTTAGGAGTGTTCCTATCACTGCAAACAAACCTGAGAGCAAAGTTATTTCCTTATAGAGGACAAATGGAAAGGTAAAAGTTCTCTCTGTAACCTTGTCTTAGAGGAGGCTCCTCCATATGCTCCTTCTGTTCTGGCACCTCTACTATGATTTCTCCCAGGCTCTCACAGTTGTGTTTGGTATTGACTCCCCTTTCCTTCCAGATTTACTTCTTTAAATTAAACTATTTCCACTTTTCTTCCACAGTAGTATTTCTTTTTTCCTCCTATGTCTGTTGTATTTCTAATCTGTAACTCCCACCATCTCACAGGTGTCCCATTTATGACACATCTTGTTACTGTTCTACTCTTTTTCACTAATCATGGTGACACTCAAAGGCTTTGACACTTCCAGTGTACTCTGCTCTATAACAAGGCTGTGCTTCAATGTCAAAATCTGTTTTAATTGTGTCCCACTGTTTATAGCTGTGAATGGAAACAATTAGTTGGATTGAAACTACACTGTCCCTTGCAATAGATTCATTTTTCACTCAGATATTAAACAGGTAAGATGGGAATTAGAGATTTATTTCTAAAGTTCATCTGTATATGTATGTTTTCCAAGTAAGTTAATGTAACCTGCTCTTCAGGATAAATTAAGTTTACAGATCAGATAAAAGTACTTTTAGCCTAATTCAGAAGTGTATATCACATGTGATGAGCTAAAATCCATTAATGCTAATTTGGATTCCATTAGAACTGCTTGTGAAAATTCAACCCATATCTAATGATAACACAGCAGTTATAAATTACATGTAAAGAATTTGGAACACAGGGTAATTTCCCAGACAAAGTGGAAGGAATTATTTTCCGCGATATGCTTGCCGCACAGAAACCATGTAAAAAAAGTAATATAAAACTTTGTGTCTCAATCTTCCAAAAGCTTCATTTGCATGTCTGCAGAAGTGCAATGTAGAAAACGGTGTTAATTTCCATATAGGAGTGCAGAAAGAGAGATGTATAAACATAAAGGCTTACATATATCTATACACATACTATAAAAGCAACAATTAATGTCTTTAAATCTATATGGAAAATGTACCATACAATGAAACTGAATATAATGTGGATACAGAGGCAAATAAGAAAGAGGAATATGTAAAAGCATGTTAGCTTAACATAAATATAAACACATAAATATGACCCCACAAGGATTTCTAACCTGAGGATGAAGAAACCATCATGATCATCATCCTACTAGCAAAGGACTCCAGGTGCCAACAACCCCCTGAAATACCCTCCCACCACCATAAGTGTGAAACCACCAACATTAGGGCCCAGAGAACCATGGAAAGGGTAAGCATTACACCACGGGATAGAAACTATGTGTGTATAGCAATTTTAATTGTATCATTGAGACTTTTCCATACACAAGGTTCTTTCTTCTTTACATAATAAATATGTCTGGACTATTAATGATTCTTGGATTAGATTGTTAAAGTATAAGTTTATCAACAATAAATTATTAGCTTCATATATAAAGTGTCTTTCCATTTTGCCAAAAAAAAAGATCTGGAACACAACATGGAAATATATGCAGAGAGACATACATTCAGCAAATATTCTAGGCTCTTATTAATCTCTAGGCAATCTCAAGACATAACTGTGCTTAGCTCACTCCTACCACTGCAAGACCTGCTGATCTTTTCTGTTCCCTGCTGCAGTCTCATTTGACACACTTTCCATCAATCCTCCCCATGCAGTAGTTTAAAGCTGTCCATGAAATGAAGCATTTAAATGTGCAATACACCTGCCTAGGAACATGTAGACCCTGAACCTGTCATTTTCACAAAGGTCACAGGTGTCACTTTATTGTCACTAAATACACAAATGAATGATGGCAGTAGGAATTCAAATCAGTTTGTGATTTCAGTTTGAAATTCCTCCCTGAGGCTGAGACGTATGAGTAGGCTCTCTTTCCCTGGAGCATGGCCATTTACAATTTCATTGTCAGCAGCCTGAACTTACAGTCACAATGGTAAAAAATTATTGGAATTATAAAGTATGCAAAGAATGTGACTCAGTTTGATGTAAGCAGATACACACTTTCAAATCTTGCACTGTGTCACTATGCCTACTGTGATCATTTGAATGCACACTGAGCATATAAAAGGCAGGAAGTGAGGAATGGTGTCAGTAAAAGGCGGAGCTTAAGCTTGAATAGGTTATTCTGTCATCCACCATTATCCCTGCTAATTGAGGACTGCTCCTGTCACATATTTTTTTTTTTACTTTTACTTTTATATTTCCCTTTTTTAATACTAATTTCCCTGATTTTTCCCATTTGTCAGTGAGTTGCAAGTACTTCTGTTTGGTGGTGATAAGCAAGCTTTTGAGAAATGCTCACCTGTTTTCTCTATTCCATTATACCAGGCTTTCAAAAGCTTTATTGTGCTGTTGGATCATGTATTTTCAGGTCATCCAGAGTAGTCAAATTACACCTTCAATGTATTTTTTAAAATTTATTTAAATCCTTTGTAGATCTTATATATGCCTTCTGCATCATAAGCCTGTACAAAGCATTTGGAACCTCCAGCTGGTGAGCAATGTGCCTGTGCAACTGGTGGTGATGGTATACTTACAAAGAAATATCATATGAGATCTCTGGATTGCTTTAGCAATGTGGTGGTCACTTGTGGCCAAAACAGTGGCAGAACAATAATGCCAGACGGGACATGATTCCTTTGCAACTCATTGACTGTAAATGCAGTTTTGTGACACAACTGTACAGAACTGCTCTGCATACCAGGCAGTAGACAATCAGTTATATACCTGTAAGGGGAGCTTTGTCTGCAGTGTGAATAAGAAAGAGCTGTGCAGTAGTAACTGCAGTGTGTGCCTCTGCAGCAGAGCTGATGACAATCCCCAGCTTAGTACTGCAGGAAAATCCACAGCAGATTTAAAATACATTTTAATGATAAATGCCTTGCAATGACTTCCATCCTCCATGTAAAGTGATTATAATGGAAGGTACATTGTCAGTCAGCACCTCTTGAAGAATCTTCTACTGCTCATTCAGGCCGGCTCAGACAAGAGCATGGGCAGTGCAGCTCCTGCCTTTTTGGCCCTGGGGCTCTTCTGAGGGATAGTCATGCAAGAGGGATTGGGTATTCATCCAGTTTAATAACTTCTAATCCCCCTGGGGGAACAAAGTGTAGGAAGAAAGGGATCAGCTAATTATAGTTAATTGTATTAGCTGGGAAAGTCTGATTAACATAATTAAGATAGCCTTGTGATTAGTAGCTGTACAGCAGGAAGGTGTGCTTGGGTATAGCAAGTGATAAACTAATTAAAAGAAGTATGAGCTGGACAACCTAGCTAAAGTCCTAAAAGGTTGATTTTTTGACACGTGTATGCCAGGGAAAGCACACAAGATTGTGGCAAGCATGCAAGGACTGTGAGGCAGGTTTTACAGAGAGATGAAAGATTGCAGGTTAATGCACTGGAAAGTTTGCAGTGTATGAATAATGGGAAAGAGGTAAGGCTGCGTGAGTTGCCTGGAAACAGCCTGTGGGCCAGAAACAGGTTCTGGTGCAGGGTGAATATAATGATCGTGTTTGGTATTTCTGTTGTTAGAGTGGATCCAAGCCTTCCCCCCCATGGCCCCTCCTCCCCCAGGCATCAATGTGTGTTATGAAAGCCAAATGCGTTTTATGGTATAATTTATCTGTTTAGCTACATGTGCTGCTTCTTGTTCTCCATGTGTTTCCTGGGGTCTTCTGTGATAGAAATACAGCATAATTTTGAATTTGGGAGGCCTGATAAGGTGTATGCACAGAGATGAAGAATCACAGCTTTTCAGTATTTTCAAGGCAGTATTCAGTTCCTAATTTCATGACACCCAAAAATTTAAGAGCTGTATAAGGGGATATAGAAAAAATTGTAAAACTTTAGTCAAGATTTTTTTCCATTTCTGCATTTTCCCAAAAGAAAATGCCTCCACATTCAGAAATAATAAGAAGATGGCAAACTATTTGAGAAAGGTGTGTTTCAACTTCTTCCACAACTGCTAATTTTCCTGAGTAGAGCTTCAAGGGCTGTGACTATGTTTTTCTTTCACAAATGTCTTAGTCTGGTATATTTTTAAATGAACTTTTGTCATAGCTTTAATACAAAGCAATCCAGATTGTTCATACAAGAAAATTATTTTTTAAAAAAAGAGGTAGCTCACATTGTATAGTATAAAAATTCATTGTGATCTTTATTTTTGTTTGATTTTTGCAAATTAAGAGCTTTGTCATATAAAAATTACTTTAATTTCACCTCATCTAATTCTTCTGTTGTATTTCTGGTTTTCTTCCCTGAAAAAAATTCTTAGTGTAGATAGGAATCCTTATACTCCTCTGGTGGCTGGAAGGCAGTGTGACAGAGATGTCTGTTTAAACTTCTAAAAACATCTTAATTCCTGGGCTGTGCTGTTGGGGTTTTCCAAGCTCCAACAAAATAGTTCAGCCATGCTTTACCACTCCATGGCCCTGCAGTACCCAGGCATCAACAAACTAGAAAGTGAAAACTGACCACAGTTTTACAGAGTGGAAAACATCCTTACTATGGAAAAAAAAATTTAAAAAAAAATCTATGGATAATGATAATTAGAAACCCTCAAGTAACTAACCCATGAACTTAAGCCTGTTCCTGAACCGTAATTAGAAATGGTACAGCACTGGAATGATATTTCTTAGGGTTTCCATTCTAGACAAGAGGATATTACATGTCTGCTGGAAAGAGACAGTGATTATGGCCAAAATATAAATCATTTGTGTGGACTCAAAGCTGTGACTTGTTCATAGATTAAATCTATACTTGTATTTTCATTACCAAAGCCAGAAGTCTCTTGCTGCTCTACATCCAGCATATCTATTCAAAATAAAAAGTCAAATGGAAAATCTTGTGACCTCTTTTCTAGCTCAGTATAAATACAGTCTCACAGAGAACATGCCCTGTGCTTGGTGAGGCCACCACTTCATGCAAACAAATGCTTTGCCGAGTCTCAGAGCACAAACCTGCAATATTGCTGATGAAGAATAACTTTAATTGGAATTTGTGGCAGTCAGATATGCAGATCCAGCAGCATAGCAATGTATGAGGCTTACATAGGAGTACTTCAGCTTGATGAAGCTAAAATGCATATGGCTTTCAATCCACTTTTCATCTAGGTTTTGTGAACAATTCACACTTATATTTTCACAGAAATATATATTCTGTTTGGGATTTTGCTAATTCAGTGAGATTCTTGCAAATAAAAAATAAATGAAGACACTCTTAAAATAGAGTACTATAATGAGTGCATACTTGGGTTAAGTTTGTATGGATTGTCAATATGTAAAGCTCAACCCAAAACAACAACAACGCAGACAAACAAAAAACCCCAAGAAAATAAAGAAGCAAATCCCAAAATGCAACTTAGTATTTGTTGTGATCTCAGAAACTGGTACAAAGATTGAAGTTAGAATTCTAATGACAAAGATTACAGAAGTCAATTGATAATATAATAATATTATTTTTAAATTGAAAAAGCTAAGAATTATATTATAATCATGTGTTTAGAAGTATATTATAATCATTTCATATTAAGAGTACACAGTTTTTAGAAATTTTCGGTGCTTTCAGAAAAAAAAACCCAGGTACTCTAAAACTGTAACAAAACATTCAAAGTTTTTTTTAAAACTTTGGTTGGCTTTTTGAGTTTTTGGTTTGTATTGTATTTTGAAAAAGCCGCTCTGCTACGTAATTGCAAAGTAAGGTTCAGGAGAATCAGCAGGTCTTGTTGTAAGTGCTTTAACATTCACCAGGCTGTTTATATGTCTATGTTATGCATTTTCAATTATTAAACAGGCAACAGGTAATATTTATATTTTTTCCAAATATTATGAATAATAGCCTTGAATATAAAGAAGTACTTGTCAAACAAAAAGTTGAAGTTGAAATATATAACTTAATGATTTAGCTGTCATTTCAATTTTTTAAACATAGTAATAAAAATCGGTGTATTCCTTGTTTCAGACATATGCACATCCAATAAGGCAATAATAATTAGACTTGGCAGACAATAAGCTGGCCTTTTCTGAAGCCCGAACTCTTTTTGACATAGCTACCAGCTGTATCAAACTTCTTTTGTGTTTGTGTTTTCCCTCAGGAAAAGTCTATGAGAAAAAGCAGACCTAGAGGAGTCACCTAAAGTCAACAGAACTGGTCTTCTGTAAACTAAATAATACTTAAATTTTTGCTTTAGTTCTTCACAATAAGCATATTTTCCTTCACATCCTGTCAGAGATTAAGAAGAGAAGGAGAAAGTAAAAAAAGAAAGCAGCTTTGCATTCTTGGAGATTGACTGACCGCACTTATTCTAAGCAAAGTGACAATTTTCCTCTTCAACCAGGTATTTTGGACTTTGAGTTGAGCAACTTCCCAGTCATTTTGCATTGTGGGTGTGACTTTGCAAAAATGTACGTTCAGAAAGGCATAAATGGGTGTTTGGTAAGCAGCAAGGCTTGCTGTTTACCCCCTACTACTTTTAATTGGAGTTGTAACACACAAATAAATCTTTTTTTCTTGTGCAAATTAATAATGATGACTGGAATCTTAGCAGTAAAACACATTTTTTAAAGGAACTGAGTTGGAAGTAGAAAGGCAGATCAGCTACTTCCCGTGAACAAACCACTTCTTCACATGGATTGACTATATAGAAACTAACTAGCATGGAAAACAGAATAAACAGTTAATCGTTTTCTGGTTGTAGTTTCTCACTTTGTTGAATTAATTGGTTTGGACTATTATAGAGTAGCTTCATGTGTGAGTTTCGTTGGTAGTTTATAGATGCTCAGACCAGAAGTGGCTCTGGGTGACATCTAGTGTCTTCTGAGTTTGGTCTTCCTGCAAGAACTTTAGTCCTCCTTTCAAAACTCAGAAAATTATCATGAAACAACTTCTGACTGCTAAGAAAGCACCTGAGAGAACCTTTGGCACTAACAGTGCCTTATGTAAGCACAAACAATTGAACCATTGAACAATTTAAACAGTTCCCTGTTTAAAACTATGTTTTATATTTTTAACTAAGGAAAAAAAGGTTAAAGCGTCATGTACATTATGTAGAACAGTGAAGGTAATGGCCTCCTTATCATAAATACTCTGAAAAACGAATTTGAGAAATGTAAACATGAATTCTGCTAAGAGTCCTTTAGAAATTCTAACTGTTCTTGACTGAAAAAAAAATTAAGAGTGCTCAGTGGGGGTTTTTTTTGTGGAATAAGAAGAAATTTCCCCTTGATTTAAAAGGAAAGCCAGTCATATAAATTAAAATGGGAAAAGTCTTACAGTGTGAATTCTCCCAACCCACAGATAATATAGGTCGGCACCTCAATGCACATAAAGGAAGTGATGACAAACAACTATTGAATGAAAAAATGTAGATGAGGAAGACATTTTTTGCCAGATATAATACAGCAGAGCCCAGATTGTAGCTGACAATAGCATGGGTAATGAACAAAAAACCAATATAATTTCACTAAAAGTCATAGAATCAGAAAAAGGATAGGGTTAGGAAGGAAGGGCCCTTAAAGATCATTAGCTCCAATCCCTCTGCCATGTGCAGGGTCTACATTCAATATATGAGGTTGCTAATCCCATGTTTGTGAAAAATAGAAAGATGAAGCTTTTTAGAAAAAAAGCAAATTATTGATAGTCTCACGGACTTGAAAAAGAATGGAATAATACCATGTATTTTGACAGGGAAAAGTTATCAAGAGAAAAGAGTAAAGAAAACGTAAGTCAAAAAAAAAAAAAA
>VWZU01010576.1:202149-220634 GCA_013397095.1 Sterrhoptilus dennistouni | reverse complement strand
AAAAAAAAAACCCAAGAACATTATGTTCATACTGCAGTAAGTTTTGTGAGTTTATCAGTTTATAGTAAGATAGATATATAGAGACATAACCAAAGGAAGGACAGGCTGTAAGACACGTAAAAATAAGGAGCTGGTGTTAGCCGAGGAAAGAACACACAATCGCGAAATTGTATGCGGTGCTTTATTTCAGAGCTCTGGAAGCCGGGGGTCTTGGATGACCCAGATCACAGCTTGTCCAACATGCTTTATGGTTACAATTTTATACCTTTCTTGTTACATAAGGATTCGCGTTAATCATTAAACCCCATTGTTGCATTGATTCCATCCCGAGGAACAATAGTCTGTGTGATTCTTGCTCAAGATTCTGGTTAGAGAAAATAATCATATTTAATTACCAAACTGATATTACAATTGACAATTCTGGCATGTGTCTTGCTAATGATTATATCGGTACAGATCCTCCTGACCTAACTTTATTCTTTTAGGGCCTGTGCGTTCTACCAAGGTTCCCCCTTTCTCTCCCCCTACCACCTGTGCAAAGTTATGCTTTATACTTCATTTAATTAAAACAATAGCACGGAATAACATCCTGGTTACAAGTGGAGCTGATCCCCGTTCTTGGGCCCTTGCTATTTTAGAAATCAATTTAACCCTATGTTATCACTGGTGTTTGATGTTATAGAAAACCATGTAAGGAGAAGGGCAGACAAGTTAGAGAGTTGGAAAGATGCTAACTGCAAGAGAATTTTGAAGACTTTGAAAGCAAGATTGCAACTTTTGAGGCTGGAGAGAGAGGTTTTGCAATGACAAATGAGAGTCCAGTCCATTCTCTTTCCCCTAAAAATAAACTAAAAACAAAAAACCAACCGACAAACCAAAAAGTCAGCCCTCCTAATGGGGCTTTCAAATCCCTTTCAAGATTCAAGTAACAAATCCCTTTAGATACTTTGCCACCATAAGTACATATATGTGTTTTAGTGAAAACTTTTTTATTTCTGTAATACTGACCTCAAACAAAATAGCTACTAAAACTTCTAGATTAAAACTTTTGCATCTGCCACTGACATAAATGTAGTAATTTGAAACTGTTTAGTCATATCACTCTTCACATGATTCTTTCATTAATCTGACTGTGAACTGAGACGATAAATTATGTGTCTCTTGCAGTTTAATTTGTTAATGCATTCATTTCCAGATTTTAGGAATAATATAAAATTAATTTATTCATCATGCATGTCAATCCTTAGATGCAAAAATCACAAAATCTCTGCTCCTATCCCATGTCTTTACTTTGCTGTTTCTTTAAAATTAACTTGGAGACCAGAGCACTTCAGAAAAGAGAGCATTTTTTTTATGTGTACATACACATATGTCCACACAAATGTGTGTGTTTATACGTGGAAAAAATATAATGTTTGAAAAATTATCCAGCCTCTAGACTAAAGACAAATTACTTTTAAAAAGTTTTAAATATTTTACCTGTAAAATGACAAGGAGTGTTGGCTTTAGAAACTGTTAAATGTGAAGAATTGTATTTTGATATTTCTTGTGTTGCCAGAGAGAATTGTGAAGATTGATGTGCAGGTTTGTTCTTGGCTGTGCACTACTAGATAGGTTTGTGTAATTGTGCCTGACTGATGTGTGCAGGAGGACAAGGAGGGATGGCTGGGAAGACACAGAGCACGAGACAGCAGAAAAATAGACATGTATCTACAGAGAATAAAAAATTTTGGTCCCCCACACTTTAACAAAACTCAGTGACAGGTTGTTAGAATAGATCTACTGCCCTGAACTCCCAGTGGGCAGAGAAGTTTTTGTGTGTTGTTTGCCACCTCAGTACAGAGGTTTAGTCATTTAAGCTGCATCTCCTTCCAGTTGTAAGGATAACCCTCCTCATATTTGCACGGGATGTGATTAGCATGTTCTCCATCAGTGAACTCTGGACTTCCATGGAACACTGAATTTGGATCAGCTGGAAATTGCTGCAGAACTGTTTTTCACAGCAGATACCAAACAGCCAAAGGGAGGAGGCAAGTAGTCCTCACCTCCTGTAAAGTCCCATGGTTGCTCAGGAACCGATGATTGTCAGCTAGACCAGATGAATTTTTGCTTTGACAAATTGAGATGTTTCAGAGCAAATGACTCAACTTTAAACTGAGACATAACCAGAGACATCCTTGTGCACTTTTATGGCAAAGGAAAACACATAAACATAATGAATAGATTCTACCACATGCCTTAATTTCTGTGGAACTTTGTCTTTTATTTGAAAGGACAGAGGAGGGAAAATTCTTAATTGCTATGTCCTGACTTTCCTTAAACTCTACTTTAGAGAAGTCTTTTCTTTTTTGCTGCTGAAGGACTGCTCTTTCCTCCTCTACACTAGTTGCACTAGTTATTTACAGAAGGAGGAAATTTTGAACTCTGAATTGGTACTTAGTCCCATAGCCTTTCTGAGATAGCACACAGTTCCTTCCCTTTCCCAGAAAGGAATATATAAACTTTCCCACAGTGAATAAAAGCTGTACAAAGCAAGCTATGATAAGGAGTGATCAGGGGGGAAAAGTTAGGAGAAACTCACATGAGGATATGTAGTACAATCCAAGTTGCTCTGACTAGAGAAGCAATGATAATCTCAGGCTACAGATAAAGACTCTGTAATTACCATTGTTATGTTACACACCCAATCTGGATGCAGAACTTGTTTCCATTCTCATCTTTTTCTACCTTACCTGCCATCAGTTAGGAAAGCTCGTCGTGTGTGAAAATGAGGGAGGGTTGTTAATCTCCATACCAAATAATCTTAAAAAATTGAGAAAAAAGGTAAGAAGCAGACAGAAAGCTGCTAAATGATGTTTTATCTGAAGCACACCCTGGTTCTCATGCTGGCACATCCTTGCAGTGAAGCACTGCCCCAGTGTGCTCTCTGCTGTCCTGGTCCCCTCACCTCTCCCTGGTAAGAGGGGTCTTAGGGCTGCTGCAGGGAGAGAGTTTAGGAATTCCAGGAAAGAGATCAGCCCTGCATTGTCCTTCAGATGCAGAAACCACACTCAGGGAGCAGGATGCTTTATAAGGAAAATCCTACAAACTAGGGATGTAGGGAAGAGGAAAAACCATGGACATGTCAAAATCATTGACCACTAGATATCAATTTCTATAGATAGATTAGCAGCAAAAGGAGGGTTAAGGAGAGTCTCCATCCTTGGCTGGATGTAGAGGGTATCATACTGTCAGGGATCAGGAAAAGCATGAAGTACTTCTTTGCTTCAGTCTTTAACAAAACAAGCTGTACTCAGTATTCCTCAGAGCTGGAAGTCAGTGATGGGGAGCTGAATGAATAATCCAGGGGGAATGGTTGGTGACCTGCTATGCCAAACAAACACCCATAAGTCTGTGGGCTGGCAAATGAGCTTGACAAGCTGCTTTCAATCAATTATTTACCACCATTTCTGTTTAACTGAGGAAGTCCCTTTTGAATGGAAATTAGCAAACCCAGCTACAAGAAAGATTGGAAGGACAATCCAAGGAATTACAGGTCTGTCAGCCTGACCTTCATACCAAGAAAGATGACGGAGGAGATTAAAAGTGTACTGCCCAGCCTGACTACCAGACTTAACCATAGAAAATGTATCTCAGTAAACTGTTCATTGCCCATTTGAATTATAGAGTTAAATTTATTGATGTGCACTATCCAGGAATTTCTATTACCAACTTGTTCTGAGATGTGAAGTCCTTGACTATGTTTGGTTACCAAGCACTTTTGCATCGGCTTCATGAAATCTCTTGTTTTTTCCCCTTTGGATTGCATGAGAACATTACATGCTTACTAGTCCTGTCACACTGAAACAATTCATCAGCATCACAAAGAATCCTGCTGGCTTTGGGTATGTATATAATAATAAAATTCCTGTAGAATCTTCCAAACCTTACTGAAGTCTGGTCAGCCTGCTATAAATCTCCTCTGGCATTTTATTCTTCATCTGAAATTGCAACAGTCTCCTTGCAGAGAATTAAACTGGAAAAGACAGTGGGAGCAAGCTTTGAAATTGCCACATTGCCATAGAGAATGCTCATTATAAAATACAGTTGATACAGATATAAGCATATATTTTCCCTGGTTCAAGATATTCTGCATAGCTATTATTCTAATGCAGTAAGGACTTAATTGATGCCACTATAATTACTGTAATAGATTCCTTACCGTATGCTTTCTTCAGGATTTTTAGAACTAGGTTCCTCAATTGGTTATTAATAGTCCTGAAAAGGTTTTTACTTGTGTGTTTGATCATGTGAATAAATTGCAGCCCACCTACTTGAAATGCACCTAACTCTGCATTTGTCCAAATCGATGCCTTCCCTTGCTTCCAATTTAAGATATCTGAACTAATTAAAATATACCTTATCTAACTACATTATTATAGCTGGAAAGTAATTTTATATCATCAGTAAATGAGTTGCATCTAATTAAAAATTAACTTTCGTATTGTAATTAGTTTTTCAAATGAAAGTAAAAGTGCTGATAGACTCCAGTGCTTCTGAAATATGGTGTTCTCTTACCTAGGCTTTAGCCATACATTTTCTCAGAAGAAACTCTATTAAGTAAATACATTCTGATAAGGAAAAGCAAAGTATGGGGATTTTCAAACATGTACATTTTTTCCTAGATGTATGCGAAACCCAGTGTCTTATTTAACCTAGACACCTGCCCTCAAAAGATTTTTTCCTCCTAGATAAATGAAAAAAAATTAGAAAACATTTATTCTAGGTGTGTAAAGAATCCTACTTTCAAAAGCGCAAGAGGCACAACTGAGGTAGGTAGTTTGCCATTAAGCCATAATTCGTTTCATGTCAGATATTCTACAGTAGGTAAGAATATTTTGTTCCATCAAAAATGATAAGAAAGTAGTTACAGAAAATAATCTATTATATTAAAAAATAAATAAATAATTGAGTTAAAGTTTCACTTCCTTGCAAAGCAATACCAGTTAAGGATGGGTAACAACAATAATTCTCCCTGATTATGTAAAAGAACAAAATTGATCTTTTTAAAAATTGTTATTTAAAACCACATAAAATTCTTAAAATAATGTCTTGTCTGAAAAACGGCAACAAAGTTTCAGCAATATTATTGCAAAAAAAAGTCATGAGGAAGAAATATATAGACAAATTTTCAAGATATTAAAAAATTACTCAGATAATTCACAGGACTTCCAAAATTTTAAAGAATGTTGCTTGTAAAATTTTTGCTCTTCCACTAAGGTAGAGGACATTTTTCTTCTCATCAATGGCAAGACTAAGTCAAAGGATAAGAACAAAAATGAGAGCTCCAACAGTATTACAGATTAAATCAAATAGAATCTCAGGTGGAGATGTATTAATATTCTTGATATATCAATGCTCTTGAAGTAGTTTAAATAGTTTTATCTCTAATAAATCAGTTTGTTACCAAATACTAGAAAAGTACATCTGTTTCTGTTACATTTTGTGCTTTATTAGTACATAAATAGTCTTCCTTTGTATATGACACTTCCTCTTGGAGCAGGTTTTATTCTGGCTTGAGCCAGAGGAGGATGCTAGGATGTTTCTGAATCAAAGTATGCTAAACATTGAAACTCTTACCTCTAATTAAGCAATTTATATTGGCTTTGGGTGGTGGAAGTGAAACAAGAAGGGTAACAATCATTTTTCCAAAGGGGTAGACAAAATATCTTGAATCATTTTGAGATTTACAGCAAAATGTTTTAAAAATATTGAGTTTTAGGGGGTTTATGCTAAAATCTGTTTTGGTTGTAAGAGAATATTTTTACTTAAAAAACAAGACAATGTAAGAATGGCAAATTCATAGAGTATACATTAAATTGCTTGGTCAAAACCTTAACAACTCTCATCCTTATCCAGTTCTAGATGATTTATTTAAACAAAGAACACAGATCAGATTTCTCCACATTATTGTTGAAGTTAATTTTTGGAATAATAAATATTTTTAAGTCTTACACATTTCATGTCTAAAAAAGACAATAACAGTTAAAAAATGGAGCTGTTGTTACGTTATATTCCGGCTTCTTCAAAAAACTACAGTCACATTTTCTCACCCATATTTTCCAGGTGTAATACCTGGCTGGCCCAACAAAGGGGCAGTTTCTGTTCATCTGTAGTCCAACAGATAGAGGGCTTTTTGCAACCATCAAGTTAGATTATATTAAAATTGTAATAAACGCATTCATCTCTCAATGCCCAAATTATTTTTGTTCCTTTTAATCCAGAAACCTAAAATTCTTGTGTGAAGAGTTGTTTCAGCAAGAAAGATAATAGGATACTACCACAATTCATATGTAAATGATGTTTACATGCTATAAATTTTTTCTAATAAGCATGCAATGATGTGATTTGAAAAACAATTTCATCTGCAGTGATACTCTTATTTTTAATGGCATTAAATGACAACCTTGTGAAAACATGGTTTTCATATCATCACATTTCCAGAAAAAATATGTTTAAATAAAAATATTAGCAGAATTGAAATATTTTTTTCTTTCCTAATATTTGTATGTTTATTAAAATCTAAATATTTTCCATAGCAATCACACATCCCCACCATCTGCTCCCAGATTCATTACTGTTTAGCACCCTTTCCTTACTTTGATGCACTTGGAAGCTTTCCAGCATTAACTTTCTCCCTTTAGCAAGACTCGAAAGCAATTGCAACATAACATTTGGACTAAGGATCAAGTCTTGATGAAAGAAACTTGTGATCACCTACTTATACTAAAAAAGATTTACAGAATCATAGCTAAGATGAATGCATGAGTAGGAAAGTCACATCTGAAGTTAAAGAATTCATAAGACTTTCTAATTATTAAGCAGACAGACAAAAAATGTGAAGAAATCTAAAAGGCTTTCAGGGAAACTTAGAGAAGCATGACTGAAGGATGAAAGACTTTAGTTATTGTTCAGTGAATGGCAAATGGACAATGGAAATATGCTGACAGGATGGGACATGGACATGCACCAGGAAGCATGAAATACAGAAGGAAGCTGTGCAAGAGCGATGGAGGGCATGGGAACAGCAGCAGGAAGTCTTTCAGAAATAAAAGTAAACCATCTAAAAGGCTTTGCATCTGTACCTCCATTCTCAGCTTATGAATCATAGACAAATACTGTACAAAACCTGGCAACTTAATTTATCTTAATTATGTATATGTCTGGGAGGTGGTGGACTATGCCTTCCTCTAGAAGGTGGCTTGATAGTCAAGGGAAAAAACAGGACTGTGAAAGGAATGAGAAGCGGAGATGAGGAGTATAGAAAAAAATAGAACTAAGATGGCAAATAGGAAAAGACCTGCTATTTAAGGAACTGTGCATCTTGCATGGTGGTGGTTAGAGTAAAGTAAATTAGAAGAGAAGCCTGCTGTTGAGAGCAACAGTAATATTTAGGAGGATTGAGGTAAGTGAGAGTGAAAGGAAAAGGCAGAAAAGGCTCTTAACTTTGCTGGCACTGTGCCTATAGAAGACTTGCTTTACACCCCTTGTAAAGGGATGTAAACTCAAGAGGATTTTGGCTTTCATAATACTAACCCCACGTACTTGTGCAGAATCTCTATGTTCCTTCTGGATTGTCCAATGCTCTCTTCATCTTTCATCTGCTTCCTTTGAACATTTGAGCATAGTCAGCAGATCCTGGTTCATCCATGAAGGCCTCCTGCTCTGTTTTCTTGATTTCCTGTGTGTTGGGATGAACCATTGCAGGTGACTCTTGAAAGTCAACCAGATTTCCTGGATCTGCTTTTGTTGTTTTTTTTGGGTTTGTTGTTTTGTTGTTGTTGTTTTTTTTCCAGATTGTATTACATCAGATTCTTTAAAGCAGGCCCCTGAAAGGGGTAAACTCTGTCTTATGAAGACCAGGGTGATTGTGCTTTTAGCCTTGTTTTCTTGTCTGAGCATCCTGACAAGATGTTCCTCCATCTCATGTTCCCTGCAGTCAAGGCTGCTGCAGACCCTCACATCCTTAATCAGTTCTTGGATGAATCAGGCCTATCAGAGCCTTTGTTGACTCCTTGATCACCTGTGTTAGGAAGTTCCTGTCACTACTGTACTCAAACCTGTGTTGTCCTTCCAGCAGATATTAGATATTAGGGTGCTTTAGGTCACCCATGAAGATCTGGCAAAAATAGAGATGTCACCCAGTTGCCTGAAGAAAGCTTCATGTACATCATCCTGATCAGGTGGTGTGTAGCAGACACCTACCACAAAATCACCAATATTTGTCAGCCTCCTCTTGACCCAGTTCATGACTGACTTATTGTCCATGTCTAGGCAGAGCTTTACTCACTCCTGCAGCTCACATAAAAGGCAACTCACCCCCCAACCTTCCCAGCCACACTGCCCAGAGTCTCTGTCCATCCATCACAGTGCTGCAGCTGTGTGAGCTGTCCCACTCTGCCCATGTCATCTGAGTGAGGTAGCAGAACTGTAACTTCACTCCAGTGCATCCTGTTGTTCAGATATTTCAGAGAAGCACCCAGAAAAGTTATGAGAGCTTTGCCCATGACCATGTCCTACAGGCTGTCTCTTATTTATGCACCCACACTCAGGTGGGCCCCTTCAGCCCAGTTTTGCTGATGACAAGGAGTCCCCAGTTCACATCAAACTTTTTTTCTCATCCCAGTCTACTTTTCCTGCTCTTTCCCAAACTGTGAAAGCACAACAGGGGGTGATACTTGCAGCTGTAACATTCAGTTTGCTCTGGCAAGAACACAAAAGGCAGCTGAACCTGAAAGGCCACAGGATGTATTAGAGGTAAAACAGCCAGTGCTAACTGTAAGAGAAACATCATGGGAGCAAACTGCAAGTAGAAGTTCATGGATCAGTCAGAACAAACTGATAGAATATGGTTTTCCACCTCAGGGAAGCTCAAAATGGAGCTGCTGGGAAAACAGTGGGGCTGGCAGCAGACTGGAGAAACGCCTGCTTTCAGCTGCCTTCCAGCAGCCAGAGTGCCACCGGGGACAGAGTTAAGAGATGTGATTCATCTTCTCCCTGTAATTGGAGCTGACAGAAGTTGCATGTTTTTCTGACAGCATTGGCAGAGCACTTGCTTGTTCTCCACCAGGCTCCCCAGGCATCTGTGGGAACCTGTAGAGCAGGACCCGGCAGGCCCCATGCCAGACCCAGCCAGGGATTTGCACTCCTGCCTCCAGCCCTCCCTCTCACACACACAGAGATAACCACACCAACCACAGCATGGCTGCAAAGTAACCAGGTTATGTGCACGCTGTAAATTCCCCCTCAAACTTGTTTGCTGAAAAGAGAAGCAGTTTTTCTAAATGATTCCAGAGCCCCTTTAAAGGATATCTGGCATTCAGCAGAGTATTTTTATCACATTCATGGTTAAAATAATGTTGCAGCATTTTATGAGTAATTTTACCACTGGTTTTGTTAATAAGGTGGAAATGCAGTCAAAAAGGTGTCTTTATTTCATTGTTTAAGAAAGGGGTTTAAGTTAATTATGTTGCCCTGCTAGTTTGACTAAATAACAGTGCCGTCTGCTGAAACGTAGTAGTGACTTTCAGGAGTTTACAGTCACTGTCCTTAACTAAGCAGAAGTATAAGGAGACAACAAGGAAAATGGTGCTAAAAGGAAAGAGAATAAAAGCAGTGTGAGAAGGCAGAGACGTAGATGTACAGGATCTTCATTAAAAGGTGTATGAAAAAAAAAAAAAAAAAAAAAAAAAAAAAAAAAAAAAAAAAGACAAAAAACACCTAAAAGCAAAAGGAGAAAAAAGTAGGCTGAGAGCAAAAAAGGTGCCTCTTTTTAACAGTATTGATTCGAAGTTTAATAAATCATGATACATTATATTCTTTGTAGTGACCTCTCTTTTCAAATACCTATATAGTTCATCACCCCAATGGCACTGGTCTGCTCATGTCAACAATCATCAGCTTCAATCTTGCAAAAAAATTGCATGTTAAAGTCTTTTAATCAAATTAGAACAACACCAAATAATTAGAAGATGGTTGTGGCCCTTATTAAAAAATATTGTTATATATTCCAAGCACTTTCTTGGCTTCTCACACAAGACATTCTTATTGCTATTAGATT
This sequence comes from Sterrhoptilus dennistouni, assembly GCA_013397095.1. Taxonomy (NCBI): domain Eukaryota; kingdom Metazoa; phylum Chordata; class Aves; order Passeriformes; family Zosteropidae; genus Sterrhoptilus; species Sterrhoptilus dennistouni. Next base: position 210,535 of record VWZU01010576.1, on the reverse strand, counting down.
CTGGAAAGGATAGTTAATGAAAAATATATCCTGACATAGGAGAGACAGTATTGGGTGAGAGAAGCAGCAAAAAGATGGTGCATTTACTGCTAAAAGCTCTGCCTGTTACGTTAGCCTTGTTTACTGAAATATTTATAGGAAATTGATGAGTTATACCCTTTCCATTTTTCAGTGGGAGATGGGCATGTGGAAGGAACCTAGTCACATTTACTTGGCTTTTGGTCTTATTATCCAGGTGTGCATCAGGGGTTTCCCCCCAGAATTTTCTCTCACCACATGGTTGTTTTAAGGAGTTTAACCACCCTTTGAATGCCGAGTAACTTGTAACATTTTAATTCTTCAAAAGAAAGAGGAACTTCGATTAAGACATCAAAGTGGAAAGTTATGACTTTATCTTGGTGATAACACTTCCTGGAGATCTGAAAATATATACACTATTTTAGCAAGAGTGAATAAATTTATCATGTAGGAGTTGACATGGGGTTTTTTTTCTATTTTCTCTTGTGCTTTCAGCATACCATAAACATGTCAACTAACAAATTTTCATTATCCTGAATAGTGTCTTGTGTTGATTTAGATTTTGCCAAAGAGAATGGCACTTCTTTATTTTACTCTTTTTAAAGAAACTGATTAATTGGCATTAATGCATCAAGCATTACATTACGCCTAACAGCAAAATTGTGATGAAAACATGGCATACATCATGTTTATAATAGTTCAAACTCTTTTAGTTTATCTCAATATTTTAAATATTGGACTTTTTTTAAAGCTTCAGTTCTTCGACTACTGTGATTCTGAAAGTCCCAGTGTACTACTTTTTGATTTTGGGGTTAATGCTCTTTTTACTCTGCATGAAAAACTACAGAATTTGAGAATTTTTAAGGATGAAAAAAGTGAAGTCATGTAAGAAGTTTCCCAACTGTTTTCTTGGTTTAAATCTTGTTTTCATTTTTTAGAAATGCCTTAGCACACAGCATCATTGTAATTTGAATCAGTTAAGAATAACTTGCTTATAAATCTGTAAGATGGAAGATTAAAAGAGATGTTTGTGCTTGGAATAGACTCCTTATGCTTATACATAAAATCCATTACATAGGCAAAGCTTAATTTAGGAGGGAATTTGAACTAGCCAAAATAATGATAGAGACAGATCAATGTGATTTGTCTACAAAATGCTAAGAACTGGCCTGTGAAATACGACTTTTTTTCTCTTGATGGGACAGAAGTGTTGAAAAAAACCTGATGTTGAGAGGAGACAGTGAGGAAGAACCATATGTAATATGGTGAAGAAATCTTAATGTTTCAGAATTTTTAAAGAGTTGTTTTAAAGAGTTGTCCTTTGGTGCTAAAACTCTTAGAGGAGTTGCTTGGGCTGGGGTTTTGCTGTTGAAATTTAAGATTTTCTTTTCTGTACCTACACCCAATGCACACAATTTACTTAAATCCATAACATGGAAAAATACAGATATGTCGTTAAGCACGTAAATGTTTGTTTCCTTGGGGTTTTGGGGGTTGGTTATTTAATTTTTTTATTTTGGTTTCTCCCTGCTTCCAACAAAACATCCAGAAGATTTTTCCCACTTTTTCAGGACTTCAAATAATTGTCCTCACTTACCCCTGAAGGAGAGCAATTAGCTGGAGAAGAAGAAATATTATGTAGATAAGCTTAGTTGTGCTGAAAGGTCATCACTGGTTTTCCTTTTGTATTGTGATCCATTCTGAAAATACCATAAGATGACAGGCTAAGAATAATGTTTACATTACCAATTAATTATAAATTCATTGCATCACAAAACCACTGCAGCATTTCCAGGGGAAAGTTTTTGTGGGGTTATGTTGTTGTTTCGTTTGCATTCATGATTAAAATACTGTGGTGTTTTAAGATGGCAAAGTTATGAGGTAATGTGAAACCCTCTCAAAGACCAATAGTTCTGGAGATGAGCTTTCAAATATTCACAGAATGAAAGAACCACAGATTACTCTGGTTCTACATACTGGATGTAAAATTTAGGAACAAAAGGAACTTGAAGGAAGTTTGAATGTTTCATATATTTTAATAGATAAGTCCATTTATAATTTTTAGAAGAATTGAGCTTAGGGAATCAAGGTTTACTGAGCAGTAAGCATAAAAAGGGCTCAAAGAGTTAAATGTGTCCGGAGCAGTAAATTAGACCTTTGACAAGTTCCAAAACTGAAAAAATTCCCCACCTTTGGTATTATTTTCATTGTAATAAGATTATTTGTATCCACAACAACCTAAAGATAAATGCAAGGTAGTTTTTGAGAGGAAGCAATACTATTTTTGTTACCTTGTTGTATTAGAGCCACTGGCAAGTACCTCAGACTATGTTCCCAGAAGCTTATCTGATAAAGCTGGAAGAAGGTGAACTCTAGTCAGTAAAATACATCATCTCTTCCTGACAAACTTGGACACTTCTCATCACGAAAACTCAAGCCATCATATAAGCTAGCACCAGTCTTTTCAAAGAAAAGAGCTGCTTAAAACATGATACTGAAGGAAATGCTCAGTCTCCCTCCCTTTCTTTCCCCTACTACACTCAGAAATGTGTTTTTCCTGTAGTGTGTTTGTACTTGCACAAACTCTTTTAGTTACTCAGTTAACTCTGAGAATTTGCTTGAAGTTTCAGCTATATGCACTTCCCTGCCTCCTGCAGTTCAGAAATCCATCTTTAACTATTGAAGATAACCTGCAGTCTCTGCAGGAGAAATCATTTATTTGCACAGAAGTGACAAACTCTTCCATAAAAATAAAAAATTGCTTGCAAAATTTTGAGCATCCCTACATTTTAAGCTTCACTGTTACTTCAGCTCTTTGGTTCTCAACCCTTTTAACCAACACTAGATTTTGTAATTGCGTGTACTTCAGAAGTGAATATTTCTCTTGGTTGCATATCAATAGGAAAGGTAATATTTTCTGAGAGCTGGTTCCAAGTTGAATGCAGGGTGGTTGCAGAGGTTAATGGCTAATATTAAACTCCTGTTGTTATCAGCAGTCTGACTCCACAGTTCATTACTATTGTCTTAGTCTGTTACTGCTGCTTTTCTTCTTTGCTGTGTATTTACAAGTTGTAGACAGAGCCCTGCAAAACACTGGAATGATTTCAGGTATACTGTGGAAAAGGATTTAGACAGTACTACTTGTGAGGAAATAAAAACTCTCTTTATCCCAACATAAATAGAACTCTCTTTATTCAAGCAGCAATTTTTCCTGTATGTTCATTTTCATCCTTGTTCATGTTCTGAATAAATAAACACATATTTTGTTTTCTTAACCTATGAGGGGAAAATTTTTAGGAGAATCAAATGTCCCCACTGCCTCCCCTCGGCTCATTGACTAATCAAGTCCACTTAAATTGAATGAACATTAATTGTTTGGGCTTTTTTCTTTCCAAAACCCAAATTAGATGAAATTGCTTTTCTCTGAGCCAAAATGAAATATTGCATTTCAGAGAAGATGTGAAAAGTGAAGAAAATGAAGGGCTGTTTTCACAAAACTGACACAAGCAGCCGTTTTTTGTCAAGTAACAGCGAGGTTGGGCATCCAGTCACAATGGGAGGGGGATCATTCAAATTCTTTACTCTCCCTCAGTTAATTTGAACCTACCACCTCCTGATTTCTAGGGACTCACCAAGCTATAATCATTTAATTATAAGGTAATTCATTGCATTCTCTTGATGTTTTTCCACTTCTACACAAAACTAAATGTGTTCCAGAACAGATGTTATACTCAGGTGTTGTAGTTCCCAGAAAACCACTATCAACACTGAAATATTTTTTATAGAAAATACAACAGCTCATGAAAAATATACAAAAAATACATAACTTCAAATTAATAACTGCTAAATTAATATTCTCTGCTTTTCACTCCTCACCCTTAAGCAAAAGAAGAACCTAAGCATCCAAAACATAAAAATGCTACTCTGCACTAACCGTAAAACTCAGGAGATGACAGAGACTCAGTCCCTCTACTACTGAATATTCATTCAGAGGAGAAAAACATTAACAGAGACAGAAAGAAGCCTATGTGGACTATCGCAATTACAGTGGTTTGAGTCCTATTCAGAAACTTGAAATACAGACTAGAAGTCCATCAAGCAGAGAAAGGGGATTCACAGAACCATGGAATATTAAAGGTTTGGAATAGAGCTTGACGATCATCTAGTCAAACTCACCCTGCCATGGGCAGGGACAAATTGAATTTGGATCTCCCAAGCCATGAATGTTTTCACTTAGTAAAATGAAGGAACTCCTACAGGTGTTATTTCTTGCATGTTATTGTGTGACTACAGAATGTCAATGCGTATATACTTTTTGAGTTTAAATTCTGTGCTCACCTAGGGAAACAGATCATTTCCAAACAGGAAAAAAAAAAAGTGAGTCTTGCAAACTTTATTAAGTAAAATAATTTGAAAGCTATTATTATATAAAATAATTTGAAAGGTGTTATTAGGTGATCAAAATCATAGAATCAGAGAAGGTTTAGGTTGCAAAAGACCTCTAAGATTATCAAGTCAGACTGTTAACCCAGCACTATCAAGTCCACCACTAAACCATGTCCCTAAATGCTACAAGAAGACATCTTTTAAATGCCTCCAGGGATCATGACTTCACCACTCCCTGGAGAACATTTTCCAGTTTCTGGCAACCTTTTTGGTGAAGAAATTTTTTTTTCCCCCCAAGATCCAATCTTGGAAAAAGACCTGCCTTGGTGTAACTTGAGATAGTTTCCTCTTGTCCCTGTTAAACAACCCACATTCTCACCATTTTGTCTTGGAAATCATAATTTCATTACTCTAGATTTGCATTCATTTGAGACCTCTGGACTGTTTTTAAGGTAGTTCTGTAGCTGAAGTTCACAACACATATGTGAGCTGGCAAGAGTTCACATCATGGGAATTGCAATGTTGGCCACATGTGCAGAGCCTGGCAGCATCTACTTACTGCCTGCACCAGCAATGCACAGTGGTTTAGTGTTTTAGCAAAAGACAGTTGTGAAATATCAGAAAAGTTGTGTGGGCAGGCAGAGTAAAAATTAATATACTTTAATATCATTGCAGGAAGGGAAGAGAGAGATTAAACCTCCTCACTCTTGAGGATGTATTATGGGGACTTTAACTACATGATCATAAAGAACAATTACTCTTACTGTAGCTCTCAAAATCATCCTTTGTCATTATTTTTTCTCTAGAGCTTATACTGTGATGTGGCTTCACCACTGGTTCTATGTATGGACTTAAAAACTGCATTTCTTCACCATCTTAATCCACATTGCCAGTCCTTCATCTGGATATGAGCCAGACTTCTCCTCTCTAATTTCTGAGTCATGCCACCTCTGCTACCCTACCCTTGGATTACTTCCCTCCACCTTCACAGGCCAGGAGCAATTCAGCATTTGTCCACCTGGCAATGCACCAAAATAGCTGTTCCTGGCAGGCAGATAAGTCATGCTGTTTCAGCACTTCCATTTGCTCATTTGCCACTGCTTTTTCATCAGGAGAACAAGATTGCTTTCCTGTCCTGTCCACAAGCCATGACCTCTGTGTGCCTGTGTTTATCACAGCAGGACATTTCTCCAAAGAACCAGTTTCCATAGAACTATCAACTATTTACCAAAGAACATGCAGATTTATTAATGACGTAAAACAATTCCTTCCACCCTTCTACACTATTAAATATTCCCTGTCTTAAATGTGTCTCCCATATTACACAGTCCTAAAGAAGACTGAGCCTAACCTATCGAATATGATGATATTCTGGAACAGTACAGAGAAGCTGAAGAGATATTTCCATCCATAAAACAGAGGGATTGAAATAAATGTATGGCAAATTCCAATTATTTTTGTAAAATATGTTATAGGCTATAAGTATTTGTAATTTTAAAGCATTAGCAATCAGGAAACTGGAGCAGATAGGCTTTGTTTCCTTTAAAAATAGAGACTGATGCAGGCAGATTTAAACAGATCAAGTTCCAGAGCTTTATAAGGCATAACACATCTTTTCTCAGAAGACAAGTGGCCATCGTAAGTTAATCAATATTAGCCTGTACCTAAGGGCTTGATTACCCAAAGCTGGTGAGCAGCTTGCATGGCAGTCTGCACTCTGAGCTCTGTTGCTAGGAGGGGTTTTGATTTCTTCAGCTGGGAATAAGAGGAGAGTGTTGACCATTGATTCTATTTTGATGGAGTGGTTAACAATACATAAGGGAACAAAATTCCATCTGCTGCCTTCAACAACATGAATTACAAAGATATATTAATATCCACTGCCATTAATTTGTGTGTTTAATCAATTGACCTTATTTGACAGGAGTTACATGCACAAATATACCCATACACATGCACAAACATGAAGATAGGGATGTGTTAATAATTCCATTTCAAAATCCATTTTTTTTAAGTGTAGAAAGCTACCATTTCTACTGCAAAACATAAACTTGTTATATTAATCTTTAATTCTTCACAGATTTTTTTCTAAAATCTTTGCAAAGGGATAGGGAAAAAAACATTCCAAATTATACTTAAAAGATGAGTAATATAATTCAATTGACTAAGCACTGTGTAGGTTCATTTTTTAAAAAACCCAAACCAACAAACAGAAAAAGCAGCTAAGAGTATTTGTTTTCCAGTTCCAGAGCAGAAGGGAAGAAAAATTCCTTTGTAGAATCAAGGAAAATGAACTTGGAACCATAGCTACATAATTCAAGGAGATGTGCAAACCTCACACGTTTGGAAGTGCACCTAAAACTGTAGGCTCTGCTGTATAGAATAAGAAACAGAAAACATTGGTGACTACAAAATGAGAAGTGCATGAGTACATAATGCTACACAGTTTTCAAGCACCACCTTTCAGTGTGCAGGCTTGCAAACAAAGCTAAAATACACTGCCTACTGGTGTTATATTCACTAGGTTGTTCTAGGCACTGCAAAATTGGGTCACTGAGATCTGAATACTGTCAAGGGAAAAATTTAAGAAATAATTTAATTTTTTAGTTGTTTAGGTAAAATTAATTTACATCTTCTAGAATTTACTCCCTTACAAAAGTACTGGCAACTCTAAAAGCCAAGAAAAAGCACAAGGAATTAAAGTTGAGGTCTCCCAGACTCATTAATTATACTTGGTAATCATCTCCTGCTTACCTTCACACAAAGGACTCGGAAGATTACTGATCATAGCTGCATTAGAGTTTTGTAGTTGACACCATGGCATTACAAGCCGCTGCTTCTTAATTAAACAATGGCAAAAAAAAAATTGATTATGCAGCCAAAAAAATAAAGCTTTTTACCTGAGAGTAGACCTGTACTATTTGTCTAAGGAAGCATGTATTAAATGGCACAAGCAAGCCCTGTTCAATGGTATTTGAAGTATACAAGAAATTTTAGAGGAAAAAATCCCAAAGATAAATGTGTTTCCCTCCCTAGTGTTTTTTGTGTGTCTGAATTATATATCTATGGTAGCAATACATCCTTTAAGACAGGTGTCCTCAGGAGTTTGGAGTTCAGGTTTTATTTCTATGAGCCAGCAGTGTTTAGTTACCAGATATGAGGTAAGTGCTTTGAGGAGGAACGCATTGGAACAATTGCCAGTCTCTTCTGTTTTATAGAAGTGCATAGCCAATGCACTTCTCCCATCTGCAAAAGAAAGCACCACTTGATTTCTTAGCCTGATCTCTGCTTGATGTATGTACTTTTCCTTTACCTACTCACTCCTCCTTTATTACTTCCTTCTGTTTCCTTTATTCTCTCACTCCCACATAATTAATCTAGCTATGCCATTAAAAAAAAAGTCTGTTTGTGGAAATGGACTTGGGGCTTCCACTTCATAGCCAAGTTAAATTCTTACTCATTTTACTGCTTCAACATAATTTATCAAAATATACACTCCTAATTAATTCTCTTGATGAGACTAATAGTTGGGTTTTATCAGATCTCAGCTGATATTGAGCTGTTTAAATCAGTTGGAAAAAGTGCTGCATTGTGGAATCTGGTGGTGTTTGCCATTGGAATGACAGGTAAAATACACAGTGTAACAAAAAAATCAGAATATTCTTTCTCTTGTCCCCAGAGGAACCTTTGAATTCTTATTTCAGAAAACAGGGAGAGATTCGCGCCTATTAGAGAGTCCATGAGTCCCCAAGGATGACAGTGAATCCAGAAGTGTTACTCTATTTTATAACAATTGCTCTAATTTATAGCAATTTTCATATTAGCATCCTTCCCTTCCCTTCCCTTCCCTTCCCTTCCCTTCCCTTCCCTCTTTTCCACATGTATCAGCAAGGGGAAATACAGCAATTTAAATACATTTTGAAAGAAATTTCTGGGGTCAAGAATTCTTCAAATACATTTTTTTTTTTTTTTTTTTTTTTAT
>VWZU01010576.1:175492-202131 GCA_013397095.1 Sterrhoptilus dennistouni | reverse complement strand
TTCCAAAGCTGCCATCAAAAATGTCTGGTAAAAAAGAATGATGGTGAATGAACATCAAGTTCTATTCTGAATTTATTTTCCAGACTTGATTATTCACTGATCTAGAATGGCTTAGACAATAACAATTTAGATTAGATAGTAGAGAGGGAGACTTGCAATTCACAATTATTACATTTTCCTTAATAAATATACATGATATTATTATAACAAAATGGTAACATTCTTCAACTTTATAATTGCCTCAATGTTATTTGTCACAGACGTCCTACCAAACGTGGAAGAGATATTTCAAGGTTTTCATTCCATCCCTGGAATTTTTTAAGGAGAATTAAGAATTGTTTTATATCTAGGTGCTTTAAACATCATATACGCATGGAAACAGGGCAACATTTATTGTATTAAATCTATGGTTATACACCGTGTACCATGGCTGGGAAGTTTCACGTGAGCAAATGCACAGTTGGAATGTCACAATCAGCTCACCTGGGTGTGACTTTGGTATGCAAATTTATTATACAGTCCAAGCTAAACTATATGAGCAACACATAAAAACAAACAAACATTTATCTGGCTTTTTAATTTTATCCTGAATATTTTACAAAGAACAAGGATAAACACAGAAGCTCAAAATGCCTGATTTTTTATTAATTAGGTTTTTTAATTAGTTTTTTCTTATTAGTGTTTTCAGATTTGTTCTCCTCAATTTTTTGTCAATCTCTGGTTTTTTACGCAGTGTGATCTCCTCATGCAGCAGTGATTACATGTGGGTTACTTTGCTCTCAGCAGAGGAGCCTGCTCAGGCTGTAACACAAAACCCACCACACACCTGAGCTGGCTCCAAGAGCTGTGAGGGAATGCAGGGATGTGATGATCCCATACCAATACCCCAGGCAAATTAAGGAAAACTCTGAAATGGGTTTGAGCCTGAATCTGCCACAAAAAAGCAGTCAGTTGGCAATCAGCTCTTAAGGCTCATCTTTCCAATATATGTGCAGTTCTACAAATAAATAATTTGTGCAGATTAGGAATTTGGGGCATTGAAATTTTGGAATTTTGGAATTTCAGAATTCCGCCCTGTCCTTTCTATATGGAAAAAAACTATCGTAATCATCTCTGACTTTCTGAAACTAAGAAAACAGAAGAGCAACATATTCCCTGTTCTAAAACAATTTCAGACAAGTCGAGTTTTCAAAATATTTCCTTTCTTGTTCCATTAAGCCTTCCCTTTATAAATTCAGAATGGATCAAGGACAGCACACTTAAATAAATAAATTATTGTTAAAATATATTGAAAGACATGGCTCTTGCATATCAAAAATTACTTTTGATACTTTAGATAAAGGAACTAATATAAGTACATACAAGTAGGTATAAGAATTTTCAAGGTGGATTTCAGGGACAAACTTTAAACGTGAAAGTTATTCTAATAAGCATAGCTATAACATTTTTCATAAATAATTTATTCAACTAGTTCAGACTATAGGAGCTATTTGGTGGGGTATTTTTTGTTTTGTTTTGTTTTTTGTGGAAGCAGGCACTGATTCAATGTTCTTGATGGATAATCACAGGCACATATACAGTGGAGAGGATGTATATTACTGTTTCAGAGCTGAAAATATTTGAGAGTAATTTCAGCTATTTATGTTAGTATTTTTAACAATGTAATGAAGGAAAACCAATTTGATTTAGATTAGACCTTAACTTAGATCTAGCTTATCAAAATATGACATCTATGATAATGAAATGAAAAATCAATAAAATAACAATATTTTAAATGTCCAAACCCAAAGGAAAACAGCAACTCTAGGGAAAGATTAGGAATTAATGAGGTGCAAAATACTTTGTATCTTAATTATTTCAGTTTGGCAAAGAAAACAAAGCACTAATACAGATTTGGTATGGATTTGACATTTTTTTCCTCCATTCACAGAAGGTATGATGCAAACTTGCATTCATAATTATGCTCCTGAATACCTAGTTTGTAATGCTCAGAGTATCATGGCAGCACCCATAAACAGATCTGAGCTAAAAAACAGCGTGTTTCCACAAAAACTCAAAGACTATTTTCACATTTCCTTCAAGTTCCTTCATGATGAAATAATCTTCTTTTGCTTTTCCAGAAGCTATCTACATGTACAAAATTATTAATACCTACAAGGAAATTGCTTTGTCTGTGACCTAAGAGTGGCAGCTTTACTAAGGTAGTTGAACTTTCGCTTCCTCAAACCATGGTGCTCCCTATATTATCCTAGGAGCTCCACTGAGTTAGGGGCTGACTCCAGCACTTCATACAGAGAATGCGTCATTCTGGGTGAGTTCAGAAGTAAGAAAATATGGGAAAAAATGAATTCTTTGGCTCTTGGCAAAAATTTTGCCCCTCAGTTTCTTTAAATAAGTGAATCTCTTTTAAGGGTAAAACTTACAGTAACACTCCCAAATTCAGAATACATTTTTGAAACACTTCTTGAGTGATTCCTGTTAAATATGTGGTTGGATAAATATCTTATCGTTTTTATAAAACCAATAATTCTCCCATCCTCTTTGAATGTACTGGCATTTATGTTGACTCAATTTTATATGAGCTTTGATTAACATTTACTAAAATAAATAAATTTTCTGTTTTAACTCTTGTCAAAAGCACTAGAGAAATGTAATGCACATCAAATACTCTTTCAGTTTAGATTTCACCTGAGCTAAACTATCTGGGGATTTTAATTGTACAACTCTGAATGTAGCAGAGGGGAAAAAAAATACTTGACTGAATGTTTACAGTCATCCTGCAGAGAGTAATTTTTTTAGTAAGTGAAATTCAGAACTAGGCTATAATTAACTGCTTTTCACCGTCTCTTCACATGTCACTTGATATGGAAAACAGTAACATATCTCTTAGAACATGTTGTGAGGACCACATTGAAAATGAAGCTTATGGATCCCATACAGCATATGTGGATTTAATAAGGGTTCTGTCTAAGCACAAAAGACTTTTAGAGCTGCTAGAATCCATTACACAGTTTTTAGAGGAAATCTGTGCAACCTTTGTTTTGCATTGTTGTGCAACGATGCCTTATAATATTACTTTGGCAACCTTATGAAAAGGTTGCCAAAGTAATACTATAATAATATAATTGAAGAAATTATAGAAAAGACATTTTTGATTCTTGAGCGCTGAAGTGTTTTTTTATTATGAATGTACATGTATTTACAGTTAAAAAGATAGCTTCGACTGCAGAGATTTGCAAGAGGCTTAACTAATCATAAATCAGAGTTGAGTCCACATTGATTTCCCCATTTTTGGTGGCAGAATCATTCCAGTACAGATGAGAATACAAATCCACAGCAAGACAGCAGCCTTTAGACTGAAGAATTTATGTAAATTTATTTCTATAAACTGAGACTCTAGTCTGCTTTTGTTCTCTTCTTATTTTATCTATCTATTTATAAACTTATGATACTTTTGTAGAAATGTATTTCTGAACAAGTGTACTCCCACATCAGTGTCCCTTTCTCCAGTTTTTTATTATATCCATCTATTAATTTTCAAATTAAATCTCTATGATTACATATGTTCAGCAGAAGTTATTGATGATTTTGTTGTTGGCACAGTATTACTCACTGATATTTTCAAAGTAATATTTTTTATCCCTCAATACCCTTTTTACCCCTCACATTTCAAAGAGATTTGCTAGTTCTTTATTCATCTGCAGAGTATCCTGTCACTGTAGAAGCAGGAAATAAGAAATAAGATGTCTGAATTTTGGTGGAGAAGGAATGGTTTGTAGTACTATGTGATCAAAACCACCTACATATGTTTCAAAAGAAGAAGTGCTACTGTAACTTTGTGTTTTCCTGAAAAGTTCTCCCTTTTGTATCCTGAGGGATTTGCTAAATATTTTACTGTTATAATTTTGCCTATTTATTTTGTATTGCTTCTCCCATTCCACTCCAAAAATCCAGCTGAGCTCCATGGAAGTATTCTAGATAGGGGAGCAGAGTGGGCAATGTCTAACATAGACTCATCCCACCACTGTTTCATGAATTATAAATATTAGTAATGCCTGTGTTTAAAGAAGCACTCAATTTATTATCATGGGTTTAGGTATATCTTAAATTGCATGTCTCATGGGTTAATTTCTGCATGTGCCCTCTGCATTTGGACTGCATTTTGCCAAGGGCAAAGCTGAGGACAGCAGAGGAAGAAGTTAGACATAGCATTATTAAAGAGGAGGTACTTAGTGTTTCACAAATGAGATTTACTTTGTATGAACTATAGATTATTTCACATTCAGGTCTGGTTATCGTTTTGAAATTGCTTCCAAAACAACCTTAGCATGACACTTAGTGTCTTCCTAAATACTTATAGAGAAAAAACAGCAAAAGGAAACAGCATAATGAATTTTCTGTTCTGCCATTAATCTTTGCACTGCCATTTATCTCAAAACACACATCTAGAATTTAATCTAATATCCAAAGGAATATATTTTGTTGTCCATCAGTTTATAATCAGGCTGTTTAATGCCCAATTAACACTTTCTGTTTCTCTAAGATTTGACTTCAGCCAACAATATTTAAGCTATCTTAGCAACAGTTATTAAGAGGTATTTTCTATTGCCTGAAAAAACAAAATACTGAAACACGAAACTTATGTATCTGTTATGACTTTGGTATTCTTATTTATGTCACTGCCTCTCTCTGTGCTCACCTTAGCAAAACATGGTGAACAAAGAACTTAAAAGGCATGATAGAGAATAGTCACAAAGAATCATTCCTCTGGTAGGTTCCTTATAATTCAGGCTATTTATTTATCTATTAATGTATAATCTGTAATAGTTTTTGCTCTTTTTCTTTTTCCATTAGTAAGCAAGAGAATCACTTCCAAATATCAAACCAACATTCTAAGTATAAAGCCCCAGAAATCTCAAAAATTAAGGTATCTTCCTTATTCTCCCAACTCATCTTAATATGCTAAATTATCATACTTTAGTGCTAGCGTGTTTGGCTAGCAATGCCAAATGCATATTTGGCATAGTATGCCAAAATAGCATACTTTAGTGCTGTCTTACAGTGGAAGAAAAAACATTTTCCTTTCTGTCCAAGACAAAATTTCAATATCCTGTTTGGATCAATTTATTGGTTTTAACATAAATCTTTTCCAAATATGTTCAGGAGCTGCCTTTTGTTTTCTATCTGATCTTCTGTACTTCTCTGGTTGAAACTTTTGCTCCTTTTTTTGGTCTTTTGCCTTTCCTAAGGGCTTCCTATTCAGAGATACTATGTCTGGTTTTTTCCTTCTCTTAACTCAGATATATATTTGACCTCACTGACATCCATTTACACCCTTGACCACTAACATCTCTTTGCCACAATGATTCTACTTCCCAGGAGTGAAGAGAATCACTGCTAACCCTTTTGTCCCCACAGCATCCTTGGTCAAGGGCCATTCCTCTCAAAGAAATTTAAAGAATCACCAGGCAGAGCTGCATGTTGATTTTCAAGTACTGGTCATGAAAAACTAGCCAGAAGTATATTCTCTATTTGAACAATCAGATAAACAGCCCAGTTTGTCAATCTGTCCAATATCACAGAATAACAGAATATACAGATTTGGAAAGGATCCATCAGGATCATCAAGTCCAGTGTCAGGTCCTGCACAGGATACCTCAAGAATGTCAAAAGGTACCAAACACCAACCTGTCTTTTAAATGTCTTTACTCTCTAGCCATTTTTAGGAAATCAATGCATTCTTTTCACAAGAAATCTAATTTAGTTTCCTATTTATAAAATGCAGAGGAGAATAGGAACTATGGACTTTATACTAGATCCCTGAAGTGTAATGGTTTAAAAGACTACTTGAACATATTTACTTCAAACACGCTTCATTAAAAAAATCCAAAGATGCAGCCCTGTGTGTCTAGATATGAAGTTTCTCAAAATTCATGCTGATTCTTCAAAGTAGAGTTCAGGCTTTTTAATTTTTTTTCCCAAATTCCTAGAGCACTGAAAAAGTGAGATTAGGATTCATTCAGCTTGCTTACACTTTAATGGAAGATGCAAATAGATTTTATCAATATTTAAAAACTAAATTAAAAATGCAGACTATCATGTATTTCTCCCAAGAGGCAATTTCATTTGTTTTAAGCACCAATCTTTCTGCTCATGTATCTGTAGTGCACTGGCATAGTAACAACTCCTTGGTGCAATAGATGTATTTGATGAATCTTTAGGAAAGGCAGCACTGATAAGAAACAGTGACATTTCTCAGGTTACATTTTGAAGCTTTTAATTTGACTTTCTCTCAGATAAGATCCCCCACACTAATTGCTTCTTTCAGTCTTTGATGTGGCTTTCTCTGCCTTACCCTAAAAGTTTGTCTCCCCATCTTCTACAGATCCTGTTACACCTAAAATTACTATAATTTTATGATATCATTGTTTCTGAAAATCTCTTAGTAGTGCACCTGGTAGGTAAACTGTTTTGTGAAGACCACTTAAGTCATAGAAAATATGACTCAATGTGAATAATATCACATTTCTTTTCCCTATTACTAGTTTGATGATGTCAGCCTTTTTATTGCTGGTATCCCCATTGTTTTCACTTGCAGAAGCCCCATACCCAAACCCTGAAGCTTCTCCACTGTTTACATCCCCAGCTGTGCTCTCTGTTGTCATCCTTACTGCTAATATTCAACTTAATTTCCTATTTTTCATAATATAATCTCACTCTCAATGCTTCCAGCTCAGCTGCAGTTGAAATGCAGCTCTTTATGGCTCCTCTCTCAGTGTATCTCCTCAAATCTCCCTTATCCATGCTTATTCTTTCTTTCAAAGCTTTTTTTCACAGCCACATCTCTACTTTCATCTCCTCCTACACTCCTTAGCTCTGGCAAATCCATTCTCTTCACCCCCTTTCATGTATATTTCTTACTTTGTGCCACTGATTTTTTTTTTAACAAACTCAGTTATTTATCAAGTTCTCTCCTTCTCCTTCATCTATGATATAGAAAAAATCACCATTACTGGACAGACAAGCCCTTCAGGTTAGCATGGGTGCATAAAATCTTTGGCATCTCTCATCTTACTCATAATATGCAGTTGATGTTTGTGGTGGCTGGAGGCCGCTTGGGGCACAGTGATCATGAAATTATAGAGTTCTCTACATTTGGTGAAATGAGGAACATCAATAAGACTTTTACATTGGACTTCTGGAGGGCAGACTTTGGCCTATTCAGGAGACTTATTCAGAGAGTTCCTTTGGAAGCAGCCCTTAAAAACAGAGGAGTCTAGGAAAGGTGGGTATGCTTCAAAACAGAGATCTTGAGGGTAGAAGAACAGACTGTCCCTGTGTGCTGAAAGATGAGTCAACGTCCAGCATGGCAATGAAGTTTTGAGGGAACTTAGGAATAAAAAGAGGATGTAACATCTTTGGAAGGAGGGTCAGGTCTCTCAGGAAGTATTTAAGGGGGCTGCTAGGCCATGTAGGAAAACAATTAGGCTAAAGTTCAGTTTCAACTTAATTTGGCAACTTTGGTAAAGGATAATAAAAAATGTCTTAACAAATATATTAATGGCAAAAGGAAGGATTAGACCAACCTTTGTTCCCTATTGGATACAGGAGGGAATTCAGTAACTGCAGATGAGGAGAAGGCAGAGGGGCTTAATGCCTCCTTTCCTTCAGTCTTTAGCAGGACAACAGCTTGTCCTCAGGACACCTGAACTCCTGGGTTGGTAGATGGTGTCAGAGAGCAGAATGGTCCCCCTGTTATCCAGGAGGAGGCAGTCAGAGAACTACTGAGCAACTTGGATTCATAAAACCAGATGGGATCCATCCCAAGGTGATGAGGGAGCTGGAAAATGAGCTTGAAAAGCTGCTCTCCACTCTACCAACAGTCCTAGCTCGCTGGTGAGGTTCCAGACAACTGGAAGCTGGCCAGTGTGACACCCATTCACAAAAAGGGTGGGAAGGAGGTAATTATAGGCCAGTTAGCCTGACCTCAGTACCCAGTAAGGTAATGGAGCAGTTTATATTGAATGGCATCACACAGCACATACAGGATGGGAAGGCGTCAGACCCAGCCAGCACAGGTTTAGAAGGGGTCGGTCGTGTTCCACCAACCTGGTCTCCTTTTATGACCAGGTGACCCACCTGGTGGATGAGGGAAGGCTGTGGATGTTGTCTATTTGAACTTCAGCAAGGCCTTTGACACTGTCTCCCACACCATACTCCTGGAAAAGCTGGCAGCTCGGGGCTTGGACAGGAGCACTCTGCTGGGTTAGGAACTGGCTGGCCAGAGAGTGGTGGTGAATGGTGCTGCATCCAGCTGGGGACAGTCACCAGTGGTGTCCCTCAGGGGTCTGTAATGGGGCCAGCTCTGTCCAATATTTTTACTGATCACATGGATGAGGGTATTGAGTCTTTCATTAGTAAATTTGCAGACTCACCAAGCTGGGAGCACGTGTTGATCTGTTGGAAGGTAGGAGGGCTCTGCAGAGAGACCTGGAACAGTTGGATGCATGGGGAGAGTCCAATAAGACCAAGTTTAATAAGTCCAAGTCCTGCATTTTGGCCACATTAAGCCCCTGCAACGTTATAGGCTGCATATGATGTGGCTGGACACGGCCCCGGAAGGAAAGGGCACTNCATGAGCCAGCAGTGTGCCCTGGTGGCCAAGAGGGCCAATGGCACCTGGCCTGGATCAGGAATAGTGGGGCCAGCAGGATCAAGGAGGTAATTTTTCCCCTGTACTCAGCACTGCTGAGGCCACACCTTCAGTGCTGTGTCCATTTCTGGCCCTTCAGTTTAGGAAGGACATTGAGTGCTGTGTCCAGTTCTGGGCCCTCAGTTCAGGATGTTGAGGATCTTGAGCACGTCCAGAGGAGGCAACGAGGCTGGTGAGGGGCTTGAAATACAAACTCTATGAAGAACGACTGAGGGAGCTGAGGTTGTTTAGCCTGGAGAAAAGGAGACTCAGAGGTGACTTTATCACTCTCTGCTGAAAGACTCTGCCTAAAAGGTGGGTGTGGTCAGGTGGGGGTTGGTCTCTTTCTCCAGGCAGCAACTGATGGAACAAGAGGACACAGTCTTAAGCTGTGCCAAGGAAAATATAGGTTGGATATTAGGAAAAAGTTTTTACAGAAAGAGTGATAAAGTACTGGAATGGTCTGCCTGGGGAGCTGGTGGAGTCACCATCCCTGGACGTGTTTAAAAAAAGACTGGATGTGGCACTTGGTGCCATGGTTTAGTTGAGGTGTTAGGGCTGGGTTGGACTTAATGATCTTGAAACTCTCTTCCAACCCAGTGATTCTGTGTTTCTGTGTGAAAGTATCTGTGGCTGATGTGATCTTAAATAGGGTAAATCACAAAATCTTGTTTCAATAAATCTTGGTCTTTAGGAAAAAACCATATCTAAAAAAAAAAAAAAATCAATCCTACTTGTAAGCCTAAGGGACATGTATGGAGTCCCTCATATTCCCTGCAACATTGAAAACCAGATAAATTTAAAATTTACTTTCACATACAATCCTTTAACAGAACTGAAAATTTTACCCACTCATATTTGTAGAAATTAACTCATTTAACAAATCTAATTCTTCCCAGCAATTTGCTCTTAGAATCAAAAAATGCTTTAGATTCACCAAACTCATTGAACAGGTGATACTTGTTAGATGTCTTTAGCTTTCTGCAAGCATCATGCTATGTGGTAATACCAAAAGTTGTCCCAAGGTCTTAGTTTGGCTCTCAGGATGTTGATTGCCATTCAAACTAAAAGAAATCTGTAAATATTTACCTAATATCCCCCATTTTTGAAGCGTTCTTGAGTAATAAACAAGTGGCTTTTCAATGATATTTTAGATACTTTTCTGTTCCCAAATTTGGTAACATTAAATTTTTAACTAAGGTTAGTGGAATATTAATTTAAGAATAATTAGGTGTCCAAACACCTAATAAGATTCATCAGGGCAGTTCAATTCCATTTATGAGAATTATCTGAGAAAAAGACTTCACTTAAAGTAGAATTCCTCTGATTTAAGTCTGTCTTATAAAGAATCTGGGGAAAACCTCAGTAGCCTTCTTCAAGTAAAGATTTAATTGAGCTTTCTAGATCTATTAGGTATAACAAGACATTACTGGTGTAGTACGAATATTTAAATTAAGTCACCCACTGGGACACCTTTTAATTTGATCATTAATCCTAATTGCACCAGCCACTAACTACAGTGGTAAAATAAATAGAAAAAGAGAAAAGGACACATTGTGGGGTATGTTAGGGATAGAGAGTTGCATAATAAAAGTAAAATTGGAGCATTAGTAAATGTCTTGGAAGAGAGAAAGTGAAAATAGAAAAAGTCCTGAGTGATGTCTCAAACATTGTGAATGAGAGCAAATAAAGATCATTCCAAAGGACAGATTTTTTTTTTCACCTTTCAAGGAATTTATTTCAGCTTTAATTGTGTATTATCAGTGAAAGACACTGTAACATTTCCTCTTAGTATTTGGAGGCAATTTGTATTGCCAAAGTATTTGGAGTCTAGTTCTAATTCCTAAATTGTTCTGCAGCAGAACAATTTCTTTCTTTGTCTCTACCCAAATAACAATGGTGCAACTACTGAATGACACTTTACAGTATTTGAAAGTAAGTAATGTTCAAAAAAAAAGTGAGCTTAGAGTAAAAAAGGAGGAGTTGAAAAACAGCCATATCTGTACCAAACTGATGATGTTTTTGGCAATACACAGTAATAGTTCCAGTATTGTTTTTCTCATTTTTACAGTACATTGTCAGTCCCCCATCCCACCAGGGCAAAGTGAGCAAGGGGCTGTGTGAGCCACCTACTGAGGCCAAACCTAAATAAATTGTCATTTGTGACAATGAAACTAGTCTCTGCAAGAATTTTTCTTTTAAAATGAGATTTTCTTTGTTCTTCTAAATGTGAAATTTTGAATCAGACTTTATCAAAATATTTGGTTTTAAAAGTAAAATTTAAAATATCAATCTCAACCTTTAGCACACTGACAAATATTAGGCTAACATAGGAAACAAACACAGAAGCTCAAATAAACTATGTGGCAGCCTTAGGGCCTGGTTGGATGGTGGGTGGTCAGTGCCCTAAGAAAACTACAAAATGGATGCTCACTGACCAGTTCAAGGTTTAAGTGTGGTTATTTTGATCTCAAGTCCAAGATTTTTCTTTAGTCCAGTGTATGAAAATTCATTGTTTGAAGATAGTCCACATAGAGTCATCTGTACTTCGACTGACAAAAGCTGAATCTTCCTGAGTCACTTTTAAACCTTTTCAACAAGAAAAGAGGCACAAGTACACAGAAGATGCTGTTTTCAGCGGTGCCTGTCTGGGAGCTTCAGCTTGTTTGTGCCATCACAGACCTCAACTCCTGGTTAGAATCCATATGCATGAGGCATGCTTGAAACTCAAGACACAAGTTAATGGGTGAAAGTCACTATTCTATAAAATTATTTGGGAGGAGGGGAAGTGTATTTTTTTCTTTTTATTTGTGTCACAAGTGTAACACCTGGTTATTTGAAATTAACTACCCCATCTTCTGTGTGAATTGTTGAAGAGCCATTCTGGGATCAATGTGGAATTAACAATGACCTCTATTATGAAAGAGGAAAATGAGAAAACTTTACAGTAACAGTGAAAGAAGAATCTCATATACCTTGGGTATGCCAGTGTTCACACTGGATAAAGAAACAGGCAGTTTGCTCATGATTTCAGTTAATTCACATTCAGCTTATCACCCACTCATCTTAAAAGCATTAAGAGTTGAAAGTCTCTGGCAACAGGATGGAAAATTGCACTAACCCCAGAGACCAAGTTTTGCAACTCTGAGGAAGATAAGGAAATTGAGATAGCTCCAACTCTACTTCAATAGGGACCCATATTCGTACAAGCAAAGTATATTCACTATGATTTAGGTATCAGTCCTCAGCTCTTCATCTGTGACTGCTCAGCATCCTCTACTTTAAGGCAAAGATGGTAAATTAGCACCTCTCTATGGCTGATCATGATCCTCTTTACTTCCTGTATGTCCAGCATTTTGCAGGTAAACTTGTATTCAAATTCACATTCCATGGCACTTATTAACTCTTCAACTGTTACAATAATAATAATAATAATTTCAAAAAAATTATCACCTGTTTCCTCAAGAGACTGTTAGTTTAGAAAAGTTTAGTTTTTTCACTAGCATGTATAAAAGCATAACCTTACACAAGTGCTACAAAAGTTCAGAGTACAAAAAGTAGGTTAATTAAAATACACTAATTTATCCCCGCACTGCTCATTTCATTCACTGAAAGCTAATTTACCCAACAGATGGATAAATGTCTGCAGGTCATAAACCTAATGGCATTCTAGTAAAATTCAACATAAGGTTCTTATTTTTTGAACCATAAAGCAACTTGATACAAACAAAAAATACACAGCAAAAATCCCATAGTTATTTAACAGTTTCATATTCCACACCTAAAAGTACAACTCAGTACCTTAAGATTTGCTTTCTTAGAGGATCAAATCACATTTTGTGAAACGCTTCTGAGTGTTTGTCTCCACTCTTCCTTTCTTTTCTCCATTTGATTTCTTACACACTTATTTAATAAAATGGGGGCTAATTCAGAATTTAAAGGAAAAGTTGGCTTTCCAGCTGAAAAAAAATGAGACGACACTTAGAAAATTCAAGTTGGATCTATTACAGATATAAGAAATCTTATAAGGTTTCAGAAATGAAGTCTCAAGAACAAACATATGTGCAACTAAAAATTTTCTGGACACTTATGCTCACTTTTTATTTTATTTTGTCACAATTCAAATCTCAGGCAGTATGTTTTCCAGGTCCACCCTGAGAGAGGAGTCTTCCTTCTCACGTGGGCAATCAACCTTTCAGGAAAGAATCTGTTTTCTCGTAGCAAACCTCCATATAATCTATTTCTGTCAGCATTTTCCAAGTGAAATATGTTCGATATGAGAGTCTGGAAAATATTGAAAAATTTACATATGTAGCCCTTTATGCATTTGATTTATTTTCTTATACTTCCTTTTTTCCCCTCAAAAGCAGTGGGGAGGATTTTTTTGTCTGTATGATTTGAAAAATAATACTATAGAAATTTTATATTTGGAGAATATTACCATTATATTTGGAGGATATTATATAAAAGAAAGTTTGGGGAATATTTAGGTTAAAAATAAATAAAATATTCTTTATGCTCTTGCATTAAAGAAGCTAAAGAAAATAATTCTTTTAATTAGCCACCCAAATGTTTCTTTTAGAGTGTAAAATATATTTTGGGCCTCTGTATTTCTCTGCTTAGGTTGAATTCTTTCTTTTCCCTCTCAGAAAGCTGTGAATTTGTCAAGTGCAGCTTTCCTGGTGTTGCAGCAAAGATCATAGGATTTGGAAATGAAAGAAAGATTCCTTTATCTCTACTTGAAAAAACAAATAGTCTCTCTGGGACAGTACCAGGACAAACTGGAAAAAATAACAAGTGCTAGCCTGAACATGGCTGGGGAACAGAGAAAAGAGGATCTTTTTTATGAGAAAAAACTGGCTGAGAGGAGCTGAGTTACAGAAGCCAGAAAAATGCTTCCAGTGAGAGCCAGAGACCTCAATCTGGTGTGTCACACACTGACAGCCTTTGTGAGATGTCTGCTAGGATGGAGCCACATACTGACAGACTGTGAACACGGCTGTGGATGCTGGATGCTGTCCTGTGCATTGTATAGCCCCATATGTGGCTGCTTGAGATGTGGGAGCTTCCCAGTCTATTTCTGCATTAGCTTTCTGCCTGACAATAAAATCCTGCTTTGGTGGCATCGGAAATTATTATACTGGTTAGTATTGTGTGGGGTTTGAGATGCTTTGTGTCGTGGGAAGTGAGACACATGAGTTCATGTATTTTTCATTCATGTAAGGATCTGCTGTTTTCCTGCAGACACAGATATATTCCAGTGCTTGCACTTGCACCAGAGAGAGATCAAAAGGGATGATGCCCAGTTATGGCCTTCCTATATCGACTGCGCTTGTCAAACCTATGCTTTAAAGTGGGGGATAATAAGGCTGATTTTATCAAAGCTATAGTTAAATAATATGTCATCATTGAGAGCAAAATCTGGCTCCAGAAGTCCAGTTTATATTCATGCATTCACAGAATCACAGAATGATTAAAGTAGGAAGGGACTGCCAGCAATGTCATCTGGCCCAACCTTCCTGCTCAAGAAGGACTATCCCAGAGCACATGGCACAGGATTGTGTCCTCCTGTTTCTTGAATATCTCCAGTGAGAGAGAATGCAACCTCTCTGAGCAACCTGTTCCAGTGCTCCACCACTTGCACAGCAAAGAAATTCTTCCTCATGTTCAAGTAGAATTTCCTCTTTTCTAGTTACTGCCTCTTGTCCCATTGCTCAGCATCACCCAGAGCAGCCTGGCTCCATCCTCTTGGCACCTGCCCTTCACATACTGACAGATACTGATGAGGTCCCCCCTTAGCTTTCTCTTATTGAAACTGAACAGACACAGCTCCCTCAGCCTTCTTTTGTAAGAGAGGTGCTCCAGTCCCTTCCTCATTCCTGTTGCCTTCCACTAAACCTGCTCCAGGAATTCTCTGTCTGTCTTGTTCTGAGGAGCCCAAAACTGGACACAGCACTCCAGACCAGCCTCCCTGGGGCTGAGTGGAGGGGCAGGATCAGCTCCCTGCCCTGCTGGCAGTGCTCTCCCTGATGCCCCCCAGGATCCCATTGCCCTCCTGGCCCCAGGGCACTGCTGGCCCATGGACAGCTCATTGTCCCCCAGCAGCCCCAGGCCCTTCCCTGCAGAGCTGCTCCAGCAGGTCAGTCCCAGCCTGTGCTGGTGCCTGGGGTTGTCCCTCCCCAGTGCAGGGCCCTGCATTTGCCTGTGCTGAATTCCAGACCATTCCTGTGCCCATCCCTCCAGCCTGGCAAGGCCCTTCTGAAGGGCTGCAGAGCTCTGGGGGTATCAGCCACTCCTGCCAGCTCTGTGCCCTCAGTGAACTCCCTGAGGAGGCCTCTGCCCTTCCTCCAAGTCACTGATGAATGAGTTAAATAATACTGGGCCCAGTATTGGACCTTGGGGGACACCACTAGTGCCAGGCCTCCAACTAGTCCCTGTGCCATTGATTATGATCCTCTGGGATCTGTCATTCAGCCAGTTCTCAATCCACCTTGCTGTCCACTCATCCAGTCTGCAGCTTCTGAACTTGTCTGTTGGAGGATTGATGCGTTTCTGTGTGAAGCCAGAATGTTGTTAGCCTCACAAAGGTGCACCACCCTCCTGAGGGTTGCCCACAGCCTCAGAAATGGCTTATAAAAATAGCAAGACAACATGATTGGAGGTGTTTGAAAAGCAAAAGATATTAATAAAGACAAAAATAACAAGCTATACAAAACAAAAGTGAAATAAGCCGTGCATGGTGCAGGGAGGATCCATACACCTGCTATCACACCCCAAAAATTGAACCCAGAGTCTCTGTGCTCTCCTTTAAGTATATAATGATCTAGGAGGGGGTTTTGGCATGCTGCCCAATAGAAATAGCTACAGATAGGGAGATACATTTCAAGGATCCAACAGGTGCCTTTCTGCTGGAACTGAGCCAATTATGGTGAGAAGAGCATCAAAGTTTCTGGTTCTTCGCTTTCTAAGTGAAACAAAGAATGAAACTCAAATCCTTTCCTAATATGGGAACACCTGCTTAGTTGTTTGAGTGCATTGCTACATTGGATATCACAGGAGATCGTGTCAGAGGCTTTGCTGAAGTCCAGGTAGACAGTGTCCACTGCTCTCCACTCGTCTGTCCAGGCAGTTAACCTCCCTGGACACCACTTCACTGGATACTCCTTTGACCCCAGTTACCTGACATAGCCTTAGGGCATTTTTGAAAATCAGGTCTCACTCATAAATTAGTATCTGCAAAAGTCCCAGTTACTGGAAACTCCAGAGTCAACATGAAGCCTAACCCACATTCTCCTGAGAGGAACTGTAAACACATGTTGGGTGTGAAGACTGTCATTATTAGTGACATTATTAGTGTACCTTACACAAAAATATTTTTTATGCAGTTTAACAATTTCAATTATCATTTCCAAAAAAGGACAAAAATATGTGAATTCTGCATGTTCCTTGTTATTGAATTTCTTCAAAACAACAGCATGTCTCAGTGTATTAAGTATTTTATTAAAATTAAAATTAGAAGTTATCCAAGAAAATGATGCCAGTGTAATAATGAGAATGTAATTATGATTTCATTTATAAGAAGTGGTGTTCAATTATTGTTTCTATTAAGAATAAATTGTTAACAGCAGTCAGTGCTGAGATTCTGAATATAGATTACATTTTTCAGCTGAAAAGTAAGCAAGAGGTGGTCTCTGCACTAAACATACTCATCTGATTCAGACAGGAAGATATATCTTCCATAGATCCAGCCATTTCCTTTTTTCTTCCCCAGCTGCTGTTAGTTAACAGCTGTGCTTAATTAATCAAGTTTTGTTTACTTGATTTTTTCCAGATTTTCACACATGCAGAGCCTGCAGGATTGCAGGTAGAGGAATAGAGACCAGTAGCAGGGAAACTGAAAAACAGACAGATTGAGTAACATGGGGAAAAGCTTAAATACTGGTGAAATGACATTTAAAAACACCCTCTGATGAAGAATGGATCAAAAATAAACACAAGTTTTTTACTTTCTTAAAAGCAAAAGTGAAGAAATGCCATGTAGGGTAATCTAAAGGTTTGCAAAAGGGAATCCCGACATGTCAGGTCATGTCAATAAATGTGACGTAACCAAACTGGGGAACATTAGTTATGCATCTCTAAGGCTATAAGGCCTTAATGTTATCTTCTTCAAACTCCTTTGGCTTCATTTGAAAACCAGCTGGATTTGATGGGTTTTAACTTAAGAAGTCAGAGGCTATTTATTAATATGTTGATTGTTTGGATTCGTCAAGGCCAACTGAAGAGAGCTGAGGCAAGTCAGTAAGGAAGAGATATACACAGCTCTGAGCTTGAAATATTATAGCTGGGGCTTTTTTCTTTTATTTTATCCCGTATCTCTTTTTTTTTTACAGTGAAATATTTCTGAAGTTGAAAGCACTGAGTCTGCACAATCCACACACATAACTAGAAGTCATGTGAAACATTTAACACAAATAAGACTGACGTGTGATTAGAGAATTGGGAATAGAAACTGGCTGCATTAGGGTACTTTTTTTCTTTTCTGAGATTGATGAGAAAAATTACGAAAGATATCTCTTGCACATTATGTATCAGCAAGTCATCAGGGGTTAGAAATAAAAGGTTACCTTGAAAAAACCCAAAAAAATCTCATATATAAATGCATCCTTTAGAAAAATAAGTTGAAAAAGGCCACCAGTTAAAGTATCAGGTAACAATAGTTTGTCATAGGCAATGTGGAAGCTTTTCCTAAGAAGAGGGTACTGAACATCAATATATCTCTTAAAAAAATTCATACGGTATATAAACTAAACTGAAAAGTAAGAATGACACTGAATCAAAATTACTCTCGGGCTCTGATGAGATAAATTCATTGTGGAGAGGAACACATATAAACTGGAACAATATTAATCAAAGAGAGACTCTCTCAGCTGAGGAAAACCATTAAAGATTCTGGACTGCCTCTACTGCAGAATTCCCATCACTTTAGGCAGAACACACTGTTTATTAGTATCAGTACCACTATGGAAAAAAAAAAAGTGTAATTTTTGGGGGTTGTTCTGTGCAGTGTCAGGACTTGGACTTGATAATCCTTGTAGGTTCCTTCCAACTCAGGATATTCTGTGATTCTATGGTTAAAATGTTTACAAGAGTGTAGAACCAGTCATTAAAAGGCAAAATCAAAGTCAATCAAGTAGAATATCAACTCCAGGTAATATAAATCAATGTGCTGTTCATAAGGTTTAAAATAATGGGCTTGTGAAAAGACATAAATAGAAGGATAGTGACAGAGATATTATAAATAATAAGCATCTAATAAATGCTGTCAAACAAAAAATTGCCCTAGAGATGGCAATTTCTTGAATGAGGCCTTGTATACCATCTTTGATGAGCTACTCTAGCCCTGGCTGCAAATATTCATCAAGCAAAATATACAAAAATGTCACAACCATTTCTCTATAAAGGAATTCTTACCGTTTTCTAAAGGTTTAGAGTCCCAACAGCCTTTTGCCATAGAGGAACATCAAAGACTTTTTATTCTTCAGAACTGATCCTCTACTGAAACTAATGGTAAGACTGATGTTCCACTTCCTTTAAAGCTGATGTGAGTTTTACGGCTGATTTAAAAGGCCAAATTCCAGCTAGGTAGTAATTGAGTGAATGATCTTTTCCCCCTTATAAACACCTTTAAACCAGATAATTTCTACCTACACCACTACTTATTTGGCTAGATATTTGAGAATAGTACAAGAAGGAAAGGCTCATATCTGACCTTTTCTGATCTTTCTTAAAGAAAAAGATACATCTATGCTGACCTATTGTTGATAATTCCAGACAACTTCTACTATGCATTCTATTGCCCATATATAGTTCTCTGTTAAAAAGATGTTCTTCTTTTAAGAAGGTATTAACAAACCTGAATTTCTTTCAGCCAAAAAGGTCATAATAAAGCAATGACAGAAAATCAAAGGCACTCTCTCTCCCTTCTATAAATTGGCTTCCCTGAGAGGTTTCAATAAAATAAAACCCATTTATTAACACACTTCATTGATTCTTACTGATTTCTACTTTCATTTACTTTTGACTTCATAGTTGAGAGTAACAGGACCTTTCCTGCTCATGAGAGGAGAAATCTCTCATAGCTCCTAATCTGTACATCTTAGCCTGGCTTGATCAAACACCACGGCAATATCTCATATTATAAAATGCTCAGGTTGATGAGGTAAATAAGTTTCAGTCTGACTTTTGAGCAAAATTTGATCAGTTTCTTTTGTAGCAGGTATCCTTTCTACTAATTTTTCCATCAAGTTTGACTCCTGCTGCCCTTGCTGGCCATTCATGCCTGAGTGCATTGACTCCTGGTAAACACAAAGAATAATTTCTCAAGGTGCTGCTCTGTCTGTCTAATCCTCTTTGCCCCACCTTGTGTCTAACTCCTTTGCAGCCATCAGCACCATTCCTCAGCCAGCACAGAATTCCCTGCATGTTCTTACCGCAGGCCAGTCTGTTCCATGTAGAGAGGGACAAGCTTGTTCAAGGGACAGGGATTTGTTGAGTCCCTTTCATTCTAAGCTGAGAATTTCTGCAGGTTTCCCAAGGCAGAGGGAAGGATATTGCAGAATTTATCCATTGACTGTTAACTGTTTGGGGGATTCCTGTAAGTATGTACATGAAAGGTTGTGATCTCCTCTTTTACACTGCTCAATAGGCAGACTTGATGATCAGTATCTTTCACTGTTTTCCAAGGACTTGATCTAGAGGAAACACATATATTCATTCAAATTTTACCTGTTTCATGGCCCAAAAGAGGGACACTGATTGGCCCCAAGCCCTTATTTCCAGTTTCTCTACATCCATAGATGCTAAGGAATTTTAGACTTAAAGTCTTACCACTTGTTAGAAAATAAAGCTCTCCTAAGATAATTTAGGCAAATATTAAGAGAAACAAGGCAGAAGAAGAAATCGAGAGCAAATTTCAGGACAAATTGTTGTCATTAAGCAAATCAGTCATTGTCATTTCTTTACTGAGTAGTGCATATGTAGCAAATTATACTGTTCAGATCTGTTTGTAGCTAATAATTTGAAGCTCGCTTGGAAAGTGTTCAGACAACGTGCACGAGTAGACAGCTGGAAAAACATATCAGTGTTTTCTAAAAAGAAAGATTTTTAGTCCTGTAGACATGGTGTGCATTCCTGACATGGAACTGGATTAATTTCGAGCACTGAGTTCTCCTCTTCATTGATTCTCTAGTTTAGAAGTTATCTCAATTTAAAACATTGCTCACACCTACCTGTACATTCGAGTATTTTCAAGCCTCAATTAACAATCTATATATAAAAATAGTTAATATTTTATATATATAAAATATAAAATATACAAGTATAAAGGTGTTTTTATATAGGGAGACATATAATCTATAGATATTTATATTATTGTGTACAAGGTTTTAAATTTTTGTGGGCCTTCAACACAGTAACTCCAGCAATGGAGTTTTCTGAAGAAACTGAAGTTTAAAAATGCACCAGTTCATTTAAGCTGATTTAACTTAATAAAGCTGTCAGGAATGAGCTAAGAGATCTGTGCCAATACATAAAGTGAGGGTCAGGTTTCTATGAGCTGCTGAGTACTCACTGCCAAAGCTGCATGCCCTTCAGCTGGAGAAAATCCAGAGTAATTCCATTGACTTAAGCGTGTTTCTCCAGATTCACAGCTTGGCACCCCCTGTGTCTGTGGACACAGCACAGAGAGGCAACATTAGGTATTCTGGGGTAAAGATCTCTCCCTTTCCTCATGCCAGACAGTTTCCTATACAGTCTTGATCAGTGCACAGACACTTGCTTGTGTAAATCAGCTTTTCTAAGACAGATATTATGGCTAAATGCAGTAAAGCTACATTGCTAAAATCATTTGGCTCTGTGGCCTAAGGGCAATATTTGATTTGGTTGATAGCACTGGTATAATGAACTGATTTTAATACCAGTAACTTACTAACAAAGGTATTTTGAAATATTCCACATAAATTCAGTGCTACTTGAAATAAAAGAATATTTTTGCTACTTGCCTTAGTTAATAAGGCCTCATGTTACTAAAGATATTCAGTTTGTAAAGAGGAGTAGAAAGTATCTTAAAATGCTAAGACAACATTCACCTCTGAGTAGCAAGTAAGTGAAGTTGAACTGTCATACCTTGATGACCTGTACTTTCTGATTCCCTCTCCCCTGCTTCTAGTTGAAAATCTCCCCATAAGACTGTTACTCCCAGTCTTGTGGGGAGATTGGGTAACAGTACTCAACTGTTGTTGAGTGATGAAAAGATTGATATTCAAAAAGCCAGGTGATCTGTAAAAAAAATAGCATAGTATTTGTTTTGTCATGTCGATTGACTTTTCCAGCATCCCATCTTCCTTTTATGTCTCTGGACCATTAAATTTCTCAAAAGAAGTATTATACCTCCACCCTTTTTCTTCTATTTCTCAAATTTACAGATAAAATCTCTGGGCTTTTAGATGACTGCAAAAAATTTTAGGTAAATGTTATGCTCCCAAGTTCTTCACAAAATGGTTTGAAGTTGAGGAAGTCATTAATAAGAGTAAGGCAAACGTGCCTGGAAGAGAATAGCATAATAGCATTTTACCTTAGCTTTTCTGTCATTGTTTTGAAAAAAAACACAAAAACGTTTTGTCCATATTAAAAGCACTAATAGCTAGAGTACTAATTTATACAAAAATGTGCTACCTCATCAAGTCCATCTGATTACTCTTTCTTCAGCAGCAAGGATGCCAGGTCTGCACTCTTTTTGCTGTTTTTCCCCAAATATTTGAGTTCATCTCCAGGCTTAAAGGACAGATTTTCAAATTTATTTAGTCATTGAATAGCAAGCAGAGGTTCATAGCAGGATTTTCTCAGCAGTGCCAGAGTTGATTCAAGGTTTATTTCACAATTTCAATGAGTTACAGAAATAATCTGAACACTGCCCTACAAAACTTTCCAAATACTTTTCTGTATCTCTTTCTGATTATACAACTTAGAGAGATTTTGATCCAAGGTGTTTGTCTTTGAGTTGTTTGGCAATATATGAAAACTTTCCGAAAGATCTAGGTTGAAAATCACGACCTGAAGGATAAACCTGTAGGCGCAATGAAAATCCCTACAATGAGATCAAAGCTCTCCTGCAAGATAGAGAACATGATCTCTTAAGGTCTATCATAAGATGAGGTCTAGAATTATTCCAGAAAACAAGGCCTTTTCAGGTATTTAACATCGGGATTGGTGAGCGTTTTTTAACAGGTATTTATATACATATTTGTTAAAACAGAGAGTACATGCTGTATGATGCAATTCTTATCTAAAATAAAAGATTATAACTCTTACTTAAAACTAATAAATATTCTGATACCTTGGAAATAATATTATAGAAAAATATAAGGGAAAGGAATTCTTTAAATCCACTACAAAAACCATTTTTTGTGATATAGGTAAAGAATGAAATTAAATTACAACCAAGTGGAATATGAACTCAGTCCTTGATAACTTAATTTAGAAATTAATCATTCCAGGATTTACAGAGACAAGCATTTCTAGCATGTGAAGATTAAAAGGAGAAGGATTCTTGACTTTGAGATGCCAAGGTTCAGATATCAATATAAAAGAAGTATTTTAGATTGTCTGCCTGAAGTATCACATGCACTGGACCAAATTCTCTGCAGACACATGAACACTTCAAAGCGTCTGGTTCTTCTTGTAGCTGTAGCCTGAAGCCTTTACACACTTAGAGACACACACACATGCACTGTCCTGCATTAACAATAACCCCTCCTTACCCCTGCTGACAAATCTCTCCCCTGCACAGGCCGGGCTCACTCAAGGTTGTGTGAATGGCCCTAATACCAGACAAGTGCAGTTGAAGGCAAGAAAGTGAAGGAAGAAGAAATGGAGTAAGGAAGAACAGAATACAGCAGAAAAAAAAATTAAAATCTTCCACCATTATGTGATAGATAAGCTGTGCTAAAACCAAAACCCACATGCCATTTTGAGTAAAATTTGGAAGTTTGGGAGGAGTTCAAATCCTTAATTCTTTAAGGCATTAGTAAGGCTTGAGAGATTTCTTTTTCTTTATTTAAAATACTTTTCCAATTATTTAGAAAACAAACAGACACCAGAAAACAAATAATTTTCAATATTTTCTTTTCCATCATTTTTATAGCTTGCTTTTTCATCCAGTCACAGTAAAAATTCTTATCATAGAAATTAATTTTTCTACATTCAGTTGCACAGATGAAGAAATGTCAGTAAACTGTATTAAGATTAATAACTTCTACATTTTAGCAATTGTGAAAGCCTTTAAAAATTGCAAGTAGACACAGATTAGTATGCATGCATTTTAAAAACCTCCTTAAGTGTAGAAAATTTTGTGCATCAAACCCTCATCTTTTCAACTTAATTTCTACTATTTTGGTATTATTCCTATTTCTATATATACCAAAGAATTAGCTTTATAAGTGATAAACTGATTTCCTTAAGGACAAAATCCTGTCCCCCAGGTTGCCCAGATGTGCACGCAGAACTGCTGATCATTCTGTGTGACATGTCTCTGAAAGGGGCTGTGGTTAGCCTGGAAGCTTGCTCAGACTTTTTCCTGCTCACCAGCAGTCAGTCAGCTAAGGCTGTCATATATAGCCTGGTGACCCTGATTTGAGCTCTCTGATCCTATGTTTAGGCTTTTGCCTGTGTGTGAGGCAGCTGGCTGACAGCTAAGCTGCATTCAGCACCTCCCAATCAATAATGCTGCTTATCCTGCAGCTCTAAGTTTGGCTGATCACTCTGTCACCCTTTCAGGCTGCATCATGCTTGATGTTATAAGGTTCTGAGTTCAGTCAGTTTAATTTTGCCAGCATTTTCACAGCAGTCTCCTAAAGAAAAAGTAAATTACAATTTATTGAAAAGATGCAAAGGCTTTTATGAAAAAGGATTACTTTTTGAACTGGCTGAAAAACATCAAAATTTGTTAAAAGGCATGGTTTCAATTCTTCTTAAAACAAAATAAACCTGCTTCACAGAGTTCCTCCTTTGGAAATGAGGACCAGGATAAGGAGGAAGAGTAAAACTACCCAGAAATCATCAATTCCTACTCTACAGTAAAGATCAACATTGTTTCCAAAGA
Source organism: Sterrhoptilus dennistouni (assembly GCA_013397095.1). Classification (NCBI taxonomy): domain Eukaryota; kingdom Metazoa; phylum Chordata; class Aves; order Passeriformes; family Zosteropidae; genus Sterrhoptilus; species Sterrhoptilus dennistouni. The sequence continues at coordinate 178,282 of VWZU01010576.1, read as the reverse complement.
AGCTGAGGTAAGAGAAGTAAATTAGAGTGAATCAAGGCTGTGTGAAGAGGAAGGAAAGTCTACCATTGACCAATAGGAATGGGAATAGCAGGAAAAATAGTTCAAAAAGATTATCCATCCTAATCCTAGCCCCAGGCCATCCTAACAACTCCAAGTGTCATCTCTGATAAATCACTGTTTTGCGGATCCAAGCATTTGTGAGCTTTTTTTTTACGTAGTAATTTTGTGAAATGAGGCTTATTAAATATATGGCCCACTCTTTTCCAATGCAGGTTGTTAGTATTTTGTCATCTTTTCAGAGGTCAAAGATTTGGAATCAGTCCTAATGACATGATGATGCCAAACTGCACTTCCTGCTGCTGTAATAGATGGATACCCAGAGGTGAGCTGGCTCCCTGAAAAATAACATGTACATTCACACTATGTTGCAGTCATCCCAGATCAGAAATCCATCACTCAAAGCAGTCAGTGTTGTACCACCTTTCTGGTCTGAAGGTCCAATTTGAAACCTGTAAATCTACTTCCTAAAAGCCAGGTACTCATGATACAGCCAAGCTTGAGCACACGGAACAGGTTTATTGTTCATGCATTGAAACTACTCTCACCTAAGCCTCCAAATTGTAACCATCCATAACAGCACAGAGCTGATTTCACCCATCACACGCCATTAGCAAAAATGAGCTTTGGCCAACCTAACAAACATTCTGCACAGATAAAGGAATTGTTTCTAAGGGACCTCAGTTTTTCATCGTGTGCAATTCTAAACAAAGAACAGATGTTGAAAGAATTTCACACGCAACTGAAATGTACGCATGCAAACCAACAATTAAAAAGCAGATGAAGGTGTTCCATTATTGCTACAAGAGATGAGTTCCACACAGCCTGCCCAGTGAATGACAGAAGTAACTCAGAGAAAATGTGATAGACATCTGGTTGTGGAACTGAAGATTGAATAGTCAAGCTTCATGACTTAGAAATTACTTTGGCTTCTGTTTTAATATTGACATATTAAAACAATCGGAGAGTTTAGTTGAGATGGCTTTTCTGCCTATTTAAAAAACATGAAAGAGAAATGAAGAGACCTTAAGGGTCACAAGAGAAGCAAGGAAAAAGAAAATAACATAAAGGCACCATGACCAAGGGTGTGCTACAAGGTCTCGAAGACTAGAAACAAACTTTTTAAAGGTTATAAAATAAATCTTGTGCCAGCTACTGTAAAGGCAAGAGACAAAATGGAAGACACAGGCTGGCTTTGAGTAGCAGAAGTTTGATTGAATTACCAGGGTAAAATTGTTTTTCTAAGAGACTGAAGAAAATTACAATAGTTAACTTATTGGAAACTTGCCATTGCAATTTTTCAGGAAGGAGTATTATGGGTAGATGACATGCCCTTCTTTCATTTACAAAAAGAGCTGCAAGACATCCTGGAACTTTCTGACAATGCTCAAATGTGGAAACAGAGAATTTAATGAAAAAGTAGTTCAGGAGTATTTTATATTTCACAGAAGATGTCTTAAAAAACACCAATATTAAGAACTTCAAATGCTTCAAGTTTGAAAATTGCTTTGTTTTTTAAAAATCTCCAGAGAATTTCCATTGCATTTTAACTAGATTAACCTTAAACCACTAAACTACTCCTGTTCTAAATAAGAAATTTAATTCTCAGTCTTACTGAGAATAACATAAAAGCATTTCATAGCTGCTTCAAATGTTATCATTAAGTCAAAAAGACACAGCATTGCACCTGGCACATGGAGTGTTACATAGTCTGCATTTTAATGTTAGTGGTGCTTCTATTAATTATGCTGTCAAGTCATTTCTATTCCTACACTTGGCCAAGAAAAACCTGAAGAGCTATCTAGCTTTAAATCCATTTCCAGGTGGATCTATAATTGGGACAAGATTACCTTATGGTGGATGTGAGATGATTAAGACTGTAGCAGTAATTCTGTGCTGGATCTTGTAATTAATTTCCTCTAATACACTAGAGGAAATTAATTATTTTGTTTGGCTTCAATATACTCAAATGGTGAATCCCCACTGCGTTGTTTCATAGATTTGTTGCCATGGGATGGGTCATTTATAGATTTTCAGCCAACGAGTATATTTTATATTATATTTATATTCTTTAAGTCTTCATGGTTAAAATAAAAAGTAAAAATCCATCTTGGGACGAGAACACAAGAAAAGTAAACAGTATAAGAAGAAAAAAAGTAGCCAAAGAGTATTCATAACTCAATAATTTTTTCAGAATAGGGAAAGGAATTTTAGAGAAGTATGAAGAATTAGATGCCTTCTGTAGCATACAGTGGAGCCTCTATTAAAAATAATTAGAGTACCAATTGCCTAACAATTGCCTAACTCAATCTTAATTTTTGGGAGACAATACATTTTGTAATGCAGATGAACTATGACACTGTTGTCATCAATAAACGGATCTTCTCTGCATCAGTGTCACTTCTGCAATTCTATTATCTCAAATTTGCCTGCATAATAAAATTGCAAAGGATACTTAATTTATTAAATTAATTTTAACAATCTCTTTATAATACGTCCAAATTACTATCAAACTCAAAAAATATTAATGTAAGGAGTTTTTCCTAGATTTGTTTGGAGTTTATTATTTTTCCTACTGTGGCAAAAAAAAAGAACTTGACCAGTAGGAGTAACATATAAAGATCTGCTGCTTCTGAAATTTGGAATGCACAACAGCTGTATAAGACCTTGGGTGGTCTCTTACTTCAATGTCAAACGTATAAGGGCAAATGAGGATGATCACAAAAAGAAAAA
>VWZU01010576.1:130316-175425 GCA_013397095.1 Sterrhoptilus dennistouni | reverse complement strand
AAAGGGAGAGAGAGAATTGACAGAACAATCATGATTGGCCAGACTGTATTAAATAAATTTATTACCAGAGGCTTTAGACTTTTTCAGGTCAATTGTTACATGTGTGTAACACATACATATACACTGAGGAGGAGGTTCAAGCAAGATTCAGAATACATATTTTGTTTACCTTTGAAAATTTAATAACTAAAAGATGCTAGTTATAAGGAATGAATAAAGGCATTTCTAAATTGCTTTGTAAAGTATAGGACATTTCAGCTTGCTGTGGCGCATGCAATTCACCAAATATGCCTGCTATTTTCCTTTCAGATTTTTTTTTCTTCCATTCTAAGAGTTATAAAAGTTTGAGCTACCAGGCTGAATCAAAGCAAAATCTATGTATGAAACATAAAATGAAGAATATATCTGAACATCTGTGTAACTAAGGCTTCAGTTGCTCAAAGATAAAACTAGGTTGTTTTTGGGTTTTTTTTTACCTGTTTAAATCTAGTAGTAAAGTATTATTATGCTTTTCTATATTGTTGCCCTAGAACTGAACTCCAGTGATTTAGTCTCTCTGGAAAAAATCCACAGAAAGGTGTTTTGTCATTGGTAATCACTGTAATCCACTGGAATTACTATGGCACAGCTTTGCCGGAGAACTCCCGCTGCCAGAATGCAATTACTCCATCCCAGTGAGTCTTGCCATAGCAAATTCCCAGCCTTGTAACATCTGTTTGTGTGTACCTCATGTACATGCAGCCCTTCTGTACCTCATAGCATGAATCTGAGACCAGACTCAGAGTTCAGCTAAGACTACTTTGGCTTGAGGTGTGCTGAAAGAAAATAAGACAGATATAAGCCAAGACAATTGAGACAAATACAGCCACAAAAGAGAAACCACAGTCTATGACGTAATTAATATTCAGTTTAGGAACTCAGCTCTTACCAATCCATAATATAGATGTAGCAACGATTATTCATAAGGTGGTTTATAAAACAGTTCTCCATAGTTAGCTGAAATGCACTGTCCATTTTCTGTTGTAAAGCAGGATATTTCAAGATCACAGCAAACCTTAGTATGTCCTGGCAGTTTTTACTTGGAGAAATACATCAGCCTGGATCTGCTGAAAATGATAATTTTTCGGAATCTTACTGCAGATGAAATACTGTTGGGGTTTTGAATACTTTGCTGAAATAACACTGTGCTTCATTCACATTAAGGGAATGGTATGGGAAGTTATCTGATCTCTCAATTCTGCTCTTGAAAATTGATATCAGTTTAGGAAGACAAAAGGAGAGAAGGATACAATCCTACCTCACAGAGATACAGATGTCCCGTTCATAATAAATAATGGAATAATCCATTAGAAAGACTGAGAAAATACATACAGAAGCTATTGCTTGTCACTGCCCTTTGTTTTAATTTATAACTGGTTGATAAACATGCATTAGCTAACAGCTGAGAGGGCATTTTGGGACAAACATTTTGATGTATCTATTTTTATATGAAGTGGTTGTGGTAAGAAAATTGCAGTACATACTACTGCGCACTGTAGTCCTCTGCATTGATAATGTGCAGAGGAATACTTGTTTTAACCTGAGGAGTTCTCCTTACTTACATAGGTAGATATACCTGTCCCTAAGGAACAGACTGCATTTTTGATAAAGTGAATTCTTTGGTCATTTCCACAGAAACAAGGGGTAACAAAGTCAACTTGTCCTCAAACTTCTGGTACTATGTCCAGGTTGGGATTTATAATAATTAAGTTTTTATCTTTAACTCAGGTTACATTTCTGGAAATGTCTTCAGTCTGTGTGGAAAGTCTGCCACACTTCTGGTTAAAGGAAAAAGATATTGAGAGGGAGGTAGTATTTTAGAAACAAGAACCAATACTTTATGCTTTAGCTATTTTCAAGGAGAAATTTCCCAAGCAACACTACCAAAATGCTTGCTTTCCAGTCATTGATTTATAAAGCTCAGCCTGATTATTATGGAGTATTACTCAGTTCTGTTTCTGCCTGCTTAAAAATGAGTGCATGCCTTTCTTGGAGTCCAAGTGCCAGCCAGCTCCATCCCTCCTGCTCTGTCCCTTGCAGTGCTCTGGAACTCCTTGTTTTCTTTACCCTTCCCTATCACAGGCAGGCTACATTTCAGCTTGTGAATCACTTCCACTGATTTGACTTATGAAAAATACCTTATTTTCCTTTCTTCAGGGCATGAGACAAGACAGCAGCTCAGTTTCTGCAGGAGGTCCTAAACTACCCCCTGATCACATCTGTAGCAGAGAAGTACCTCAGGTCTGCTCCATGGTGCTTGTCCAGCCCGGACTCCCCTGGTTTCCCTCCCTTCTTTTTTAGGCTCTGCTGTTGCTGATCTCTCCCCACTTGTGCTGGAGGAGATCACAGCCCTCACTGTCTGGCACATGGAACAATTCTGGTTTATGCCACTTCTTTCTTCTCCGCCTCTGCTGACTTTGTGCTTGTCTCCCCACAGTGATGCTCACAATAACCTCCTGCTTTAGCAGAACAAGGGGATTCAGAGATTCAGCATGACTTTTTTTTAAACATAATTTCTAAGTTCTTTCTTCTGGGAATGAGGAAATCACCATTTCTGCCGTGAGGAAGCAGGAAAGGCATAGGTAGCTGCAACAATCACAATGAGAAGTTTGTGCATGTGAGAAAACAATGGAACATTAATGTAACCAGGCCACCAGCACCTACATAAACTAGATAACAAGAGCAGCAGTGTGGAGATTCTCCACAGACAATGGCTCTCATTTCCCCTCCTTCACGCAGAATAGTGCTTATCCTCAGCTTACTGAATTGCAAGAATCATTTATAAAGTCTTAGGAAGTAAAGACAAATGGACTGGGAAAGACGACAGAAATAAGCATGCAATCGCTTCAAGAAAAATATCTCTAAGATGCATCTTTATAGCCAAAGCTGTTAACTCAGCCCTTTAAAGTAATTTTACTTCAGCAGTCTTAAATAACCCTTAGCGTTTAAATGACACTCTTTACTCTTAATGTTGTTTTCTTGCCTGCAGGCTATAACCATGAATCCTCCCTTAAGTACCTCTCTTCATTAGCAGCAGAATATCTTTCACTATTCTGCATAATACTGTGGAGAATGATGCAGGGTATGGAGCAGTTTGCTTAGACTGGGCATTCTCATACACACAGAGGAGTGGTGCAGTTGGATTTGGGCAGAGTTATTGTATAAATCAAAATAAATGCATCTTGCATTATCAGCAAAGCTCTTTATCTTGAGTGTCAGTTCAGATAACAGCCCTCCTTTCATAGTGTAACAGAGATAGCACTATGTAGTACAGTGTTGATCTTCCATTCTGACCCAGCTTTCAAGTTGCTTTCCTCAGGTGTTTTGCTGGGAAAGAGCAAAGCCTCAGGGTGCAGCTTCAATTTGACTTTAGATATGTGTGCTCCAATCTGACAGCCAAACTTAAATAGCTGGCATTATCAAAACATATGTGTTCCATTTCTGCTGACACATGACCACCCTTTTAACTCCTGAAACTGATTGCCAGCCAGATTTGACTGAAATCTGGACCTTTGGAGTTGCAGCAGCATTATTGTCAAGGAGCTATGCCTGTAGGTAGAGAACCATTCAGAGGAAAAAAGCTGCAGGGTGGTCCTTCAGTTTGCTACACTGAGACCAGATGCAGACAAAGAGGAGATCACTTCCAAGCAAGTGGAAAATGTCAATCAATCTTAAACAAACCAAGCTGAGAGGTTGAACGGGACTTCCTATCTCATTTTAAATAGAATCATGTCTCCTGTACTATGCACAATACACAAGAGTACTCCTGTAATACTGTAGATATTACTGTGTATTTATTGGATGCAACCATTTTACCAAGGGGAGAAGATTCAGAACTTTCATTCTGTAAGAAAAACTGATAGAGGATGTTTCATTATAGTTTTAGGAAAAATTGGGACTTGAGATAAAATAATATTATGAACAGAACAAATTGAGAATAAAGCAGGAACAATAATGTTCCACTGTTCTAACAGGGTGTGTAACAAGTTTTCATTCTCAAATGTCTATGTCTAAACTTTGAAACAAAAAGTGTACTTATCTTGCTTAATAGATGTCCTTCTAACCTGAGCTGGGCTTTTCTAACCTGAATTATTCATTAACTTTCTGATTTTATTAATGTGAGTAAAAGAAGATGCTTAAAGAATATTGTCGTGTGTGAGAGATGACTTTTAAAATGTGCACAGAATTTTAACTTGATCAATGCTTTGTGTTGCTAGCATAATCTTACACATTTTGTTCATACTACTACATTCCAAAACACACATTTATAGCAAGCATTTTTAAAAAAAGATATGAAAATACAATAAACATTAAATAGATACTATCGTTGTCCTTCATTTATCATTGAAACAAAAAGATAAATATATGCACAATAGATCCTGCATAATAAGCTATGCAATATCTTCATTAATAACTATATCAATTAAAGCTTCCATATACTAAAATAGGAAGTATATCCCATTTCCACGTTCAACTGATTTATAAATTTGGACATAAAAATGCATTAGTTGCCTTTCTCATGAGCCACTTTTGGGATCTACCTATCTTGTCAGCTCTTCAGATAAAGTGTATATGAATATGCTGCATAGATAATGATGTAAACATTCAACAGGCTTATGCAATATGTCTGAGCAGCAGCAACTAATTGTTTTCCATTCTCCATTGTTAAGATCTGCAGTTGGTTGGCTTGGACAACCAATAGCAACACCAGAATTTTCTTCCATTTTTGCATGTCCTCCAATTCTCAAACTAAGTGACTAAAAAGAGGAAGATCTTCATTCTAGGAGGAGCAGAACTGCGTTCTTTGACAATTTCATTTAAATGTCTGCAGCTACAAAATTGATAGCTAATGAAACATGGGGTTCCTGTAAAATGCCTCATGTGTTTGAAGAAATATATGTTTACAGTAACAGTCTGTGGGCAGCTGGGTGACAAAATGGTTCACAAAATATCAAACACCATTCACCATAGTGAGATACCAGATGAGACTCATGTGCACTTCAGGAAACAGGTGATTATAAACTAACAAAAGGGGCAGGGAAAGGGAGATATTCCGTATTCACTTCTTCAGTCCTAAATACAGATTTATCTATTTTATGGGGAGGAAGGGTTTTTTTTCTTTTTCACTGAGGCATTTGCAAAAACTTGGAACACACAACAGCCACAGGATTCCTCAGTCAGTGCTGGAGACGGACAGGTAAAAATAATTATGGTGAAACTTAGCATATGTATTTCAATACAGCTTTCAGATAATGCCTGGGATAGCTGTATTATTTGTTTTTCATCACAGCCAGTCCCCAGAGTCTTGTCACACTTTGCAACAGGCATACTTTTCTAGGTTAGAGGTAAAAATATCCTGTCAGTAACCAGTGGTTAATGGATAAAGGGTTTTCATGTGGCTCTGCAATCCAAGACAGACCTATAATTGAACCATATATGGTTCAATATGAAGATTTTACCATTAAAATTAAAAAATAAACAAAAATATTAGTAGAAAATCAACTTACTCTCTAGGTTTAAAAGAAATAAATTGGGTAACATAAAAATTGAGAGTGGATGGAACTATGAATAAAAGGATGAACACCAGGAGTCTGGAAAGTAAGATGGTGGGAACAATAATTTAGCAGACAGTATAGTTATATGTTTAAACACAGTGAAATCCTCCAACTCTTCCAGATAAGGAATGAAGTATGGACATGATGCCATAACTGTGGAAAACTTCAGGAATTTGGACAGCAGAAGACAATTATGGCCAGGGAAGTGAAAGAAATATAAACATTTCCTAGATATCACATTGAGGAAAAAGTGAGAAAACCCATATTAGTAGGAGTTCATTGAATTACATAATAAAAAGTTAATTTTATGTACTTGGTGTCTAAAAGGCAATGTTTAAACAACACAGGAGTTAGTGAGAAAGAATATGTGGACAGTGTAATTCTCCAAAGAGTGTCTGGACTGTGTCTGACCATGTAACTCTGTGGACCAGCAGTATATTTATTGTTCATGAAATAATTAGAAACCAGAAAGAACAGTAAAACAAAAAAATGTCAAAGATGTTACTGACCAGAAAGTTAAAACAGTAAAACTATGGTCTCAAGAGTGTAAGGCTTAGAGAAGAGCTAAAACATCACTAAAAAATGAAAGCATGGCTCAGGTTCAATAGCCTCTTCATTGTTATTGAAGAAAATCTCAGGAAAGAAAAATGATTGTTGAATCTAGCAATAGAAAGAAGCAATAATAATATGGAAACAGAAATTATCACAAAAGAGATAGTAGGAAACTCAAAGACTATAGTCCTCTTGAGTGAGGGAAAGGACCAGGTAATCTTCATTTCAGAAATCTGAAACAATTGGTGCATGAAATTGCAGTCTCAGGAACATTTATGCTTTTAAAAGACAGTGAAGTGATCTTGGTTCTTTCAGGCTCATTATTCTGACATCTGTAATATACAGCTCTGTGCAGGGGCGAATGCAGCCCTGACCTGAATGAAGGGCTGAGCATCTGTGCAACCACAAGGCATGTGATGTCCAGAAGCATTTTCCATGCCAGCCAGTGCTAATGGAGTGAGGAAATGAAAGAAATAAAAGGAAATAGAAAGAGATGCTAGCACCTAGATTTAATATCTTTATTTTTATAACTGTTTTGTGTATGTGGTATATCTCATTATTTAAACAACAGTAGAATTTTATAAAATCTCAGATTAGGAAACTTGTTAACTGAGATGGAAAAGATGAGAGTCAATAAAAATATTATGACACTGGAAAGGGCTTGATAATAGGTCAATACTCAGGAGTTCTGGAAGAAAAAATATTAGGTTGAAATGAAGTTATCAATAACATTTGTCAAGCACTGCTCTCCAATTCAGCAAATATCTGTTGATATTTTTATTAATTATCTTGGCACAGAAATCAGCGAAGTCCTAGAGAATTCGGATGGCACTTTCTGGTGCAGTGCAGACATGCATTTATTAGCCTCATTTAAATACACCCACGCTTTCAGACACCTGGAAGGAAACACATTAACAGCTGAACTTGACCCACGTTATTAGGAGAGAAAAACAGCAGTAAACTGATCTGTTCTGCAGACATACACACATGTCAGAAAAGTTGAGAAGATGGTGGCACAGAGAATTTCAGTCCAGAGTTCAGGTCATGTTTGCACACATTGACACCTCAGGTTACCTTGTAGTCTCTCAAAATAAGGTCTCTTTTGCTCTCAGACATTGCAAAATGTACAGGACCTGAAACTTCCAGTCTGTCATGTATGTTTGTTTCACTTTATAAGCAAAGACAGACAAAGTAACTCATTTTCTGGATTGTGTCTGTTGGATACATTATTTGAAAATGGTTATAATTTTAAAAAATCTTTAGAAAACACACAGCATTTCACATTTTCTATGATATTTTTTCAATAAAAGTCAACATATTCCAGTTTTTCCAGAATATTTTAACAGTGGTCTTTGAAAACATTCCTGGATTACGTCACAGTCAGTAATCACAGATTTCCAGTTTTGATTTTCCTGAAAATCTTGTTACATGGAAGGCTCAATCTAGACTGTAAATCTTATTTTCTGCTTGGATGAAAAAAAAATCTTAATAGTATCTGGCTTTAGCAAACATCCGTATTTAATTTGTGAGTCCAGCAAAATATGTCAATTATTAAGGTATCAAATTCCAAAGCATATTTCAAAAGTTATTTTTTGATACATGGAAACCATGTAATTTAGTCCCTACAATCTCTAGAGAAAGTTTGGGAAACATGGGGTTTATCTTTACATTGTACTGGGATATTTGAATCTCGGATCTCTTAAAAAATAATGAAAAGGATCAACAGTACGTATATTAATTAGCTTTTCCTCAGAAACCAGAATGCATTAATTTCAAACTACAAGTTCAAGGTACTACTCAACAGGGAATGGGAGCCAGTACATCACGGACTGTAAATTCATGGAGCAAAGGACACAGCTGGAGCACACACAGCCCCAGGTGTACATAAGGTCACAGGGGCACAGCCTGGGCACAGTGAGTACAGGATCTGTGTGGTAAAAGAGACCAAATCCTGTGTTAAGGATGTAATACCTGATCAAGGTGAGTGAGAGCTGACCTTAGGAAATAGAGTCTTACTGGGAACAGGGAGAATGCAGCTACATGCAGCTGTCTGAGACCGGGAATAGCAAGTATTGCTGTTTCAGAAAATCAAAGGGAAATGAAAGCAAGGACATTGCTGCTGCATTCATTGAAAGACACAACTTTCAGTTTTCAGCTCCCATGAGTTCTGTGAGGAACAGAAATTAAAGTTCTGCTAAAAGACGATGAGACCTTCATTTAAAGTGGTTGTATTCTCTCTTCCCTAAGTACTTATCGCCACATTTCCATATTTGAAGTTGTTATTCTTAACTTTTCTCTTTCAGAATCTAGTTATTTGCTTAAAGTCACATCATACAAATCAGAAATTTTTAGTTATTTATCCCATTTTTACTTGGATTCTGGCTGCATAGTGGAATATAAGTGGATATACCAGCAAATATATTCACTCACTACTTACTCTCTCAGTATTGATCAAAGCTATTCATATTCATTATTTTTTTACATTAATCTCTCACTTCTTTCTAACCTTTTATCTATATTTTGTTTTTCATAAATGCCTCAAGATTTTGTTGAAAATGTACTGAAACTGAAGAGCTTTTGTAATACATATTCCATCCAAATGAGGAATTTCAAACATGCCTGGGGCCTGGAATTTTAGAAGCATTTGCAAACAAACTCCTGCGAAAATCCTAATTTAGGACTTCAGGGGAATGACTCGTAATTCCATTGCAAGGATCTCTTTGACATATGGATGTCTCAGTGGGTGCAGCTCAGATTGATTGTACTGTATTTCTTTTCCTCTAAATGGCACTAAAAATGTAATTTCCAATTTGACTGGTTGGTTAGTTTGTTCATTTCCTGATGTTTTCTTCCTGAAAGAATGAGGTCACAGTTATCCAACTTGAAAATCACATTATTACTTCTAGTACATATATTTAACTCTTTGCTTTTTCTATATATTCTTTCACAGTCCAAAACACCCCTTCATAGAATAGCTTCACTGAATCTATTACTATAATATTCACTGATTTCTCACTTTTACTTCAAAACCAAACACTGTAGACCCGTTTATCAAGACCAAAGTTTGGCTTTATGTTCAATGCAAGATTATTGCCAGCCACAGAGATTGTTGTACAGATTCAAACCTACACCTAGTGGGCAGAATATGTTGATACTAATCCTGTAAGCAGTTTAGTGCTTAGCAGCATATAATTTGAAATTGTTTGGTTGGTGAGCCAAATCCTGAAATCCCTCCTGAGCTGCCATTACATTTTCTCAAGGCAAAATGTTACAATCTTCTGATTTTAGGTTGTGGCCAAAACTGACACCTTGTATAAGTAGGATTTTCATGCAATGCATAGCTCCCCTTGTCCCTATGCAAACCACTGTTGGAGACTCTTAGTGTAAAAAACTAATTGTTTCAGCACAGTTTGCAATCTTTCTAAGCCCAAAAGTGGTATTTAACCCAAACATTATGCTACTTTGGGCATAGTGCTACTTAAAATGGCTTATCTTTTGTCTTTGGCATCTTCATCACTTTTGTTCATGAGAATAGCTGCACATAGGGTCTGGAAATGCCCCAAAAGACAGTAACATCCCAGGCATGGAGTTTTTGGGTGTTTAGGCAGATCTCAGAAGTCATGCTTAAAGCCTCCTGTGGAAAGAGAGGATTTGGGACAGCCACACCCTCACCCTCCTGTGCCCAGCCAGCACAGCCACTCACTCACCTGCCTGTTCAAATCCCTCTGGAAAATAAAGGCACTGTCTCAACAATTGAAGTCACTGCTAACACTTACAATATTATTGGATGAGTGTAAAAGATATGAAAGTAATAAACATGCTGCTTTTTTTTTTTTTTTACATGGTACCTAGGCATGTAGCCTGTAAGCCAATCATTCCAGATGTTATCTAAAAGAGACAATTTACAAACCCTTGAAGTCTGAGGTTTGTAATACAAATGTTGACAGCTTTTTAACTAGAGCAGAACATCAGTTCATTCAGTGTGTGTACACTGTCATTTTCAGTGCTGCTGTGCCATCTGTTCACTCTGTGAATTGTAAATGGTTTTTCAACTATTGGTTTTAAAATCTGTTGGATAAATTGGAATGTAAAAGGTGAAGATATAAATGGATGACACCCTCTCTTTCTCTTCCCCTTAATTACACTATCTCTCCTGTCAGGGTCCAAATGCTGAGAATGGAAAGGTTATTGAAACTTGTGATGTGATCTTGCAGCAAATCATTGCTATAGCTGTCACTAAGCAGGAAATGCTATCATTAGGTTTGCAAAATATATTTTACAATCACACCCAGTTTTCTGACAGTGCTACCTTCTTGATAGTTTTCCTTCTGGACTGGAAATTTTGATATTGATTCCTGGCCAAAGATGATCTCTTCAAAGTAACTGAAGTTAACAGCCTTCAGTAATTGTGGAGTTTTCCTATTGTAAGAAAATTGCATGTCTCTGTATATGTATTTTTAAAAACCTGTAAGGTAAGCTATAAAATCAGATTGACCTCAAAATGCAGAGCTTTAAATCCAGCAGCATGGAATTTAAACATTTCTTATAAGAATGGTTTTATATAACAAGATAAACTCTAAATGAAAATTCCATGTGTACATATATACACATATATTGGGAAATCTGTTAAGACTTTGTACTGGAGTGCTACACCCTTAAACTGCCTGCTTGGATTTACTCAGTTTCATGTCATTGAGCTCTTATATCTGAATAATTGAGAGGTTCTTGTGATGGGAGAGAAGCCAATCTTGTAAGGCAGGAATGTCTATTGTGTCTTTCCTCCTGTTGCTATTTTATCGACTTTGATGTCTGGGATGTGATTAGAAAAACTGACAAAATTTAAACATGGGAAACTAGAATGTGAGCACACGTGTTTAGCACAGCCATTCAGATGGACAAACTTGTGCCTTGGGCATGGATGAGGAATGCCTTAGGAAAGGCAAGATAAAAAGGTAGCTGAACACCTGATTTGTAATAGAATGTGTGAAGCCCTGTCTCAAAGGTTTTTTGTAGGTGTAACTGGTAGTGAAACAAATATATTCCAATTAATATTTTTGGGAGAGGTTAGGGGTGGAATGAAGTGCAATGACTTGGTTGTGTGAGTTTGCCTGGAAAACTTTTGAATTTTACCCACATTTTTAGGTCACTAAAAAGCTAAAAAAAGCAGTGCTTGTTTAACATTCATGACAATGACATCTAGAGCAAGTTCAGTTCATATTCCTCTCTTTGTGGCATACATCATTCAGCTTTGTCAATTAATTAGTATCCCTCCAAACTACACAGGTATGAGCTCTTTTAGTAGGGAAACTTATCAACAGCACCAGCTGAGTCCTTCTTGTAATACTACAATGCTGTGGATTTAATCTTTTTTTGTTGTTGTTGAAGAAAAAAACCCCCATGAGCTATAAAAACCATCAGATCTGGCTTTTCAGCATTCTAAACCCAAGAGTCTAAAACAAAATACCAATAAAGAAAACAAGAATCTGTTCTTTTTGCTAAGGGAATATTCTGACTTTTTTTCTGCACATTATTTTGTGCATCCTGAGGCTAATTTTGCTTTGGGTTTTTTACATCTATTATTGCACCATGGAGTTTATCTTTTAGCAAAATCTGAGTTAGCAAAATGATTATGAGCACTGTCACCCAGGGATAACCAATTGCAAAAACAGAAGAGTTACAAAACCAGACCTCCTGCAGTAATTGTTATATGGCAGCTATCTATGAAAATGCATAGTTTGACATTAACTTTTTTTTCCTTGTACTATTTTTGTTGCCTCAGCTGAGACATCAGACTAGACCCTCTGACTTTAAAGAGAATCTAAAAATAATCCTCCCTATGCAAGGCTGATGGGATGTTTATCTTGTTGTTAAGTATCTATTTGTTCATATTACATCTCAAAACATGTTATGATGGGGTAACTGAGAGTAATGACACTAAATTAGGATAAGGAAAATTGAGGTTAAATAGCATACTGATAATCTTCCTGACAGTAAGATCTCTGAAATCACTAAATAATCTCCCATGGGAACAGAATGCAGCTACAGTACCTGATGCTTTGAAAAGGGCTAATAAGCACTAGGTGTGCACCTTAGGGAACAGCCTTTCACTAGCTAGGAATGGATGAGGTGGCTGAACAGGTGGCTTTTTTCCAACCTCCTACAATTTTGTATGCGGTTTTTGTTCTGTTTACAAAGATACCACTGCTTTCAATACTTTTAATAGCATTTTGTAATATGTGACATAAATTTTTCACATATAAAAAAAAATTTTATGATAGTGGGTGTTTTTGAAGGAGAGAGTCTTATTTAAAGCAGAAATGTTACTTTTCTCAAGAAGTTAGCAAACGATATTGGCTTAGTTCTTCAAACTATCTTCTTAATATTCAGCATGAAATATACTCTTACTCAAAAAGAACCTGAATAGAGAGCTCCAAACATCTACACTATAAATTGTTATTTATGGTTTTGACAATAATAGGAAAGTGCTAGAACTCCTCCTGGCTGAAAGGAGGGTTAAGGAATTTGGGGTTTTTTCATGGTGCCTACTGGTAAGCTGAATATCTTAGCTAGCACAGAAATCACTGCAATGATCCATGTGTTTATTTTCTTACTAGAAAATACATTTTAGTAATTTTTTTTAGTGCTACGGTTTCTGGTTGGGTTTTTGGTTGGGTGGTTTGGGGGTTTTCCTGTTACAGAAGGAAACTTGGCATGGAGATCTTGCAGAGATCTTTTGGGAATGGGTTTTTTGTTTGTTTGTTTGTTCGTTTGTGTGTGAATTGTTTGGTTGTGTTTCTGATTTGTGTTTGGGTTTTGTTTGTTCATTTGTTTGGGGAGGGTTGTTTGTTTTCTTTTTTCTACAGAGTTTACACCACGTAACAATTTGCTTCCAAAATTAAATGTCTATTTCCAAGAACTCCATTTTACACTACCACAGACTGCTATGAAGTGTGAAAAGTCCCCCCACTGCTGACTAAGATCAACATTAACTCCAACAGGTGTCCACTGTTGGAGCATCCATCCAGAGCACCCATCCTCTGTTGGATGCTACTTTTCAATATTCAAGGCTCTGATGAGGTTTAGGAGTAAGAAGACAAAGCCCTTGATGTTACTTTTCAGAAGGATATGATGAAAAATGGGTTCTGTATGAAAGATAACAGAAGAAGTGGAAATATACTGATCAACAGTGTTCACCCTTGTTTCTAAGATCCTGATAATATGGAAGGACCTAACAAGAAAGAAAGAAAGTCAGGATTGTTGTTCTGTATTTGCCCTGTTCTGTGAGCAGATGAGAAAAGCAAACCTAAAACGTTTCTCACAAGACAGAAGGGTCATTGGCCTGGCAGGAAAGCAGGCAAGATTCTTTAATGTAATTGCAAAATTAACTTTTCATCATAAAGTATTTCCATTTTGTCTGAGGGGCAAATCCTAACTCCTCCAGAAACATCCTCAGAATTCTGTCAAGCCATTCCTGAAAACAAACCCTTGATAGCTTTCAACCTAAGAATAAAGTGCAGGATGGAGAAGTCATGAAGGAAAACCCAAAGGCAAATATCACATATTTACAGCTAGAAGTGAAGCCCTCCATTTTGCCTTCTTCGTAAAGTCACAGAAAACCTGTGTGGTTTTAGTGGAGTTAAGAAGCAATGTATTAATCTATTTAGAGATAATAATAATAACCATGCTGTGTGAAATCAAGGTACAAGGATTTGGTTTTTAACAGAACTCATAAGAAAAAAAACCCACAAGTATACACATTTTGTCTGTATTTTTCCTTTTTTTTTTTTTAATTTGGCTATTTTAATTCCAAGAACTGAGATGGATATGTTTTCTTTTGCAGCATAGTGAACAAGACCTTTATTGCTAGAAGAAGGCCATAAGTCTTTTATTGACCTGATAATGCAGGGTCTCAGCTCTGTTCTGAGCTTGCCTACATGTGAGCTATTTCTAATTTGTTTCCACAGTGTGTCTCCCTAATCTCTACACACACCATATCTGTATGAGGTCTGAAAACTTGAGCTTATCACTGCATAACAAACAAGAGCACTTTCTGTAAGTAATGACTGCAAAATGCTACTGCACAATTTTCAAACTTACCTGCAACCAGGGAAATAGAAGCAGACCTTGTTAAACATAAAATCAGGTCTAAGAATGAGGAGAAAATACTCTTGCCACCAGCACATTGTTCCTTGCACCAAAGAACTGGGAATGTCACTGATATCCTTTTCACTGCTGCTATGCCTCAGGAAAACTGTTGTTGTCAGCCTGAAGAGCCACAGGGATTTTTGAAGAATAATCAAAATTAAAAAGGCAATGGGAAAATATTAATAAGTTTTCTTGTGTAATAGTTTTAAATGTATTATTGGTAATGCAGCTATTCTCTATTAATTTTCTCTATCATTCTCAGAATTATTTTAACTGAACAAATAACTTTTTGTTGCATTTTTGATTATATTGTTAAGTTTTAATTAAGCTGTCATTAAGTTCTTGGCTTTACATGTACAGCATATTGCCTCTTCTTATAGTAATATTCTGAGTGCAAGATTACACATTAGGTAATCATCATTAAATCATTTCTAAGTATTTGCCCAGTTTTCCTTCAAGCCCCCCAGTTTAGCAGCCACAACATTGACAGAAGTGCCACAGTTCTTCTATCAGCAAAATCAGATCCTTTGGCTTTAAAACTGGCTACTAGAGGCATTTTCAGTCTCATCATTAATTCTCATGCTGGAACAATAATTTGCTTGCCATGGTGCTAATTGTTTTGTAGACCCCACTTAAAGCATATCTTTTCCATGCTGGCAATTCCTGGTTGAACTGCTTACTCCCCAAACACAGGCTCTTCCATGTATTTGATCAGCTTTCTCTTTGAAGCTTAATAAGATCAAACATATATTTCTTGAGATGAATCTACCAGAACACCACTTTCACACTGCACTTCCAAATTAGTCATGGCATTGTTCAGTGTCATGATGTAGGAGCTTCAAGAGCACAGTTGCCTGTCTCAAACACTCACATTGTGATAAGGTTCTCCATTTACTTTTGTATTCCCTACCTACCAGTTTCATTAAATCAACCTAATTCTGAGCATCAGTAAATAAAAGAATGCATATTTTAGGACTCATCCAACATAAACCCAAAGTCATACCTGAGTGATAATATCAGGTCAAAGGTATTCTGTGGCTACATTATTTATCTGTAGAAGGAGTTTTATTTGTCATAGGAAATGCACTGCTCAGTGCTGAGTTCCATTTGACATTCTAATTAGTCAGGGAGTACCCTAAGATCCTTCTCCAGCTATCTAGAATTGTCCTTGTCCTTAGAACAAGAAATTAATGTTGTCAGCAAAATGTTTTTACTCTCTTATATTCTTGTCTAAGACAGTTCACGAATACAGCATAAGTCCCAACAAAGATGCCTGTAGAATTCAACTGTTCCAAATATTGTGAAAACTTCTTTTACTACCTGAGCCATGATTATTTCATTTCCTTAAAAGCTTTGGGTCTTGCAATGTCAAAAGCCTCCCAGGAATTCAAACTGCAGAAACCAAATCACCCCTCTACAACTGTTCAAAAACTATAAATACCACTGCTCTCATAAAACGAGACTTACTTTTGCAAAAGTCATTTTGAACCTTTCATACTGATTATTTTTAAGCCAGTATCGACTAATTCTTTCTTTCCTTAGAGTTTCTACTAATTTCCACTTAGCATAACAGGACTAGAGGGCTGCAGTTCCAGGAGAAATCCATAAATTCTTTAAACAAGAGAATCATATTGCCAACATTTAGCCAGAAGTATCAAGGCATCTTAAAAGAGAGGCTGTGTGCTTTATAGCTTCACCTATCCACTTCTCAGGTCCTGCAGACCTCTTGGATTAATGACAGCTGCCCTAAGCAGTTTTTTTAGTGTCAGCTTTGTTTAACATCCTACAGCTGTTTCAGTTTCAGAGAGACCCTCTGCTGGTGTGGGTATCTCCTGAAGTCAACAGTGCTCAAAAGAATTGATTAACACTGTTTTTATTCACTGATAAAAAGATTCTCTGGCAGGTTTTCTACTCTGGGTGTGTTTGAAAACAAATTTATTAATAATTTTAACTCATTTTGCTATTTAATTCTCAGTCTCTCTTTTAGACAGTCTCATTGCTTTTGCTGTCCATATTCAGAAATTTATGATTGTCTATCTTGCCTGTATTTAGATAGTTTTATTTTTTCTAGAAAATCTCTTACTGCTTCGAACATCTTTGCTCTTTTTTTTTCATGCTGGCTGCGGTTCACCTCTTCTCTAGATTTTTTAATAGGTGGTGTGCCCAGTAGTATTATTTATAGCCTGATATTTAAATAATGAATATTACTCAAGAAACTCTATTAGGCTCTCTTAGGCTCTATTCAGTAAAAGTCATGCTCAAGTTAGAACATCGTGTGAATGGCCTCACTCAGTTTCTCAGAATTGCTTATGTTCACATTATGTTCATGTTTAACCAGTATTTTTGAACTGCAGCAAGAATGAAGAATGTTTAATTCATTAACAAGAAGTAACAATCAGATTTTTTGGGTTTTTTTAATAATATGATTAAAAAGATGTGATCATTGTAACTTCTTCATGTTGTTTGTAAGTTTATTCTAGACATTTTTGCCCATAAGTAAATATATGTTCATTAGATTGGATCTTTGTCATTATAAAGTGCAAAGGAAGTTGAACTTTATAAGATTGCTCATTTAATAGAAAATGTATCAAAATTCATTTCAAGCAAAGGATAACTTCTGCTCAACAGCTTGTTCTGTGGAATTTTTTCTATTATGGAAAAATATCAAATAATAATAGAACTTTCTTTGAAATTTTACCTTTAATAATATTGAATAAATTATGAATTATAAATTATACAAAATATTAACTGAAATAAAAACGAAGAGTGGAGATTATGTGCTTGGGTTATCATTCTCTGCTTTTAGAGAAGTAGCAGTAATTTTAATTAAAGTGTTACATGACAGATGTCCTTGAAACAGCAAATCCAGTAAATTATCCACAGGTCATTCTTAGAGAAACATTTTTCATTTCTATTCTATATTATAATAAATAAATAGGTATATACCTCTTCTTATGCTTCTGTATGAACAGTAACAGAAGAGGTGGAAATATACCCAGAACTGTATATAAACGTCATAACACTTTTCTGAGAATTCGTTTTTTAATCCCCTAACACTGTAGCCACTTGTGCAGACAAGACAAGAAAATGAATATATACAGATTAATTTACTGCACTCCCAGCATAATATGCCACACAATTTCTTACTCTTAGGCTACACAGCTACAGATTAACTTAGGTTAAAGAAAACTTTGCATTATTCTTTACTATTGTCCTGCGTTGTAGTGTAGGATGTACACACAGTATTTATTCTATCACCATCTTCATGAGCTATTAAACCAGGTGGGGCAGTGTTTTCCCAGCCCCCCCTCCTTTGGACTATTTTCTGCTAATGGCCCATCAATGCCTTGCCCATGACTCACAGATAACTCCCTCCAGGAGTTATCTCTGTTTAATGGACCATCAAGGACCCACTTCATGATTCATCATCCCATTGTGAGATGCTCTGCCCAGGGGGAGGAGCCAAGCATTCTCACCTGGATATAAGCTGGTATTTGGGACAGTGCAAGCAGCCCTTACCTACTGGATTCCCAGAGGAGCAGAGCTGCCAGACCTTTCTACAGGATCACTGCCTCAGGAAGACCACCTCATCTGGACTGCTTCCACCACCCTGCTCAGGTTGTATTCTGACTGGGTCAGTGGTCTTTTGTATTATTGCATTTATTTTATTTTATTTTATTTTACTTTTTTTCCTTTCTTCTTATTAAATTGTATTTCCGACCTGGAGCCTCTCACTCGCTTTGCTTTCAAATTACGACACTAATTATAATAAAATGCCAGTTTATGAGAGCCTCTGTTGCCAACAATCAGATAGAGATCCATTTCTTAGTGCATCACAGCCTATTTTTTGATAAAACACTCTTTTAAAAAAACATGTATAAATACCCCAGTGCTCTTCTTTAACTGATTGAGTCTTGGTGTCATCTTTAAACAAATCTCTATATGTGGATACAAGACAAAAGTAGGAAAATAACTTCAGAAAACAAAAAAGAAGTTCCACTTAGGTGAAATTTGTTCATCATAAAGAGCCCAGGTAGATCTCGTAGATCAGATTTTGAAAACTGATCTGTGATATGATCTTTCAAAATTATTTGCGGTTTGCTCCGGCCAGAGACGGCTGTCTCGCCCAAGCGCTGCCGGCGTCGGACAGTCCACACGTCCACCGCAACACGGGGGCCTTTTGGTCTGCCAGGCGGGGCCACAGCTACGGCGCAGGCGTATAAAGAGACGGGACTCTTCGGATTGCCAACAACAGAGCGGTTTATTCCTCTGGGCCGGTGCTCCGAAGAGACAACCGGACCCAGTGTGCAGCAACTTTTAAACAGGGGTGGATCACAAGGGGTGGGCAGATCAAGGACCAATGGAAGGGACAGAGGGAGTGGCTCAGGAGACATCAGTCAAACAAGAACCAATAACATAAACTGTGGGAGGGGGAGCTCCTGATTCCATCCAATCACCCCAGGCCTCTCCTAGAAGTTTCTAGGCGGGGGTGAGGCCTGCAAGTGACGGGCAGAACCAGGAGTTACATAACATAATGATTGGCATATAACGAACCTTGAATAAACAACTTAGGGAGAAACCAAAGAGGGGAGAAAATGGGGAAAACTGGAAGAAACCATTTAATAACAGCAATATTATTAACATTAAAAACTGTATAATTAACCAAGGAACAATCAGGGATCTCTTCGCACACCTCCACAATTATTGATGCTTCTGAATTTATAACCGGGCTGGTTTTTGTAATTTTGGAGGCTTTTTGAACCCAAACAGTTCTCTTGTCCTGCTTAGCAATACAGATTGCAATTAACCTAAATCAGCTAAGTCAGTGTAGACACAGATGTGTAATTGGGTGAAAATGATTATAGGTTTATAAACATTTGTTGAGAAAACAACAAACAGTCAGATTATAGTAATATTCTCAACATCTTGGATTGCGCAGGTTAATTATCCACAAACCTTATTTCTGATAATGCTAGCTTATCTGTTCAAAGCCTCTGCTTCCATGCCTTGTTTCTTAAAAGATGTTTAGCAAAGTTCTGAATAACTGAAAATGTCTGCCTGACCTGTAAAATTCAACTCTGGAAAGCAGCCTAGGTACTTCCTGTTTAAAAGCTGTGTTATGTAGGTTTGGCTACCTGAAATCAAGCATTTAAGCAGTGCCAATATAATACATATTTTGATTACTACTTGTTTCATCTCTTGTTTTTTTGGGCATTTTTGTTTGGTTTTTTTCTGTGTAGGTTCACATGAATGTCTCTTATTTCAGCTGACAAACTGTCAGGTTTTATGGTAGATGTGATACCTCTGTCTGTTTATTTTGGAAAATCTGGTTTTTTAAGATTGCTTTCTGCAGTAATTTGCATATACTCCTGTATTCACAACAAACTACGATAAGGAATTTTCCCTTGAGGGTTGAAAAATTATTTTCCAAAAAGAACAGAATAATAGATCACTGATTCCCATTTTTTCTGTTTGTGCATGGATGTATATAGAAGTTTGTTTGCATCTGCCCTGTACTGGGCACTGGTGAGGCCACACCTCAAATCCTGTGTCCAGTTTTGGGCCTCTCACTACAACTGAGGGCTGGAGCGAGTCCAGAGAAGGGTAAATGAACTGGTGAAGGGTCTGGAGCACAGGTCTGATGAGGAGTACTTGAGGGAGCTAGGGTGTTTGGCCTGGAGAAAAGGAGGTTGAGAGGAGACCTCATCACAACTCCCTGAATATAGGGTCTAGCCAGGTGGAGGTTGGTCTCTTCTCCCAGGCAATCAGTGACAGGACAAGAGGCCATGGCTCCAAGTTGTGTCAGGGGGGATTCAGGCTGGACATCAGGAAGAATTTTTTCCCTGAAAGGATGGTTAAACATTGGAACAGGCTGTCCAGGGAGGTGGTGGAGTCATCATCCCTGGAAGTGTTCAAGAAACAACTGGATGTACAACTCAGTGCCATGGCTTAGTTGACATGGCGGTATATGGTCAAAGATTGGACCTAATTAACTTGGAGGTCTTTTCCAATCTTACCAATTCTATGTGGAAGCACATAATTTTTGTCATCTTATTCAAATTTCTTCTGTCTTTAGCACAACCAGTGTCCTCTTATGTATTACTTTTTCTATTCTATTTTCCAACATGGATTAGAAAAAAAGTGTTTTAGTATTTTCTAATGTGTAATTAGCATACAACAGTTGTGTCATCAACCATGATTTCTTCATATATTTCTTCTTGTTCACATAAAGAGATGTTAGTACATTAAAAATACCACATAGAAATAACAATTCTCAGAAATATTTCAAAGTATGAAGAAAATTTTTATGGCTATGAAAGCTCTTTGCTATAGGACTGACTGACACTCAGATCTAGTAAGTGGAATTATTCACTCTTCGTCTTCCTGGAAGTGTGTTCTTGCCAAGATGGTGATATTGGCCATGGACTTAGAGGATACAAAGAACATACTATAGACATTTAAACATAACCTTAGGATGTTGGAAGCAGTTTCATTCCTCTGATCAACACAAAGATAGTGGGGTTTTTTGTAGTCTACTTTAAGTCCAATTGTCCCACAAAGTAATGATTCCATATAGACTTTGAGACCTCTAAGGAACTGATCCCTTTTTAGACCATCACTAGTTATTTTCTTCTCTTCAACTTCTGCATGTACTTCGTCTGTTCTGAGGAAGTGCAAAAGGACAAATGAGAGAAGAAAGTAGTTTTAAAGAAACATCTTAATGTACCTCACTATATATTTTCTCTTGAAATGGGCCAATTGGTCTCTGATGAGCTTTAGATTAAACAATCAGTAGTCAAAAGGGTTCACCAAAAGTGATTTTCTTTCTTGTAATACCAAGAGTTTCCTCAGTGAGAGAACACCTTGGCTTGACCTTTTGTTTCATATCCTATAATTACTTGGAGCTTTGCTGTAATAACAGCATTTTCCCCTTTCAAATGTGATCCCAGGTAGTAGTATCTCTGCAAATTTTTGGCTCTCTGTCAAGTCATTTGACAGCTAATCTCCTAATATATTCAGGCTAGAAAATAGGAAGTATATGCCCTGCATTTTAATATGAGAATAACATTAATTATTCAAGTTAGATCAGCACAAATTAAA
The DNA here is from genome assembly GCA_013397095.1 of Sterrhoptilus dennistouni. Classification (NCBI taxonomy): domain Eukaryota; kingdom Metazoa; phylum Chordata; class Aves; order Passeriformes; family Zosteropidae; genus Sterrhoptilus; species Sterrhoptilus dennistouni. The sequence goes on along the minus strand of VWZU01010576.1, from coordinate 154,033 downwards.
TTTTAATGCCAACAAGTCATTATCATGTTATCTTAACCAAAGAGAATATTGAGTTTTACAGTACTCTTCATTTCAGTTTACTCTTCATTTCAGCTCTTTTTTCCCATCTGAGTGAGCAGGCAAACTTGATCTCACCATTTTCAGAAATCATGTATTTCTCAATCTCCAAAGTATTTCAAAGAAACTAAAAACTGGAAAACTTTTAACTCTCCATTTTTGCACATATAAATATTTGAGTGATCACAGGACTGAGCCACCTGCTGTAGCTGGTACTGCCCTGAGGAAGGGGTTGGGCTAGGTGATCACCGTGGGTGTCACAGTCACTCTGTGAGCTGAGTATATAGATAAAGTCTAAAAAAACTATTGTATTTCTAAGGTGGAGTTGCAAAGACAAAATGTGTGGGTATGTGTGTATGTATGTATATATAAACATATTACATATATATATGTTTGTGTACATCTGCATTAATTAAATTCCAACTACTAAAGGCAAGAATTCTATGAATATCTAAGATTCAGCTGTAAATCTGAACCCTATTTGGTAGATTATTATGAACTTCAGTACTTTAGATTATTATGAACTTCAGTAATTGCCAATTAGTTCTGTAAAAAGAAACCCTAAACTAGAAAAGGAAAATAAGATAAAATTTTTCAATAGACTTTTTAGACAAATCTTCAAATTCAGCTGCCGTTAATGCCAGTGAGTCACTTACCACACAAGACAACTAAAGAATAGAATAAAATTTAGTAGAGTAAAAACATCTTTTAAAATTGCTAAGTTATCAACCTTGGAATTATTTTTCCTTCCCAAACTTCAGCTCCTTCCAGCAACTATGCTTCAGAATAGCGATGCAGAGTGCCAGAGCTCTTCAAGAACTGACCATAGGTAGTGGTCATTCCCTGGACTCTTGGAACAGATCCTGCTCTGCACACCTTGATATTGCACTTTTGTACTTGGAGTTTTATCATAAATCCTCAACGCTGCTCAAGTATTACAAGTGGGCAGGCTATTTTTAAGGAAATCACTGGTAGAGGTTGTACACTGCACACTACGAGTGTTTCCAGAACCACTGGCAAGGCAGGGAGGTTGTTTCCCATGATGGGATGGGGCTGAAGAGACAGAAGGGTGAATAAATTTTTGCCAGTACAGTTTAGAGTCCTACGTTTTAGAAGCATGAACAGTCCCAGGGTTTCTATGCCAGCTGCACCTGTCCCAAACCTGGATGAGTGTTGAACGATGTTCTCACTCTCTGGGAGAAACTAGAGTGAAACAAATTCTACAGAGGAGGAAAGGTTTGTCCTGTCCTGAGCAGTCTATGTTGGTTTTGTGTAAACAGAGCTAGGTTACTGTGAAATCTTCAATAAGAGTTAAATAATGTGTACACTTAAAAGCAGTTTCCTAAGGCCTATTATTGTAGTCACCATTAAAGTCACTTCTGTAACTTAAGATCTGTAGTATCTCATTAAAGTCTGTGAAAATTTCCTCACAAGTTAAATCTCTCATTGTTGTTTCTGTGCTTAACATTATAAAAGTTCTGATTGCTGGTATTTTCCTTCTGTTTTTCCCTTATTTATGGATATTGATGGAGGGAAATATAGAGTGCACTTAATAGAGCTTTACCAAATTAATAGAGACACACCATTTTAGATAGGGTTTATGTTTTATTTCTTTTTTCAAAACACTTATATTCTTCAGCTTTAATATCCAGTATCTCTTATCTCTATAAACTTTTATATTGTCTTTGAACAATGAATGTCAAAAAGACACTATGGGGGATTTTCAGAATTATGCGACTCAAAGGATTTCAATAGCAAAGCGTGCTTTCTCTAAGGAACATTAAGTTTTAAGTGAGTTATTTGGTTCTGCATGGCTCTTTCAACCAATATTTTAAAAACCATTATAAGCTTCTGAATTTATAGTGCTGGTAAGCCACATAGCAAGTCTTCAGAATATGGCCATGGTTCTGCAGCACAAACGTGCAGGGTGTTAATCACTAAAGCAGTTTCTGAGCTCCTGAATGAAATACTGCTAAAGGATGGAACACACACAGATTACTGATACTTTTAGCAAGTTTTGATTTGTAAATTTCATCTCCCTTTCCAGACTCGATCACCTTATCTTTTTTCCTGGACTTCCATCCAGACTTCACAGAGACTTCACAATCCCTGTGTCTTCCTGGTCCTGTCAGTTTAGTGAGCATAAACAATCAACAGAGTCATTCACCACAATTCAAAAGAGATTTCTCCTTGTATTTAAGGTAATTCTGCAGTCCCAAAATTTTTCTCCCTTATAAGGTAATGCTACAGTCTAAAAAATATAGGCCTACAAGGTATTCTATCAGATGCAGGGAAAGCCTGCAAGGAGCCTTGCTGTGAAGCCACGGGGTCTGCATCTCAGACTGAGGTGTTTGGAAAAGCAATTCACCAGGGTCTTACTCTAATCAAATGACCAGATTTTAATACTTTAATAAATTTATACTCAAAACATTTTAATAATACCTCTTAATTTTAAAACTATTATATGTGAAATATAAATAATTAATCCACAATTGTAATGTTTTAACGAATTCTTAAAATAGCATTTCTTTATACATCGCACCAAATAAACAGCTGTAATCTCAAATTTTGTGAAATGTTGTGGAAAAGACTGCAAGATAATAATGTTCACTGATAAGGTTTTTATTAATAAATAGTGAAGGGGTTCTAGTGTGGATTTTTAGAACAGCATACCTAGGAATTAAAAGAGTTGCATATATATGGAATGTGTAATTTAAACCTTAAAAGAGTTGCATATTTTAAGACTGTATTTTTAAGGTGACATTCCAATTTGTTCAGCAAATTATAATTTTCACTCCTTTTAAGCAAAGATGGTGTAATTTTCAACTAGAAGGAAATACTGAGATGCTGACCAGTGCCAAATTTCATTGAAATACATTATTTTAATCAATGATGAAAGAGAGAAATAGAACAATTAAACCCCTTTCATATTCAGTGCCATTAAGTAATAATATTGTCATACTTTTGTCATATTGTGCCTTCAAATATTTAATTAACCATCTGGAGAAAGGATAAAATGTGCAGCCTATTGTGCATTTTCCATTAATTCACATTTTGCTAATGACCCATAGCTCACTAATTTATCTTGGTAGACCTTGGAGCTTTAGTTATATGACTGAAAAATCATTGAGAGTCATGAGGAGAATTGTAGATGGTTTTCCTTTATAAAAATAAAAACTAAAAGTGCCATAAAAATCAAGCTTTGTAATGATTTTTATTAAATGGTTGTAAGACTAGCGGGTTTTGTGCATATTAGTAATATTTAGACTGATTAATACTTTATTGAGAAAATATAGTAGCTGAAATACCTCATTTATAGCAACACTAAAGAGACAAAAATAGAAATAGCTTTGAAACTAAGTGAAATAGAGTAAAGAGAAAATACATGGTCTCAACATAGGGAAAAAAAACCTCTTGATTTTTCTTTGAAATTCAGGATTTTGGAAAACATCTTTTCATATTTCAGAATAAGAGTTTGAAAATAAGAAGACTTGTCAACAGATTTTGTTTCTCATATCTGAAAAGAATACTTTGCTGACTCATATTCATCTTGGTGTCTACCTGGATCCCCATGGCTCCTTTTCTGCAGAGCATCACTGGGGGATCTCCAGCACTCACTGGTGCATTGGTTGTTCCTCTCCAGCATAACTTTGAACTTCCCTCAGTTGAACTGTAAGAGATTCCTGCCAGCTGACTTTTCCAGCCTGCCAAGATCCTTCTGGATGGCAGCACGACCCTCTGACATATCAAAGAGGTAATATCCCCTCCTCTTTCCTCACCCACCCAGCTAGTCACTTTATTTTAGAGAGTGACTGGGTTCATTAAGCATGACTTTCCCCTTTTGAATCCATGCTGACTACTCCAAATCACTTTCTTGTCCTTCATGTCTCTGAAAATGGTCTTCAGGATTAGCTGATCAGCCTGCATCCTTTCTGTTGCCTCTCTTGAAGACGAAAGTGACTTTTTTTCCCCTCTGTCCCTTAGCATTGTCTCCCAGCCATCAGACCATTTGAAGATAATTAAGAATAGCTTCACAGTGACATCTGCAAGCTCCCCCAGCTCTCATGATACATGGACTTCTGTATGACCTTGCTTAAGAATTATGTTATCTGATTATCTTCCATCAGTGGTTGCTTCAACTTGCTCCAGATATTCCACCCTGGTCTCCATGGCCTGGGATTCCTGAAGGTTGATCTCACTAGTAAAGACTAAAGTGAAGAAGGCACTTAGCACTTTTTTTGTGTGTCCTGTCCCACTGGAGCCTCTTCCCAATTAAACACTGGGGACAAATTTCCTCAGTCTTCCTTTTTCTGCTTATGGACTTGAGGAAGCTCATCCAAATGTTTTGACATGCCCCTCCAGGTTCAGTTCCAGGTAGGTTTTGACTTTCCTAATCACATCTTTGCACGCTCAGGCACTGTCTCTACATCCTTCCTGGGATATCTATCCCTGCTTCCACCTTTTGCAACCTTTTTTGGTTGTTTCAGATTTGCTAGGATCTCCTGGTTTGTCCAATTTTGCCTGGCTTCTTGCTTCTCCAGATGAACTCTCCCTGAGGCTGTCCTTGAACAACAGCTGGTTTTCTTGGATCCCTCTTCCCTCTAGGGTCCAAATGTTCCTGGGCACTGGAACCTCAATTATCTCTGCTCTTAACTCGAGAAAATGCTCCCTTGCCATTGTCTTGTCTTTCCCAGAAACTCCTACCCAGGGGAATTGTGTCAGGGAGTATTTCCTGTTCATGGAATGGAAATGACTGTCACATTTTGGAAGTGAACAGCTTATGGATATGTACGTTTTCATATAAGATGACTTCCATGTCAGGGTTTTGTCTGCAATGTATTTTTAAGTCAAGGCACAGCAAATCAGAACTGCAAGTGAGGAGCTAGCATTCATCTTCATTAGATTCATAGGATCACAGAATGGCTCGGGGTGGAAGGGACATCAAAGATCATCCAATCCTCCTGCCTTTGGCAGGGCCACTTTTCACTAGACGAGGTCACCCAGAGCCCCATACAACCCAGCCTTGAGTAATGTGACCCAAAGTAAACTAATGAGCTGCAGAGGAAAAAATTTGAGATATGGGAGAACTATCTTTAGCTGTGGTGACAAACTGTTAGTGTCTTTCAGTTTGCACCAGATATCATGCTTTCGAAAAGCCTCTGAGAAGAACTACTTGGCCTTATGGTAAAAAGCAAATTTCAGCCTCAGCCAGTGTATATTGCCTCACATATTTATTACCACTGTACTTTTGATCTTCTGTTCCATCCACAGGTGAAGTTCAGTGAATTTATATTGGGAGTGACTGCAGATCCTGTAGGGCTGTATCTAAGTTCTCCCAGCTGCCTGGGTTTTGCAATAGGACAGATGATGTAGCATATTTCTGTGCTCCTCTCTCTCTGACAGACTATCAGGGCCCTAAATATAGGTGGATAACAGCTCTCCACTAAGCTCCTAAATGGAAAGCATGCAGGCTAACATTTATTAATCTATATTAGATTTAATTTCTGTTCAATTTCTATGAAACTGTCATTACTTTTCAAAATAAAAAATTCCTTTTTTTTTTCTCCTTCATCAAAGTATTTAGTATTTAATAATATGCCGCTTCTTATCCTTCAGTGAAAATTGAAGCAAGCTCAGCCTAAGGTAGCGTACTCTATATTGATCTGTTTCTGCACTGAATATAATTCTGTCATCCAGAAAATAGGGAAGGACTTATGGATATTCATGAGTGGATTGTGGCTTGCTTTCCACCCTTGAAAGAGAAAATATTAGTACAGTAGCATCTACTATACTAACATGTAATATATTTGTAAATTTTATATCTGGAAATGCAAATACAGTTTCCACTCACCACTGTATCAAGTAAATCAAGCAGTAGTTAAACTCTGTCTTATAGCATTTAAAGACATGGTACTTAATTAAAGATTGCTTTGTTTTTAACATAAGTTCTTGTTAACACAGAGCACAGCAATTATTGAAAACTGCATATGATTTATGAGGTGATAAGAGAGGAGATTTAGGAGTGATCATATCTGAAACAAGGTTTCTGTGTTCTGCAATACAATTTTGTAAATCAAACTTTTATTCTTGATGATTATCAGACTACATGGTCTAATGAATCTTTTATTACTCCAGCAGCAACTACTTACAGTGTCAGTATCTTCCCAGTCACACTGGAATATTAAAAATCAGACACAAGACAAAATATAAAACAAATGTTAATGTTCAACATTGAAATTAGAGTCCCATCAATACATTAAAAAAAAAAAGTTCAATGTATACATGTATTTATACAGCATAACAGACTAAAAATTGTGAAAAGCAGCAACTATGGTTCCAAGGAAACAGCCCTAAAGTACTATTTCTACCTTACCTTTTTTCTCATTGCCAAGAATTTTCTAAATACTAGTCAATTAATAAATTCAGGTATCTAATTCTCCCTGACTGCAAAATCACTCTTTTGCACTTGCAGCACCAAATACACAAAATAGTCATTATGTATCTCCTTTACAGGTTCCTATTTAACAGGTATCTCTTTCATCTGCTCACCAGTTAAAACTCACAGATCCTCAAGTAAAAAGAGACTATATCATAACTCATCTACTTAGATCAAACAGTAAATTTTTTTAATCAGGTGCTGTATTTTTCTTCCTTGTTCTTGAGCAAAATGGGTGAAGGTTTTCAGTATGCTGTGGAACACCACTGAGTTCAAAGTAGAAGAATTCTTTTAAATCAGCAATAAGTTTGGTGCAAAACATTTATTTAAAGTCCTAAAGTGATACTAACAACTTTCAATTCCCATTAAATTCAGTTTATTAAAATGCCTCAGGACTGGGTTTGTCTTACTCTCCCTTCAACATCTGTTAGCACAGATGTGTTTGTTGTGTCTCTACCTGGCTTGCACAGGAGGCCACCCACACGTTTTCCATACACACAGAAGCTTCCAAACCAACATTAATCAAGGCAGCACATTACAAATACACAATCTGTGGGCAGAAAAAAATCTGCCATACCATGGGCTTCAGGGGCAGAACTTCCATCCTAAATTATTTGCCTTATCCACTTCCCATTAGCTGTACATTTTATAGCATGTTATTGCACTGGAGCAAGTTCAGGGACTTCTGCCCATTGTTAGGAGAGTGTTATAACATTTCAACACTATTTGATTGTATTTTAGGGCTGTAATACAGTGCTAGAAGTGTAGCCTTTCATTTATTCTCCCACTAGAGGCCTAATTGGTGAGAATGGTGATGTGAATTCTGCCCCAATCAGCTGAGACCAGAATAAATATGCCCACTGTCACATTTCCACTGCCTTATTAGCAATACCAGGCATGAATTTAGATTATTTTAATGAGATCCTTAAAATATCAGGCATTTACTCATAATTCTGCAGCTTTTAGATCAACCTATTAATTTCAAAATTATCTGAGATTATTTTAATAAAATCATATATAAGATCACTCCCTTTTGTGACTTCTAAGACCAAACCACCATTGTTCAAGCCTTCAAGATTTATCACTGCACAGTGTAATTAAGCACTGAAATGATTTCTTTTTCCATATATTCAAATGGAAAAGGATTTCTTTTCCATATATTCCATAAATTCAAATATCTATATATTTCTTTTCCATATATTCAAATTTGCATCTTCTGTAACTGAACACCCTTTAGCACACAATAATTCTGATATTTCTTCTTCTCATGTATATTTTAATATTAAGAGTTCCACTGTATTTTCACAGTAGTAATGATACACTGAACCAGAGATATCAGTTGTCATTTCAAGTGCTGATCACCATTAGATGGAAAAATTTACATTGACTTCAAACAAGCTAGGGAAATTTCCAAACATGGAATAGGCTAAAAACAAACAATGGGTGTACCTCACAGTGTTTTACTAGGTTTTCACATTTGAATTCCCTTCATATTTTCAAATTGATTCTGCCTTAAGGTCTTTTTTTTCCCCTCCTCTAATTTTTTTAATAGAGAAAACAGAGAGTCTTCATATTGATTCCAGTATCTGATTCCATGAAATATGAATTCCCAGTTATTAAAGTCCTGCAACAAACATATTCAAAACCTTTTCCTTAAATCTCACTCTTCTCTCTTAATCTGTAAATCTGATCATTCAGAGAGCTATTTGCGGGCTGGATGTCTTTACATAAGAAACCTTATCAGTCTCCTGTATTTTCATGCCTCCATTTGCTGGATTTCCTGATATAAAACTTCTATTAGAGACTGAACTAAGTTTTTTTTTGAGGAAAAAAACTTAGTTCAAACCACCAAGGGAAGCTGCATGATATTTTGTCAGTGGTGGTCCATTGTCTCATATGACACTAATGAGTGTTGTGTCTTTCCATCCTGTAAAACTGCAGTTTTTCTGGAAAGCTGAAGAAGTCAGAATTTCTAAGTAAAACAAGAAAGGGCTAAAAATATGACAAGAGAGAAGGAAACAACACGAAAATTAATTAACATATCTGTTCTTTAGTGAAGCAATTCAGAAGTAAAGAGAACAGTTTCCAACAACAGTTATTTCTCCCATGCTGCCAATCAACACAAAAACTGGATGTAAGTCACAAAGCAAAGAATTCAAGGCAAATTACTTTGAATGCTCATTTAGTGTCATTTAGTCATTGATAGAAATGATAGAATGGAATTAACAGAGTCAATGAAATGGAAGAGGAAGTGCAAATTATATTCCAGTCAACCATGGGTTTTGATATCAAGAAAAAATTACACAGCATATACTTAAGAACCAATAACCTAAACCAATTAATACACTATAAACTTCTGCTGTATTATTAGACACAGGAAGCAGATGATACAATCAACTTCTATGCAAATCAGTCACAGAACCCAGGTTCAGATGTATTCATTTTCAGTTCTTATCTGGTGTCATTACACACACTAGTAAATTAATATATCTCTAGACATGATTTACTTTCAGACTATTATATGGTCACTGTAAAGTTCTTAATTGCTTATAGAAGCTTTTATTTGTACTAACTGCTACCTTTATTTTTGGCATAATTCCTTCACTCTTTCAATAGGAAGAAGAGACATGGGATAAATATATATTTTTTTTAAAGTTGGATTTACACTGGTTTGATCAGGACAAGTACTGCTAACATAATGTATTCTGAATGCATTTGCTTTTCAGAGCATTTAGAGGGTATTTTCTCATCATGTTCTCTGTTTGCTGAATAAAAATAAGTATGAATAAGTTAGTGTATTAGTTATTTTCTTATATTATATCATAAGCAAGAGAAAAAAAACAAAAATATTTTAGCATGTAACCATATATATATAATTATTTTAACTGCATGCTGTATTAATTATTCCATACATGGGTGTTGAATTGAATTACTGAAAGCAATAAATAAAATTGCTACCTGCTTTAACTTCACTGACTTCAATAGAATTTAAGCAGAGCTTAGTCTGGTCTTTGTATCCACATAGAATATTAAAAGCAGAGAAAAATTATGCCAACAATAGCTCTATAGGTGGAAATAAGAAAATGAAATCCTAAAGTTTTAACATTCACTGTGTAGTACTTCAAGTGTGTGGGTGTGAGAGCCTATGGGAACATCTCTCTGTTCCTGCATGTACTTACAGAATTTATTGAAATTTTCCAAGTCACAGATGCCCAATCAAATTTCTGGATAGACTATCAGGAACTTTAGTCAATCAGCAGTTTCAAATAAATACATTTACACCCTCTATCTCCATCTACCGAAGTAGAGCTCTCTCCTCCACTTTTCTCTACTGACTGTTACAAAAAATTATTCAGGTTTCCTGCATGTGGCACTTTAGTCTCTGGCTTTTTGGAATGGATGTGCAGAGAGCCTTGAGAAAGCAACTGACAGATAAGATCAGATCTACTCAAGTTTTTACTGAAGAATGTAGTCCATAAATGAAAGAACATGTGGGGTGGAGGCCACATATTGCTCAAGACTGGTCCAGATTCTTCAAAGCATAATTAGAGTAAACTGTGCCTGAAACTCCTGTAGAAATGGGCATTTAACCTTCTTGCCCCTGAGCATTCTCTTTAATGCTTTTGGTTAAGATATGTGGTTAAAGGACCATAAATACGAAGTAAATAACAAAATTAAAGAAATGCTCTTGCTAATTTAGGTCTTGGCAGAGGAGATTATGAGATTGCACTCTGTGCACACATGTGAATGTGTATATTCTTTCTTCCCTAATACTGTTTCAACACCCAGGGCAATGTCAGGTGAACTCAAAAGAGATAAAAGCTAAAAGAGTATCAGACATTACCTACTGCAAGGTAGAAGAAGGAGTTCCTATCCGTGCCCCTCTGTAGAAAAGCCCTCATTGTGAAAGTGCATCTTTGTTAGAAATAAGAGACTCTAGGTAGCCCTCCAGGACCCAACACCACCGACACATTAATTTTGTACTTTACTAGTCATGGAGCTTTCTCTCTGTGTATCTGGCTGATGTTGCTTTTTGATTGCTTTAGCATTTTTGGGTTTGAGGCAAATCAAAGCAAGTATAACAGTTTCCTAAAGACTGCTTTAACTGGACTTTGAAATTTGCACTTCACAAAAATCAGTAAATTAAAGCAAAGCAGAAGTATCTCTTTGACTTGCCTGCTATTTGTTGTTGTTTTCCCGAAACACTGGGATAAAAGGAAAGGTGCACAACCTATTTTTAGTACTTATAGGCAGCAAGTAGGGAAAAACAGAATTTTGAAAATGTGGTTCGTGGAAACAGTGGGTTGCACAAATGGGAAGATAAGTTCTTTTGTGGAATTATGCTGTGATATATTTTAAATATATTTGCAACAAATCTACGACTGCAACAGTAACCTGATTGAAGTGGGATTGTTTTGAAATTTCCCAATATCTACTCCACACACAAAATCTGTCTCACTGACACTTCAAAATAACTGGATAAATTGCCTCAAAACTAACTCACTGGGAAGGAACCAAATGTGTTTTTTATTAAAACATTCTATTGAAGAGGAGGAAACAAAAGCCATTCCCTTCAGTTCATAGCAAGATATTTAATGAATTGCTAGCTGTGGAAATATAGAAGCAACAGTCTTAAAAACTAATGAAGGTATCTCAGAGATATATTGATTTTAATGATTTACTGAGCTGCAAAATAGTCACACTGAAGTAAATTAGTATTTGGAACTGTAATTACACATAAGAATGTGTAAATTTTACTGTCAGCAATAAAAACTGTTATAGTAATAAAATAAATTTCAATTTTAATTACAACAGTAATTTTCTATTTACACCTAAGCAAAGATGCAGAACAAGCTATCCTTGGCCCAGCCACCCCATCCAACATTTGCACTAACTACAACACTCCATGTGCATAGTCCTGAAATTTATTTTTAATGTCCCTGTCTTCAGAAATTCTGAATAATATGCTATACTATAGTGCAGAGCATTAATCTGCTTGAATTAAAGACTTTGTTGAGTAATTACAGATGAAGGTTTACAAAATTTAATTCTTCTTTAAGTGGTTTCTTCTCCAGTTATAGTCAGTAAATTACATTTATGGAATTTCTCATACACAAGTTGTTTCAATTTAATGGAATTCTTTTATGTGAAGGAAACCAGCATCACATAAGGCTTTAAATCTGATTTTTTTATTATCAGCAAATTCTGTTTCCTTTAAAAGTTACAGTAGTTCTGAGAAGATCATCAGAAGAATTCCAGGTTGAAAGTTTCTGCAGCTTAAGCATCTTTTGCCATTCTAGCTCCCACTGATCATTAATATACTCAAGAAATCTCCTTCTCTTCTCAGTCTCAAGCTGATTTACCATTTCAACTAGAGATCAGAAAACTTTTCATCGTGTAAAGCTTCAAGCAATAAAGTCATATTTCAGATGCTCAGCAGTGTAACAGGTATTGTACAAGATATTGCTTTTGCAGTATTAGATCTCTCATTTGTTCTATAAAGACAGACTACGTTTGTTGTATATTCAATATTTTGTGTTAGCTGCAGTATGCAGTACTTAAATATAATTAAATAGCCCAAAGGTTCTTCACCAGATAGTTTACTGAAATTGAACTCACTGACCTAAGACTCTAAACCAACCCTCTACACTGTTTTCTGACAAATAAGCGGATGCAGATACCATAGTCTTTTGATGATCAGAAATTGCATTATTGTTGCACAGAGGAAAAATTGAGTGTCTGAGCCCACACACCCACCTGTGGAAAAAATTTTGTTCTTCACATTGTGGTACCATGTCTTTAATATACCTTTTGAGTTTTTGTCCAGGAAGAAAAAAATTAACATGGTGATAACTGTGACCCTATGTGATCAGAAACATTTGTCATTCTTGGAGAGCATCTCTCTCCTGCTGTTTTCCATTATCTATCCACCAGATACCCAAATCTCATGAGTAGGGACTAACTCAAATATGCTGTTATGAATATATAGCTTCTGCAGTAGAGTAAACGTAGATTTTCATTGATACTACTTTATCTGATTTACATATTTTTCATTGTTTCCCTCAGCCAATCTATCAGGATGCAGATGCCTGAATTGAGGCAAGGCTCACGTTTTCTGGAGTCTCAAAAGAGTACCAGAAAAAATACCTGGTCTTGCTAGTATGGGCAAGGTAAGATATTCTATCTAACTGTTGGATATGAGTGAAGTAGTGGTGAGGGCTTGAGACAACACAACTTCACTATTAACAGAGCCTCCCCAATTTCCCAGCTAGTCTCTAGGTCTCGATGCAGCAATAGGGAAATAGTTTTCTCAGGTGAACAAATTCAGATTGTTTAAGCTTCTGCTCCAAATCACCTTCTGGGAAAGGCTCTTTCTAGAGAGACAATTCAGACCAGAGACATTGACAACATAATATTGATATTGCAGGCCCAAAATAGAGTGGGAAGGAAATGATGACAGACTTAAATGGGACATGAGTGTTGGTCCCACTTGCTTTCACTAGCAACAATCCCAGCTCAGCTCACTTCTTTCCAATGAGCAGGTAAAGAGGCTAAAGCAAAATATATGTCTCTCCTTTTACTATTCTCTTGTCTTCACAGTTTAATCTCTCCCTTTAGCTAATTAAAAAACTTTCTGTGCTCACAGTGCAGAATCAAAATTAAGAGAGTGAAATTTAGACAAAGCACATTCTTGATCAGGGGCGTTTTTTTTCTCTTGACCTCTGTGTGTTATGTAGGACTGCAGCTGTCTTGTGGACACTTCTATTATGAAGCTGGTCAGGAAATGGGTTGTTAGAGACTAATGGAAGGTGTTGACAGGGTAAGAACTGGGTATTACATTGAGGAAGTAACGATGTGTAATTCAGAGATGAAAGAAAAACTTAAGGGTTGAAAAGAAATTTACAGTATTTCAGTCTTTCTTGTGGTAAAGCAATATACCATAGGTATTCTTGTCCCCATCACAGCCCTCATTTTTCTGTTGAGTGGAAAAAAATAACTAAATGCCAATTTCTGCCATTAGTCTTTTGCTTGAACCATTGCTGTTATTTAAAAGATACATGGAAAAATTATTTAAACATAAACCACTGTTTGTTTGTTTGTGATTGATCTTTCATCCAAACATCTGTGCAAGAGGCTCTTTCTTATTTAGGAAAATTCCCAACTCTGTGAAGAGTCATTTTAACCCCAGAAACACCATGAATCAAAACTTTAATCTCAGATATATTACCTTGTTAGCATGCTCCAGGTATCAGTTAGAATTGATGACTGACCACACATTTTATAGTTCCTTTAACAAGAATTTCAGATTTTTAAAACTTTAGGTGTAAAGGTTTATGCATTGGTGCTTCATGTGCTGCATGAAGGCAGCATTTGTTGCCACAGCAATATATCAGACCCCTGATCTAGCTTTTCACTTTCAATATGAGTTGTTCGGTTTTGGTTTGGTTTTAAAAATTTTTATGTGTGCCAGTATGACAAAACCAGGAGTGTGTAACAGTGAAAACTACTTGTGAAATGGACAAACAAAAAAAACACTTAATTCATAAAATATTTAATTAACTCTGTGAACTTGGTAAAAACTTCTATTTTGCTTTTTTTTCAGTCACATTCTTTCACAACAATAGGAGATGCTGTAAATTAAAAGGCTGGTTTCACAATTAATACACCTATATGAGAATATTAGCGTATTCTCTTCCTCATGTTATTCAAACATAATACCTTCCGTGCACCTTTTGGAAACACCTAAAAAGCCTGAAATATATTGACCAAATTTAAAGGAGCAATCATTAGGAGCAATCATTAGAACCAACAATACAGGAAACAGAACAACGTTTTGCCTGATCCTTTAAGACTTTTAAAGTAGAGTAGTAGGGTTCATTTTATTTAATTATTTAATTAGTTTTACTAGGTGAAATTATCACTGACAAAAGAATAATTTATTAAAGTATTTCGTACAAATTTGTGTGAGGAAGGCAGAGATTATTCATCTGTGTAAATGTGAGAGTGATAAATTATTACTGACAAGTTGCTGCCAAGGTCAAAAATGTGCCACTGTTTTGGCATGCAAATATGATTCTGACCCTAAATGGGTGAGCTGGAAGCAAAATTCTGCAGTGTGTGTCCATAAAAATAATTAACCCATCAGGGTTTCTTCGTGGTTTAAATTGGGAGTTGAAGTACTGCAGGGTTATGACTCTCCACATATATTTAAAATGGTGCACAAATATCTCATGGGATCCTTCACACTCAGAACTGCTGCACCCCTCCTCTCCTCTAGAGAAAACATTGTCCCTTTGCCCAAATCTGTTCCTCCAAAAGTGTTCCAAGCCCTGCACAAGGGTCTGGCCAAGATACAACCAACCCCTCCAAGCATCAGACATCCCAAAGTCCCTGTGATGGGAAGCAGGTACCCCCATGGCCCAGGTTACACCAGCTCTGTGTTAGCCAGGAGTGCCAGAGAGGGACAGAGCAGGAGCCACCCAGGGTGGACTGGGTCTACCTGAACTGCAGCTGAAAGGATGCTGCAGTATTGTAAAGGATATCTCAATGGGAAAATAAGCCTGTAAAGAAGTGGCATGGAGGGCTGAGAAGAAGGCTAAAGTGATGTGGGGCCGCAGTTAAAGCTGAGTTCTGGAGCAGCAAGTTGGATGTGAAGAAGTTGAAATCTTAGAAAATAGCAGATTCATGAAGAACTTTTCCCATTGTAAGCTGAAAAAAGCGGTAACAAGCATGGGAAGAGGTTATGTACGCCAAGGAGTTTTGTGACTGCCCACATTGGGCACCAATAAATGTATTTGTCATGGTTTAGGGCAAATTTGGGAGGAAACGTCTAAATGGGGTCCCTCAGGGAAGCAAACCCAAATGGCCCCTCCCCCAATTTGTCTGGGAAAAAAATCTCCTTAGAGAAAAGTAGAAAAACTGCT
This sequence comes from Sterrhoptilus dennistouni, assembly GCA_013397095.1. Taxonomy (NCBI): domain Eukaryota; kingdom Metazoa; phylum Chordata; class Aves; order Passeriformes; family Zosteropidae; genus Sterrhoptilus; species Sterrhoptilus dennistouni. The sequence continues at coordinate 138,616 of VWZU01010576.1, read as the reverse complement.
TATTCAACAAGTGCCCACAAGCATAAAAAAATGAATAGTATGAAACAATAAAACCTCTCACTGTTCTGAAGAGATGACAAAATCGAGGAGGCCCTTGCCATGGGTGTAGCTCAGCTCACTCAGTTTTCCATCAGAGCTTCGGTGATGGAAAATGCCATCTTGGGTCCCAGTGGGCCACAGGTGTGAGCTCTGGGTGTCTCTCTGGGATTTCATCCAGGACAGGTTTAAACAGTTCCAAGAAAAAGGCGAAAAAAACAATCCAGCCAGCTAAAAACTAACTAAAAGCACAGGAGAGATCTGTCCCACTCTCTGTCCGTTCTACAGACGAGCACAGTCCAGGAGCAGAATATGTAGGTGTGAGTGCAGTACCTGCAAACAAACTCTGCACTTCTCTTTTTTCCCCCTTCACTCTCAGAACCAGTCTTTAAGGTGCAGAACACAATATCAAAAATAAACAGAACAAATGATTGGGGATACAAGCATCATAAAGTCACCCTAGGACAGTGTCTTTGGCCATGCTCAAAATCATGGATAACCTCACAGAAAGGGTCCTCACTCAAATATCCCGTGTCCTGTTCCCCAGAGAAGTCTGTGCCAAGTCCTCCTGTAAGGTCTCAGTGTGATTCTTAGTCATTCCAGAGACAAAGTCTGAATTCAGACAAAGATTTCTTCTAATTATTATAGTGTAGAGACAGCTGAATAAGCTGATATATAAATTTTGTCTTCTGCAGTTTTCTTTGGAGTTGAACCAAAAATACATAAGTAGCTATAAATTCTGTAAAACTGCACTTCAATTTTAATCTCTGTAGTTGGCTTATAAGAAATACAGCTTGAATATTACTTTATATGGTTTTTGGTAGGGTTTGGGGTTTATTTTGTTTCATTTTGTTGTTTTGGTTTTTTTGCGGGGGAGATTTGTTGGTTTTGAGGAATGAGAGCAAACTGACTCTTCTGGGTGTGAATTTTACTATTTTACTTTTATCGTTATTTTTTGATAGCTGGTGTATAACATGCAAATATTAATCAAAAGTGTAAGCTTCTGTCTGAAGGAAATGAGATTCTTAAAAGCACTTATTTTATGTCTGCAAGTTCTCTTGCAAGTAGAGCCTATTGTGCCCATCATACTTTTCTAGGATTTTGAATTTTTAGTCTTATTTGTTACATACTTCATATCTCTTTTTCAAAGTAAGCAACCCTACTAAAATTTCTGGTTTTACCCTTTTCTTACAAGTAAATTTATATGTATTCCCATGATCTCACAAGTTCAACTGAGTTATTTTTTTCTAACCTTAGAAATGTCACAAAACACTGCATATTTCTCGATAGATATTAAAATTTATTTCTGTAATATCTATATCCCTTTCAGATTTTCCTTATATGTGTTAGCAAATTTTTACTAGGTAGATAAAAGGTATTTTAATATCCTAATGATTATGAAAAAAGCTTTGAACAAAGTAATTTCCTGTTCCCTTCAATTTTTTTAAGACAGAGGTGCTTCTCTTATGTTCACTTCTGGAAATAAGTAAGGCAAAATAACAGCTAAACATCATATTTTTTCAGACAATTTCTTCTGGTTAGAGTAAGTTTCATGTATACTGTATTATTATGAACTAGTCTTTTCACTTCAAAGAGAGTATAAATTCGACCTCTGCTCTGAGAAATAATATCCTCCCTAGTCTGTAAATATTCAGGGAAGCCTGAAGAATCTATTTCTCTGTTTGTGTGTTTGTTTGAACAAGTATCTTTGATCCAACCGGATTAGAACTTTTAGCTCATATAAATACAAATTACACATAATTTCTACACTCCTTTGTCTAAGATAAAGGTCTATCAGCAGCACTTAAGAGTTCAACAAAGTAAAAACCCTAAGAGCAGCTGCCTCTCAAGGGATATTGCCAGTGTCTGAACTGATGAAGAAAGATTGCATATTCTTCTTTTTTTTTTTTAATGTGTTGAGATGGAGCTTCTCTGAGAGTTTCAGTTTCCAAAGACAGCATGTAATGTAGTAGAGTTCAAATTCTTCTAAAACTTTCTTCATTATCTGAAAGCAGCATTTACACTGTCCTGTTGTGCTAGGTTTGGCTGGGCACTCATTAGTGATGAGAAGCTGAGTTTGCTTTTCTTTTCTCATCCCTTGTTTTTTTATTTATTGTTTTGGTTTGTGCATGGGTTTGGTTTTTTTCCTTTGTTGTTTTCTTTTGATGTTGTTGTTGCTGTTTATTACTAAACTGCTTTTATCTCAACCCATGAATTTTGTCAGTTTTATTCTTCCAATTAATTTCCACCTCTCACTGTGAGATGAACAAGTGGTTATGTGAGGTTTATCTGCCTACCAGGCTTACATTAGAACACCTACCAACATCCCTTAACAAAAATGTTGCCCAAAAAGACATATTTTGAGGCTGAATCCAATGGATAACAGAGGGTTTTCCAGGGCCCTAACTGAAAAAAAACCTATTAGGTTTTCATAAATGGAAATACCATCCTGTAACTTTGGCAATACTTTCTCATCTGAGGAAGAGACATGTTTAAGAGAAGAATTTAAAGAGAGATGTTTCCTAAAGAATCTGACAGGCTTGCTATTACACAGTGGGGTAAAATGCAGATGTTATTTAATAGGACAAAAGATCTGGAGAACTTTATTTCATTACACTTCTGTTTCCATGCGTGTTATAAGGTTTTCTAAGTTACATTGGGCCACCAAGAACATCAGCCAATTTAAAAAGTTTGGCACTGATGTTTCTTCAGTCATCTCCCTTTCTTATTTTCTCTGCTAGAAGAAGAATACACCATAACAGTAGTTTACCAGACACCCTAGGTTTAGTCTTTCTTTGTGTGATTCTTTTCTGGACTCAAGGAATTGGCCTTGACACAGAGGTCATGTTGATAGTACAGCAAAAGTATGTAAGAGAAAATATTTGGACTCCTGTGGTTAAGGTGAACAAAACTTTAGTTGATGTGTGGATAACAAAAGAAAACCCAGAATTTGGAAACCTGCTGTTATTAATTTTATTTCACTTTTTTAACTAGTCTGAAGATATGTAGTTGTGTTGTCATTCATTACTTTCTCGGAGGAAACCTTTCTTCCCAGTCACTGCCTTGGAGCTAAAGTAAAATTTCCTGCTGTTTGTTCAGGAGCTTTGTCTACCTCTAGCAACAACAGTGTAACATAGATGGAAGATTATTACAGGAGACATGTCTTCAAAATCTGTGATTTTTTAAGCAACCACAGAATCACAGAAAGGGTCAGGTTGGAGGGGACCATCATGGATGCAAACCTCCCTGTTCAACCAGGGTCATCCCAGAGCACATGGCACAGGGCTGTGTCCACAAGGTCCTTGAACATCTACAGTGAGGGAGACTGCACAGCCTCTCTGGGAAATCTGCTCAATAGTCACCCACACAGCAAATAAGTTCTTCATCATATTCAGCTGAAATGTTTCCAAACTCAGTGTTTTGTTTCTGAAGATGAGCATTCAAATTCTGTTTCTTTAAGCTCTCTCTTTCCTGCACCACTTTTTCTTTCTCCCAACCTGACTACACATTGCAGTAATCTCCATCTTCTGGCCTTTTACAGGATAGCTCTGCTTTCCAATCTGTAGGAAAGCCATGAATGGTGGCTGACTTTCATGTTAAAGTTGCTCTGTCTTGAGAAAGCTTTATCATTCCATTTTTTATTCTATTCTGCCTTGTTCTTGGAAGTGTATATAGCCTGGCACACACAAATGATCCCCTAGGAAACATTCTGGACTCAGAATAGAAAACATTACCTAGTGGTCAATAGTAATGAATCTTCCCTTACAAACCAGCATCTGTGCAGCAGCTGACAAAGGATTTTTCAGGCTGATTTTTAAATTTAAACTCAGTTGCAGTTTTTGGACATCCTGCTTGCTTGATATAAATGAATGTACATTACTGAACATCTATATCTTCTGTCTTCTATCACTAGTACCAGTGGATAACTCGTTTGGCAGTGTACTCCATGGAGTTTCAGTATTCTGGCTTAGCAACAGAACTAGGAGGATTCCCATTTCCATTAGGAATATTTTCAGATTAGTAATGATATTTCAAGGATGAGATCTCACTTCTGAAATAAACACCCTGGACTAGTCCACACTTGGATTGGTGTTTTATTTTTTAGTTGGCATACCAGACATGGTCAGCCTTTATGGATGATTAAAAGAAAATGGGAGAGAATAAAAGCGGAAGAAAAAAAAAAAAACAGAGAACACAGGTATTTATTAGCCTTCTGGAAATTATCAGACCAGCAAAAAGTATTGTTTCCATGCATTGAGAGAATGAATATTTGAACTGTTGTTTTTGATCCAAAATGTTCACAATCACTGATCATCTCCTGGAGAGAAGAGACAAGATGAGTCATGTTTATCTGGAAATATAACAAGGTTCTTCTAACCAGGTTGCAGATCCTTTGTACAAAGAAACCTGTTAAAACATCTGGGGCATCCTGAGCCTTGCTGAGGGTTTCAGCAGGATGAAACTCAGGATTTCAGTAACATACACATTCACACAAAAGTTCTCACTTAAGGGGAACTTGGTATCCTTAAAACATACTCTGCAAATAAAATGTTAATAGCCTCAGAGCTTGACCAGTGCAACCAAGAGGAGCTGGGCAAGTATACAGTGAATATGAGCTTCTGCACTTTTCATGTCTCAGAAGAATTGGGCAGTCACATGATGAAAAGAGAAATCATCTCAGCATTCAGGTCTCTACAAATTTTTTTTTAATGTAGAAAGATGTAGAAATTATATGTTGTCCTTTGCAGAGAGATACTTAAAATCTGGAATGTAAATTTGCTGGCTTGACAGTTCTGTTGTTATGTCTGAGTTTTCCTGATTACACACACACTCAAATTTAGCTACTTTGATTCAAAAATTTATGTTTTGCTTGGCATTAAACAATGTGGAGGAGCCATGCAAGTCAATTCACATCTATTACAATATCTTGTCATCCAGACTTTTAATTTCTTCCCTTCAGTGAAGTATCTTTAATTTACAGTAACCATATATGTGTCAGAATTCATAGGATTTTTCATGTCCTTTAGATGTAATGTCTGTACAATATAACTTATTCACAGCAAGTTAAATTGAAACTAAAAAAAATATATAAATTGTAAATCTAAGTGTGGTGTGAAATCAAACACAGACGCTTATTTCCTTGTAGCTTTATAATTAAGGCTCACTTCTGTGACTCTTTTAAACCCGAAAACTTTCAATTGTTTAGAAATTTAATGATAATTTACAGTGTGCTTATACTGTTAATGTTCACTGATCATTTTACTGGGAAAAGCACAGCATTAATTTATTTGATTTATCACCATAATTTTTTTTAAATAAACATCCACAATTGATCTTTGTTCTGTTTAACATGCGAGCTCTATAGGATAGTGAAAGACAATACAGACATTTTAAAGAGTGCTGTGTTTATAAAATACCTGTATTTCTGTCTGAGTGACCAGAAAGCTTTATGACTTATGTCTAAGTGTCTACAAATATTCCATGAATACTGGCGAGATATAGCTACAAATAGTAGTACCACACACACACAGAATTTTTTGTGATGTATTAAAATAAGTCCTCAAGAAAAAATATGCAACATAGTGGAATTTTTCCTGTGTCCTGAGAGATGAAAGCAGAAGAGCTTTGAAAAGATTAGCTGAAAACTCTTTCATCACTAAGCTAAATTCAAACCAAATTAAATTTTGCATGGAATCTGTGAAGAAATTCACATCAACACCAAATTTCAACGTTTGAACCATAAATTCCCATTATTTTCTTCAGATTTTAAATATCCTTTCTATGATTAAAGTGTGGAATTGCTAATTCACAGATGCAGGAACAAGTTTGGGCACAGTTTGTCAAGACCTATTCAGTCACCAAAGTTTTGTGAGACCTAAGGCATGACAAGAGGAATAGGAATTTAACAGCCAGAGAGAATATGGAAAAAAAGGAGAAATTGTTCACCCTTTCAGTGAAGTGCAGCAGCCAGTGCAGGACAGACCTTGGAAACTGTTCTGCAGGTAGGAATAGTGGAGTGGAGGGAGGGAAAGATCTCCTGTACAAGGTAAATATGGAATCACTAAAATCCTGTAAGAGGAAGTTATGGAAATCTACCTAGTGGGGAAAAGCTACCTAAAACATGAAAAATGAGCTTATACATCTCTGGCAAGGAAAAGGAATGGCACCTGGAGAAGCAATACCGTACTGAGCATGATACAAAAGCCCAGAGCAGAGATGTCAACAAGAGCAAACCGTGCTTCCAAAAGTGGCAGGTGAGAAGCATATGCTCTTCTGTCCCTCCACAGTTTGTGCAGTTTGGTCATTTCAAAGGGACTATTGCTGAATACCTGGCAGTAGAAGAAACGCAGACAGCTGGAGAGAACAGAAGGAGGAGAGAGAAGCTGCTATTTCCACTTTGGAAGTGCAATAGTGTCCCTTAAAAGAGCAGTAGTGTCACTTAGAAAATGAGGACTGCCAGTGTTGGAGGTGGTAGCAGGAGAGCAGTAGAGTTTCTCCTCTGAAGGCTCGTTGCACTGATGTAACCTGCAACTTTCCCAGTGCTCCACATTAAAGAATTCAGATGCAGCTGCTGGGGTGAGAGCATGCTGCTGCTGAGATAAAATAGTCCACTTGCTGTTCTTTGAAGAATAGAACTCTGCTGAACAGGGAGGGGTAATGCTTACAGGGGATCATTTATAATAAAAAAAATAAATGTCACTAGTGTACCAAAATTCCAACATATACATTTTCTCTCAACCCTTTTCTTTGTCAAATCTGGGGTGATGTTCTCAGGGGCCAACCTAGGATAATCTGCTTATTAAGGCCCTTCTCAGTCTTAGTCCACACCTCAGAACCCCATACCTGAAGGATGTATTTAATGTACATCTCTTCAACCCAATGTCTCTTTCCAGAGGCAAATCATGCAGGAGACAGTACAACTACTACAGTTTTCTGATGATGTAGTCTTGCTCTCCTCTTCCACAGGAAACTATGAGAACGAAAAAAATATAATTTAACATTTCTTGGCTATCAAAGATAATACAAAACATACAGGTCTGTAGCTGGTTGCTGTTCCCCAGACACTTAAAATCTTTCCAACAACAAAGATCTCAATAAGGCAGTAGGAATGTCTATATTGGTTTGCTCAGAAGGACATAAGAAGTTCATCTTAGCAGAGCAAAGATTCAGATCCTGATAAGAACAATATGCAAAACTGGAGCAACTGCTCCCAGCAGTGAGCTTCACTACAAGCTGCAGGGTGTGATAGACAGCTATGAGGCTGTTCAGGGAAATAAACCCCTAAAATGCTTGCCTCATATTGATGTGAGATACCATGCTGAAAAATCGTTGTACAACATCATTCTTTGAATCAGATATGTGTTCTGCTTAAAGGAAAAAAAAAAATAATTCTAGCACAATAGTACAGAGTCCTGTTCTGAGAACCTGAAGAAATGCCAACAGCATCTCTAAAAGTCATTATCACCTAGTGATAATTGTGAGGTTTTTCAACCCACCAATGGAAAGTAAGGTAAAGCTGACCTTTAAAGAAGTAAAAAAAACAACACTCATGAAAAATTAATTTGGTATTTGACATATTTTGACATCTTCTAATCTTATTTACATCAGCTACTACCTGTTCACTACATATAGAAAAAGGAAATATCCTTTGAAGAATCTACAGCAAGACATCAGTGTCCCAGTAACACTTGGAATAAAATTGTTTGCAAGAAAGAAGACTATACAAAACACAGCACCTTTTACACCAAGTTTTCTACGTGGAATATTTTCAGTTGTAAATAGCAGATAGGAAGTTTGAATTTTCACTGCATCAGAGAAAGACACTTTAACAAGGTGAGTCAAATGTAAGATTGTATTGACCATTCTAATGTTGGAGCAACCAGATTTAGATGTTACAAGAATGAAGTCCGAAATTCCAACAGTATTACTGTCAGTGGGAAATATTTGATACCATTCTTTTTCATCACCCCTATATTCTCTTGTCTTCATATCAGTACCTTTTTCATTCAGACATTTCTCTACGCAGTCATTGTAAACCCAGAATTCTCTTCATGTGTAAATGTTCTTTCATGCAGGTTCTGTGCTCCAGTGTGATCCTTTCTCACTCCTCTCCATGCAGCACATACTGCCAGTGTGACAGGATTGTGCCTCCAAAATTATAATTCAATGAAAAAAATGAAATGAAATGAAATGAAATGAAATGAAATGAAATGAAATGAAATGAAATGAAATAATGAAATGAAATGATGAAAGAGGAGAGGAGA
>VWZU01010576.1:15802-110850 GCA_013397095.1 Sterrhoptilus dennistouni | reverse complement strand
ATAGAATATTCACAAAGTCACAGTGCCCAAACAACAACAACAAAAAGAAAATGCAAAGAGAAAAAGTAACTGAAGCTACTCTAAAAATTAGTCTATTACGGAATAATATTTTTTAAAAAGTTAAAACTGAACCAACCTACTGAGGGAACATGGTTGTTTTAGGATTTCTGAAGACAAGGCTGAGTTCACAGCATTATTCAGAGCTGGCCATGGCTGCCCAGTTGTGGTGCCAGCGTGTGGCTCTGGGGCCAGAGACATCACCCAGACCAAGGCACGGGGCTGTCACCACATCCCCACCCGGCAGTGCTGGTTGGGCCAGAGGAGTGGGGCAGGCAAGGGGAAGGCTGGGCTGGGCGAGGGCAAGGCCAGAATGTGTTTTAAGGCTGAGGGGAGGGTAAGGGGCTCAGGCAGTACCCTGGGCAGGGCAGGTGTGCCCTCAGCTGGGTGGAGCCATGGCGAGTGTCCAGGGGGCTATGGGGGTGTGGTCCCGTCCCTAGAGCACTCACCAGCCTTGGCTGTGATAGCTCTGGGCTCCCACATCCCCTCTCACACACATCCCCAGATCCTGTGTCTCCTACCCATACTGTCCCAGCTGCCTTCTCCCTGCCACCCAGCCCAGCTGAGCCCCTTCCCTCCTCCTCCAGGCCATGACTGGGAACATCACCCAAATCTTGATGGTGTTGAGCATCCTGCCATGAGTACTGGGGGTGGGTGACCAGAAAGAAAATGTCACACAGGAGGAGCAGCAACCCCAGGAGATGGCTTGGCTCCTGGAGGAGAAGGAGCAGAGGGGTCAGGAGTCATCTAGACTCAGCCAGGGACACGTGCTCCTCTCTGCCTGCCAGCACTGGTGGTTCTGGTCCTCTGCCAAAATCCTCCTCATGCTCTTTGGGCTCTACTGCCTGCCCAGGCAGAGCAGCACTGGATCTGACAGCAGCAGCCAAGGGGGAACTTCCAGTAGTGCTGAGAAGGAGAGGGAGGGAGAAGAAAAGGAACAGCAGGGCACTTTCAGCTGGACAGTGGAATGGATCTGCTGAGGAGATGCTCCTACAACCAATGCCAGACAATGTGCTGTGATTCCTCCTGTCTCATATGATGAACTCAGCAGAAGTCAGATCCTGCTTCCTGAACAGTCTCTGCACGTGCTCCCTGTTGTGGTGTTCTTCATGCCAGGAGGCACAGGAAGGATCCACCTTTGGTAAATACATTAGTGAATTTGTTTTGTTTTAAAAATCCTGTTTCTGTGAGTGTTTAGGCAAGACTTTATTGGGAAATGTTACCCCTTGACTCCATCTCCCACCTGTAACAAAGCTTGAAGCTTGTGCTCAAATTTACATTGGCAGTGGTTACACTGATGATAAGATATTCAGCACCTCCTCCTTATGTTCTCTCTTTTCTCCATTTTTCACAGTGAATGATATTCCTGGAATGAGGATCTTTGTTGAAGTGAAAGTGAGTTTTCACTTTCTTGACCTTTTCCTGCTTCATCATTATGAGTAACTGTTTAATTTTATAATATGTGCAATATAAATTTAGAACTATTTGCAATTGCAAAATCCAAAAGTTTTGCAATCCTTGGAAATGATCAAGAGCCTCTTCACTCAGGCTCAGATTTCCATCCAGGTGAGCAGAACATTTCCTTGTCTACAGGACAGTTATCACTTCTGTATAAAAGAGATGACAATGCAGCATCTATACAGAGTATAGGCAGGAAAAGCAGTAAAGAGCTGACATTGCCTCAGGAGAAAACTTTTCTTCAGAGTGGCAGGAATGGTATCTTTACAGCTGAGGGGTTTCAGTGCAGTGCTCCTGCTGCGTGCAGGGAGAATGTCCCAGCCTCAGGAGCTGCAGGGCTGCAGCCAGGTCACCAGACTGTTGTCACTGCCCCACTGCCCCTCCTGTCACTGCTCTCTAGGCAGCAGCTGGTTGCCATCCCCAGAAGCAGTCACAGCCTCCTGGCTCCATCCCAAGGATCCAGTAGCTGGCTGAAGGAGAAAGCATCCCCTGGGCTCAGGCCAGCCTGCTGGCCTCCTGTTGAAGTAGGCTGGTAAAGGAATAATAAATCACAAAAATAAAATAAAAAATTTAACCAGGTTTAATAGTGTGTCCTGGTTTTTTGTAGACTCTCTCCAAGAGGAGGAAAATTCTCCTTGATAGGCTGTGCAGTCTGTTCATAGGGAACTTCTAACCACAAATTGTCTGTTATTGTAAGAGACCTTTGCATTCCTGAAGTCATCCTGAATTGGGTTTGGAGACCTATCTAGTCAAGCATTATTTTTCTGCCTGATTTGAGTAGCCAAGGATGATTACCATCCTGCTGCTATTTACTTGAATTTTTTGAGGTTGTACTTCTATGTCAAAGGTTATGCCAGCTTATTTCTTCTGGTGACTGCTTTTATTGAGAACTCTGTCTCCTGACATTAAGTGAAAAGCCATGCAGTAGAAGGAACATCAGCAATTGCCTAGAGTATTAACTTCTAATATGGCATTGAGCAGCTTTTATGAAGTATGAAAGGCAGCTGATTCCAGAGTGCTATTCTTGTTTCAGGTGAAATTAAAGCTAACAAAGTAACAATGTCATTTTGTAGCTGTAACAAGTAGCATGAAAAGATCATTCTTTCCTAAAAGATAACAAATAAAGCGAACATGTGCAGCAAGCAAACAGCACTGTTGAATGAAACTTATTTAATCAATTTTCTTTAAAACTCACTTTTCATCTGCTCCCACTTCATAATGCTTAGAATTTTTTTAGTCCAGCATCTATGTGCTATTCTGATTTTCTGTACATTCTCCATTCCTGTTCCCTAAAGTTCATCATTACTAAAGTAACCTCTCTGTAGAAAATCTGCTTTTGTAGGATTATAATATAGATCCTGTCATATTCAAGTATAAAATACCCTCACCTCTCACAGGATCAGGAGTCACTGAAATATTCTGTGAACATGGAAGACACCTAAGAGGAGAGGGAGAAAGAAAAGAAAACAGAATGGTACCTGAAAAATTTTACAGAAAAAAGCTTTTTCAAATGACTGAAGACCATAAAATATTACCTAGAATGAAAGTTTATTGCAGAAAAAATAATTGGTTTTTTTAATACTAAAAATATTAAATATTTTTATTTTTATATTTTATATTATATTTATATAAATTTATATAAATTTATATAAATATAATATAAAATATAAAAATAAAAATATTTAATATTTTTAGTATTAAAAAAACCAATTATTTTTTNTTATAATTTGTATATTTATACAAAATTTATATAAATTTTTATTTTTTTTTATACTATTCTACTTAACAATATCTAAGCTTTAGTAATTCCTTTGGCTTTCATTACATGGTACTAATTTAATTGGAAATTAACATGAATATAGTATGCATAACATGAATTAAAATGTTCTGCTGTAACTAAGCATTTTTGAATAGGTCTTGTTGAATGCTAATTTTCAGAAACTATTAATTTGTGATTCCAATAAAAATATATTGAATCCTGAATGTACTCTTATCATTAATTATTTTGTTATTTTCCCCTTTGAAAGTTTTCAGTTGCCAAAAGAATAGGAAAAAAGAAATTGTAAAAAATTGGGGAAAATTTTGTTTCCTCAAAAATGTATTTCCTCAGTTTTGGTGTAACTAAAATATGTTTTCTGTGACCATAGACTACAAAACTATACAATGAAAAGGTGCATATGATGACAATGTACAAACATAGGGAATAATAAATATTACTCTTTAATTTTAAGAAACCAAGCAACAAAGAGTACTACAGAAACAGATATGTACTCCATCAACTGCAATATATTACTTTTTCTTCCAGTTTTATTGTTCTGTAAGTAGGTACCATGAGTATTTCAGGAGTTTCCTATAGTGATTGTGGTTTGCTGACTGCCTTTTTAAAAGTTCCATTTTGAAAACTGGGGTCTGCAGCTTTAAAATAGATGCCTGTTATCTTCAAGCAGGTAACAAAAAATATGTCTAGGTCATTTGATTCAGTGAATTCAGGCAGTATTCTTAATAATAATATATCATAAGATATATATGCTGGAGAGGAACTTTTAAAAAGAGCAGATGGTGATAAGGGTGAATGGCTTAAAACTGAAAGATGGAAGGTTTGTATTAGACATGGGGAGAAATTCCTTTCTTTAGGGGTGGTGAGGCACAGGAGCACATTGCACAGGGAAGCTGTGGATGCCCCATCCCTGGAAATGTTCAAGGCCAGGCTGGGTGAAGCTCTGAACAACCTGGTCAGTGAAAGGTGTCCCTGCCCATGGCAGGGGGGTTGGAACTAAATGGTCTTTAAGGTTCCTTCTAACTCAAATATTTCTATGATTCTATTATATATCCATATGACTTTTAAAAACCTTTCTCTGATGGGAAGCATTTAATAGTCTTCAAGAACTAATTTTACAGTAAAATACTATGCAAAAAATATAGTCAGTGAAACAGCAAACTTAGCTATGAATGATAAAATCTGGCACTACAGGACAAAATTCTGGGAAAAAAAAAAAAGAAAGAAAGAAAGAAAAAAAAATAAAAGAAAATGCCCCATTTAGGAGACCTTTGATGGCATATAATATACCATGTAGTAACTTCACGTTAATGTTACTGCTATGGATTTATATTTTTAGTGAGTGCTAAAATGCTGCATGGAGATATAAAACATCAATAAGAAATAAAATGGTTTGTGGAGGACATTTTCAGTTCACTTTAAGATCCATTCCAAATAAATTTTTTTTCCATAATAGATTTTCCTGGAGCAAATGTTCCAGTCTCTTGCTATTAATTTTTATCCTTACATTCTTTTAGTTTATGGGATTTTTATTGAAAAGTTTGGTTTGACAATCCAAACACATAATATTTTATTCAAGAATAACCACAACACAGAATGAACAAAATCTTGATGCAACAGTTTCATTTTAAGATATTTTGGCTATGTATTATCTAACTACAGTATATCTTTTGGGGCTGAATTTGCTAATTTAATACAAAGCAGGATCTGCCTTGAAAATTAGGGCAAGGAATCCATAATAACTTGAAACTTTGCTCAACCTTTTATGATCAGCGCACCAGATTCTTAGATACTTTAGGGCTCCCCCTATCTCAATTAGGAGTGAATTAAGCTTGCAGCCAGGTTTTCTCCACCATGAATCATGAATATGTAGAAATGGATTGGAAGTGCTTAACAAAGGAAAGTCCAAGAAGGCCATAAGATATTATCAACCTCTTTGATATATTAGTTTAACAACAATTTGGAGGGGAAAGGAGGAAGTCAATTCAGCTGTTGGAGGTTGTTATTTTTAATGTAACTTCACAGAGTAGTAACACAGTTTTCATCAGATTTGTTTGGCTTTGTTTTTATTCAGTTCTAGTTCTAAAAGATTCAAGATTATAAACTGTACTAGAAGTCTCAGATAACATTTCTCTCTGTTCTTCTTTCTTGCATGCACATTTTAATGTAGCCAAGGTTATAGTAGTAGTAGTAGTAATAGTAATAATAAATAGTGGAATGAAACTTTTATTAAAAAATCCTTTTCAAGGGCTTCAAAATTTAAACATATATTCTTTTTAACTAAATACATTTCATCTCCTCCCAGAAGAGCTTTTCTTCTTTTTTTTTTAATTATAATGATCAGTTCAACATTTCTTGCCTTGTGTATCTCTTTAAAAATTAAAACAACCACTCCTTTTTATATGTCTGTAAGAAATTATAAAATACAGGTATATGCAGTGACTGCATATTTTGATAAAATTACACGTAATTTCTGTATGTTTTAGAGTGTCTTAAGATTCTCTTCTTGTATCCTTCCATGTTTTGAAGAAAGTGCAGCAAGCCCCTTATATTTTCTCCATGAGTATGGGAAGAGGACAACTACTCTGCTGATAAAAGTGAAATGCTCACCATGTCCCAGGTGAGTGCCTATTTGACTCTCAAGCAAAGGGCCAAGACTGCTTCAGAGGCAGTAAGTTTTCCACAGAGAAATCTTATGCTTAGGATGAGTATGAAGTGTAATTCCTGAGATGGCAACTCAGCCCAAACATATGACCATATACAAGAGGTTATGAGTCGGAGGTACCACAGACTGTTCAGGAACAGAATAACAAACACAAATTAGCAAAACCAAAAATTAGATTAATTCAAATCTGGCCTTTTCAAAAAAAAAGCGTTCTTGCTATTAATTCTGGTCATACCCTCTGTCATCTTTCTGTCTTGTGGCTTCATGCAGTTTAGAACAATATTTTGCCCTTAAGGGTAATGTCATTGGTGTTACAAATCTGTCATGAATCACAGTGGTATTATTCTTTTTTCTACAGACCTGAAACCCAAGCTTTAAATTTCACTGCCAGTGATCAATAAGATATGCAGTGCCACGAGTTTGTACTTAATGAGCTTCCAAAATCCTTTCTTTTCTCCTCATGCATGCATTAGGGAATCATTACACTTCCCAAACCGTTGGCCCAGAATTGTATATGGAGAAAGCATTCCACCTTCAAAAACGCTAGAGACACCTTACAAGCAGTGTACTGGAGAGAAAATCAGTGTGAACTTTGTGCAGACAGTACAAGAAAATCCAGTAAACATGTACAAGCTGTGCACTACCTGGGTTGTTATAGTTTTCATGATGTTCAAAATGGCTGATTTTACATTGTCATTGCTGTCTAGTTATTCAAGGATCCACTTCTAAAACTGACATTACTTCCCTCATGAAACTGTCAGTTGGTAAGCAAGGGAAAAATTGTCACAATTCTTCTCTTTAACTAATTAGAAAATTTTTAATAATTAAAAATTTAATTAGAGCAGTCCCAGGTGCTTCCATGTCTTTGCCTCTTTGAGGGGAGGGGGGAGGGACAGCATGATATGTTTCTAAATAGCTGAAAATTAGGAAAGTGTGTTTGAGGAAAAGAAACTTCAAAGTGTACAACCTAGCCCAAAGATCCAGTTCTGACTTACCAAATTAAAATTAGCAGAGAATATGTTACATTTACATTTAACACTCTTTGGGGGCAAATTTCCAAGGGTGTCTCTGCAGTGAGAAAGCACTGCATTCCTATCAGGGCTGAACACTCTGCTCTTTACCCATCCATCTCTCTGGAAATGCTTTCTTTTTGTGAAAGAAAGCTTTAAAATATATTTGCAGTAATACAACCTACACATAATTTTTATGTCTGCAGTTGCTTTTTTTTATAGATTACCAGTCCTCCAGGGCAATCCTTCTACATGATATTGCAGTCAAATTCAATGCTGTATCTATAATATCACTGCCTCTTTCACAGACATTCTAGGTTCTCTTGTGCCCCTTCCATTATTGCTCAGCCTTAAAGCTGCTTCAACAGCAGAAAGAATTTATCCTTATATTACTAGACAAAACTGCTGCTATTCTTTCTGTTATTTGAACAGTTTTTGAGCTGCACAAATGTCATTAACTATAGTTCAACCAATAAATCATGAACTTGAAAATATTTAACATTGCTAAATATACTCTGGAACATTTGAATGTATTGTTTCAGTAGTTCTGCCTTATTAAGCCTGAGAGCACCTTTTTATTGTCACCTTGAATTTCTAACAAATGTATAATCTCCTAATCTCCTCAATCCATCCAAGGCTCTTCAATTGGAATTTATTTCTAGAAAATCTTCAGACCTGAGTTCAACTATGTGAGAATCAGGTTTATTTAATTTTGTTTTCCACTGACTTTTAAAATCTGAACTTTCAATTTCTTAAGCACATTCACAAATACTAAAATAGTTATTTAGAAAGATAAGCCCACAATCTGCTGCTGAAAGGTGACCTTTCCAACCTCAGTCCAAATTGTCCACTCTCGTCTATCAGATCCCTGCCTCAGATGACTAAAATCTTAACAAAAGCAGACAAATATGATATAAACTCTCGAAAGGATTATTCTTGACCTTAACCTAAATCTGATAATCTATATTTAATATTTGTGCCACTCTTAATCCTTTGCTATTTTCCCTGTATTTTCCACTCAGTGTATTCATTAGAGAAGATATTTGGTCTAGGTGTTTCAGGAGCATCAGTGAATGCGATATGCCATTTTTCAAAGACCAAATTTAGGTCTTCTCTCGGGAAAAATCTTACTAAAGGATGCATAAATAAGATGCTTAATACAAAAATGGGGGTGTCCTTTTTTACACTTCAAACAAATTAAAAAACAAACAAACAAACAACAACAACAAACATCCCAATCAACACCAGAAGCAACTTCTATAGCTGTTAGTTTTTACTTCAGTCTTCTGAATTGGGGAATACTATAGAAGTAGCTAGTGCCACTCACACAGAAATGTATTTGCACAGACCCGTGGCTGTGTAAGCAGAAGTGGTGGTGGGTATGGGCAGCACAGGTGACCACAGATTCCAGGCAGCCTTAAGATGCTGCTGCCATTGGAACACCCAACTTTACTCAGCCTTCCTCATGCCTCTTTTTTCATCTGGCATCAAGTCTATCAGGCAGCTGAGGAGTCAGGCAAACAAATTCAGTTCTCCTGGATGGTGTTTCAGGAAATTCCCATGCTTTAGAGTAATTTCTTAAAGTGGGAAGTTTGCACAACTGAAGACAGCGAGGGAGAGATCTCCATTCTGCTGTGTGTCTTACCACTCTGGTCACCACCCTGACACAGATCCCTTCTCCATCATCACAGCAAAAGTGAATATTGCTCTCATCAGTCAAGAAACCACAAAGCATTTTGTTCCTGCTATTTTGTTTCTTTAACAGCAAAATCTGGGAAAAGTCATTTCAGTTTTCTCCAGCCTTTTAAGATGCTCTAGGTACCTCATGTTCTTTAAATTGTCTTCTTCCACAGAATACTTTGATATAGAAGGTCAGCAGTGACATTATCAATCAAGTTTCCTTAATGTGATCTCAGGTTGAAATTACAAATCCTTGAACAAACTCAGCATTCTCCTACAAGGAGACACAATGGTCACTGAATTGAGGACCTCACTGGCAACTAATTTTTAGGCACAGTTTCATTGAAAAGCCAAAACATTCATTTCTATTCAAAGGCTAATTTTTAATATCCAGTTTATAAAAAGTTTCTATGTATTGTTAGACAATTTCTCAAGCTTCATAGCAAATAAATTTTTCCCAAGCCAAATAAGCATGAAATTAGATGACTGTAAATGTTCAGACTTATATTTAAGTGTAAGTTGACATTTAAGTATTCTCTAATTATGCGGCTGAAAGGGCAAGGACAAAAATGTATTCAACATCAAATGTAAGTTTTGATTTACCAAACATCATAAATCATATCAGCTATGAACAGTTCATTTTCCATCAACAACTGATCATATCTAAATACCTGTTTCTTTTGTGTAAAGCATTTTTAAAGCACTGAGCAATCAATGTATTTTATATTTGAATTGAAATCTGCTTTACACAGACACCCACACCCAGTGCATTAACACAGCTGCCTTTACCATCTGCCATGTTCTTTAGTTTTGGGTGTCATAATGATATAGCACTATAAGAACTGCAGTATAGTAATAATACTCTTCTGTTCTGTTTCTCAGGTAAAGGAATTTCATCTCTCATGAATAATCTGATCTAGGTTGTATGGCATTCTTCTACAAGTCATAGGTACAAGATGAGAATTTTGAAGCATCAGCAAATTTTTGATGTAAATCGATGACCACAAGAGAATTAAGTAGGAGGCAGAGGAAGAGCATAATAGTGGAACCATCAGCTTATCAGAAAACTCACTTCTCAAAACCAGCTAACTTTTAGCAAGGCACTTCCTAATTCAACTGTCAAGAATCAGCTTTTATCAAAGGATACAGAAAAAGCTTTGAAATTTCTCTATGTGATACTTAATACATATTTGAGATGGAGAGGTATTATTACAAGGTATTATTCATTTAGGAAGGGCATTTGTACAGAACATTTCCAAATGCACTAAATATCTTGAAAATATGAATGTTTTTACTTTTTTTCTTTTGGATTGTACCAAGGACAGAATAGATTTTGGTTTTCTGACCTTCATGGTTCCACAGGAACCATGAACAAATCTTGAAGCATATTTTCATATGAAAGTTTTCCCAAACAAGAATAAATTAGTGGAATTATTTTGCTAAGTCATAATTTTCTTATATTTCCTTCTTGGAGAACACCCAGCCTTCCTGGACTCATCTTTTCTCTGAGACTGGTCAGAGAGGTTGGATCTCAAATAATGAAGATGAGAACGTAAAATATATTTACCAGTAAAAGTAGGAAGTGGAAAAAATTTAAATAAATACAATAAAACTGATCAAGTATATTTGCGATACACATTGCAAACAAAAACAATGTACCAGTAAACAATATAAAATATCTTATTCATGAGACATTAATAGCAAGCTAACATCACAATAATTACATTTTAATCAAGCTTGTTTGGAATAATGGATGTAATATGCCATAATGCAGTGTAGTGCAGATTGAATTGGCTTTGTCTTCTTTGTCCAGAATACCAAAGGGAAGAATAATTATTCTGCTGCAGCATGCTGGCTTCTATTTATGGACTGTCATTTTATTTTTCTACCAGTTCATCTAAAGATGTGTCATATGAGATCCTCCCAGATGCATACTCACTCTTTCAAAAAACACGTTGTCTCTTCCACAACATTGTTTCAAAAGATGTGAAGTGATCCTAAATAACATCACATATTAAAAAAATGTTATTTGATTTAAACATTTTTACCTAAACTGACAGTAAAGTCCAGTGCTTGCAGACAAAGATTTTTATTTGTTGACTTCAGTGTGCACTTAATCAGTCCTTTTAAATTCTAAATTAGAATTGCATGTTTCATAAAGAATGTATTTATATACTAAGAATGAAATACTGTAGTTATGATTAAATTGCAGGTTGGCTCTTGCAAAAATATCTTTGCTGTAAAATACTACAGCTTAATGATATAGTGCACCACGCAGGCCATATATATTTTATAAAAAGTTATCCAAAACACACCATTAAAATAAACTTACAGATTTCTTTTGCACATTAATTCTTAAGAGACAGCCAGAAGAGGCATCCAGTACTTTAACCCCTCCTGTGTCTTTTTCAAGACTGTAATTACCTGCGTTCAGACCTGGCTTTGCAGAAATAACCTGATTGTTCCTCTTACATTTTTATAGTTTTTACCATTTGAATACTCAATAATTTTTTTACGTAACATATTTCATAAAATGTATTCTTTTGTCACAAGGCCTCAATATAAATAGAAATATGATTTAAGTCTTCATGACAAGTATCAAAATACTTTGGTTTATGAACAAGCCTTAAATGAAAACAAAGGAGGGGCGGGGCACTCCTAGCTCCACTGAAATAAGCCTTTAAAAAAAAAAAAAAGAAAAGGGATGGAGACATCACAGAATCATGAAGGCTTAGGAAAGACCTCCAAGATTATTGAGTGCAACCTTTGACCAAACACCTTCATGTCAACTAAACATAGCATTGAGTGCACACCCAGTCATTTCTTGAACACATTCTAGTAGCTCTACCACTTCCCAGGGCAGCCCATTCCAATGCCTAACCACACTTTCAGTGAAGAAATTCTGTCTGGCTGAGCCTGAGCTCCTCTGGTGTATCCTGAGGTCATTTCCTCTTGTCTTGTTACAGTTTTCTGTAAGAAGAGGCTCATTCCTTACTTGCTGCTGTTGTCTGCATTCAAAAGACAAAACTTGCAACAGTGTTAAAGTGGTAAGATAAAAAAGCAATTTTTTAATGAAAGCTTTAAGGTTCACAAATGTGTCACTGCACATGTGTGATAAAGGATCTTTAACTTTTTTTAAGGTTAATTAATTAGTATATCCAATAGAAGATCAGGTATTGGCAGGCATATCCAATAGATCAGTTGCCCCAGTAATCCACCCTTGGCTCTGCCCCTTAGAGTTGGTCCAGGGGTTTCTTTACTCCATTTTTGTTATGTCTCTTAAGTTCTGGGGGAAAATAGATGTTCTTGTCAGGAATTCTCTTCTTAAGAATAAGAATTTCAAGAATGTGTTAGTAACGGTTATCTTATTGTGAGAAAAGGCAGGGAAAGCACTAGAAACCTTACAACAATATTTTAAAAATCTGCAAGGCTACAAACAGATGAAAAAAAAATATAAAGAACTAAAAAAAAAAAAAAAAAAAAAAAAAAAAAAAAAAATGTTTAGGCATCCCTACATCCACCTTTCAGTTAGCTGTAGACGAGGTCTTCCTTGAGACTCCTTACTTCCAGGCTTAACATTCCCATCTCCCGCAACTGCTCCTCATAGTGAGAAGTTTCTGACCTAAAGTAATTTTGGTAATATTTTTCCTTTAAATACCTTGTTTTTCTAAACTGGAAGCTGGTTATCTTACATACTTTGTCCTAAAATATATGGCATTGCTGACCAGCTTCCTGGCACTCCTCTCCACACTCTAACTGACCATTTTTCCCACCAGGAATGAATTCCCATTAGAAACCAACTGTGATCTGTGACAGGAAATGTGTACATCTGCAGGGCATGGCCTTTTCATTTCCATTGGGTTCTGAAACACATATTTTGAAGGACTGAACTCCCTGTCCAAAAACCCTCTTCATTTCTCAGCAAAGTAATATACTCAACAGTCTCCATTTCCCTATCCCATGGCTCGCTGTTGGCATACACATTAAAATAAAGTTGTGTTTCATACTGTTCTGTGTTCTATCTGGCTTTTCTGTTTACTCTCTCACACACACACACAGAAGGAGCTTTGTTCACAAAAGTAAGCAGAATTCACACCTCTGGGTCTTCTTACTCTTGACCTTCTAAAGCATTTAACGTTTGGCCTTTTGCAACCTGAGTAAATGCCTTTAAGCACCTTCATTGAAGCTTGGGCTTTCCTCTTTTACTCACTACTACTGTATGAGTAGGTCTGGTGTGGAAAGAGGGAAGGGAGTTCTTTGAACAAGAAGGCAACTCAGGCTCCACTGGATTGACAGGAAATGAGGAGGCATAATCCAGGCCAACAGAGCCCAAAACTAGGAGCCAGAAGGGAGGAGAACTCCAGAACCCCTTTCCCTACTTTCCTAAGGCAAAAAGGTTGGCTTCTGCTTTTACTCTGCATTCAGTAAATATGTCTTTCTCTGGTGAGTAATCTCCAGCCAGTCTGGTCTTTGATTATTTCTAAAAAAAATCAGAACAAAGATAAAAAAGACCCTACCACAAAGTTGAAGTAAAATACATGGATGCAATGAAACTAAAGAGAGGTAGTGTAATTTCTGATGTCTGTAAAACTCTAATTCAGGGTGGTTTTCTGTAACATTGACTATAAAGGACAATTACAGGGAAAATTAGGTAGGGACTAACAAGGCAGAAGAAAGAGAGCTCAAAATAGCAGGAAAGTTGCACACCAAATGTTAGTCAGGAAAAAATTCCTACAGGATTCAAGCATTAGCTATCTCAACCCCTTCACATAAGCTTTTTATCTTCTTTATGAGATGGTAGCATATGCCTCAAACACCTGTGATCAGAAAGAGTGTGGTGGCACCTGAAATTAAAGCAAAAAAAAGAAAAGAAAGAAATTAGAAAGATTGGAGGGAGCTTTTTATTAAAAAATGCTTGATTACAGAACGGCTAAAGTATGAAAGAACAAAATATTTTATTAATTTTTAATGAGTTTTTTTTACATAAGGCTAATTTTCTGAGTAACATATAGATTCTCCTTTATATGTAAGAAATGAGGAATTCAAAGGGCTTTGGGAGATGGGAATCGGAAGTGGTTCTGCTTTCAGGAAATACAAAGTAGAGGAAGACTAGAGCTCTTGCACAGTCTTTGCTTGTTAAGTAGCACCCAATAGCACGTCTTAATCAGAGATATTGCTGCTTCTTTCAACTCAGACAGATTTTATAAAAAAACCCTAAAATTCTGCTTGAAAACAGAAAACAATGTGTGAAATTAAAACAGAGAAGAAACAATTCAGACATATTGCTTCAGGTATAAATTCATGTTCTTGATATTTATACTATTGCACAGCTCATGATTAGACTTGAAATTGGCACTTGAGGGATCTCACAAGCAATTACTCTCTGAATATTTCTAAAGACAAAGTGAGTATTTATTCAGGAAAAACACATCTTGCTATCCTTTACCAAAACATTGTTCATTCCTACAAAAATAGCAGCAAGCCATTTTTTTAGAATGGGAGGATTACAGACATTTCCCATACAGGGGAAAAAAAAATTGGTAAAATTTTTTAGATCATTATTTGTTTGTGATTTCCATTAGAGCATGATTTATTCAAGTTCAAGAGGCTCTTGAAAAGTTTTTATATTAAAGTAGATGCTGCAGCTGGATTAGTAGATTGTATATTCTTGTTACATTTTAAAAGCTTATTTCCAGAAACTGTAGCTTTTCCTCAATGTCCCAAAAGCTGCATTTATTTACTGATGTGAATGGAAGATCACAAAATCATAGAATCATAGGATGGTTTGATTTGGAAAGGACTAAAGAAAGATTAAAGATTATCTCAAACCAACTCCCCTGCCATGGGAAGGCCAGGTTCTCAGAGCTCCATCCAGTGTTACCTTGAACACCTCCAGGGACGCAGCACCCAAATCTTCTCTGGGTAACTTGTATCAGTGTCTCACCAGCTACATCATAAAAAACTGACTTCCTCCAAATATCTAATCTAAACCTACTCTCTTTTAGGTTTAATCCACTCCCCTTCTCCTGTGACTACATGTTCTTGTAAAAGCTCCTCTTTACTTTTTCATAGTTTGCCTTCAGGTCCTGTATGGCTGCAATTAGGTCACCTTGAAGTCTTCTCTTTTCCAGGCTTCATTCTCTCAGTCTATCCTCACACAAGAGGTCTAAATATCTTGGTGGACCTCCTCTAGACTTGCTCCAACATGTTGATATCTTTCTTGTGCTGAGGATCTCAGAGCTGGATGGGGTTTCAACTGAGAGGAGCTGTAGTGTTTTGACCCTGGCTGGATGCCAGGCACCAACCAAAACACTCTGTCATTCCTCTCCACAGATGGACAGAGGAGAGAAAACATAACAAAGAATTCGTCAGTTGAGATAGGGACTGGGAGAGATCACTCACCAAGCATAAAAAATGAATAATATAAAACAATAAAATCTCTCACTGTTCTGAAGAGATGGCAAATACAGAAAGTCCTTTTTGCGGGGTGAAGCTCAGCTCACTCAGTCTCTTATCGGTCCCTCTGGCACTGGAAAATGCCACGTCCTGGGCCTGCTGGGCCACAGGTGTGAGCTCCAGGTGTTTTTATGTGTTTTCAGCTCAGAGCAGGGCTAATAAGTTCCAAGAAAAAGAAAAGCCACGGTCTGGGGAACTTCTCTGCCTCAGCTAGATAAAAAACATCTAATTAAAAGCAAAAGAGAGCTCTCCATGCTCTCTGTGCTGCAGACAGCACAGTCTGTGAGAGACAATGCAGGGCAGCAAGTGCAGTGTCTGCAAACAAACCTCACACTCCTTCTCCCCTCTTAGCTCTCCGAACCAGCCTTAAAGTTGCAGAACTTAATATCCAGCATAAACAGAACAGACAACTGGGGATATAAGCATCATAAAATCACTCCAGAACAGAAGTCACACTGAAATGCAGTACCCAAATAGCTGAAGCTTTGTGTGCTTAGTTTTTTTATAATTTTTGATGAAATTAGAAGGGTGATGGTACTCTTATATGAAGAGTAGGAATAAGCAATCTCATGAGATTACTAAATCAGAGCCAATGCTGTTATTGCAAGTCATGAGAACAACGCTTCATGAAGTCTGCACTTTCTTTAACTATCTCCAAAGTCTTCCTCCTTTGCACGGATCTCTATATTTTTAATCTAATATTACCTAGCTTAACAACAATTTTTCTCCCAACTCAATTATGGCATTGATCCACGTTGCAGATGGGCTAATGCAATGAAGCTTATTTTCACTGCAGGTTGCATGATGCTTTTACAGATTTATCAGATTTGCTGTGCTTTTGCATGTGCTTTAGTATTTGTTGTTAATGTTACAGAGAAGTTTTGTTTTCATTAGAATAACAATAATTTAAAAATAATTTTTAGCATATTTAGGGTAGATGGCAATGCAGGTTGAGAGGCATCTATTGTGTCATACTGTAATTCAGTCTCTTGTGGTTCATTAAATGCACTGTACAAATTATGAGTCATCTACTTCCTACCAAATTAAATTTCTTTTCAAAATTTTGTTCAAGCATAATTGTACAGGGAATAGGCATAGAATAGAAAGGAGGAAAGTTTTAGGCAGAGCTGTTTGTTTCACAGAGTGTTTGATGTGCTTCACTAAATATTCTAAATATGGCAGCAGTCATATGAACAGACAAAAGCAGAATATTCCCTAATTTCCCTGTATTTCCCTAATTACTTTTCTGGTCTACTGTGGAACATGCTTTCTCAGAGTCAGTGTGTATGTGACAGCTAGGGATGAGATTGATATTAATTCTGAAACTTAATCAATTTTGGTTGTCTCATCTTGATAAGGAGAGATCATGAAATAAAATTTTTCTGTTTTACTCGTGAGGCTTAGATCGTGTATCAAGTTGCAATAAATACGTAACACTTGAATGAATCCGTAAAAAATACCTACCTAGAAAATAATTAAGAATCAAGTATTTCTTTTTCCTATTTTCCTTGTCTTTTTCCTTGATTGGAAGGAGACTGGCATAAATGACAGAAAGTAATATCAGAAATTTAAATACAACATCAATTAATTTAAGTGGTTCAACAGGGTTTTTTTTTCCTTTTCTCAAGGAACTTCTGTTTGTAGATAACTAACTTAGGGGGACTAATCCAAGTGGATCCCAGCCTGGCTTTAGCCAGAATGCTAGCACAGCCTTCATAAAATCTTCACAATTTTTTTGTTTATTTAATCTACCTCTTTCTCTAAGGATAGAGATAGATACAGATTTAGATTAGACAGATACAGAATTTTCTTTTTTTCTGGGGGGAGAGGGAAAAGAGTGGATTTTAGTGAGATTCTGTTGCATATCTGTATTGGTCTGGCACAGCCTGGCTTTGGGTAGCAGGGGAGCCACAAAGACGCCTCCTGTGAGAAGCTGCTGGAAGCTTCCACCACGTCCAGCAGAGCCAACCTCTGATGGCTCTGAGGATGGACACGAGGCAGGTAACACCTCTGTGATGACATATGTAAGAACAAAATCAAAACACAGTCATGGGGTTTTGCATCTAGTCAAAGAGTAGGAGGTGAGAACATGTGAGGGAAACATGGAGACACCAAGGTCAGTGGAGAAGGAGGGGAGGAGGAGCTCTGGGTGCCAGAGCCAAGAGGCCTCTGCAGGCCGTGGTGAGACCATGGTGGAGCAGCTGTGCCCCTGCAGCCCACGGGGATCCACGGGGTATGCAGAGATCCACCCACAGCCCATGGGGATCCACAGGGAATGAAGAGATCCACCTACAGCCCATGGAGATCCATGGGGGATGCAGAGATCCACCTGCAGCCCGTGGAGGAAGTGCCCATACTGTAGCGGGGGGGATGCCTGGATGAGGCTGTTATCTGTGGGAGACCCAGAGGAGAGAGGGGCCCCTATTTCCATGCTGGAGAAGCCTGTCCTTGGAGCACTGCACCCTGTGGGAAGAATGACCTGCCTCACAGCAGTTTTGGGAGGGCTGTGTGCCCGTGGGAGGGACTCACCCTGCAGCAGGTGTGGTTTGGCTGCTGCTCATGGGAGTGGACCCACGCCAGGGAAGTTCAGGGAGGGCTGTGTCCTGTGGGAGGGACCCATGGCCTCACATCAGAAGGACCCTCTCCTGGAGAAAGGGAAGAGAATCTCAGTGATGAACTGACCAAAACTCCCCTGCCCTGTCTCCCTGGGAAGGAGAGAGGGGATGGGGGGAAGAAGGTGCTTTAAGGGCTCATTTTATTTCTCATTATCCTCCTCTGATTCTACTAGTAATGAATTTCACTTTGCAGCTAAAGTTGAGCCTGTTTGGCCCTTGAAATATTTTCCCGGTTCTTGCTTCACTCATTAAGCCTTTGTTAACTCTTTTCTTCATTTTCCCTCCTTTGCCCAACCGAGGCAGGAGAGGGTGAACAATAGACTCTCCTGAGTGTCTGGCATTGGGCCAGTGTCAAACCACAACAGTATCCAAAGCTTTTTTCCAGAAAGTAGAGAAAAACTTTTGATGCTGTAAATGAATTTTAGTCTGAACAGGAAAGCCTCAGACCTCTTTTTTCAACTGTACTGAAATACATATGGGAGTCTCCAAACCTGTGGTACAAATGTCCACAGTACATACAAAATTACTGCTTGCAGGCCAGAAATAGCATTTGAAATCACAATGTTGATTTTTGTTGATTCTACAGCAATGAGCTCATTGCAGATCTCTCTCATTGGAATAAAAGTAGTGAAAGTTACCTGAATTGAGTTTCAGTCCTTATAAAATGAGACTGAAAGTGATGCCAAATATGCTCTGCTAGGCTGGAACATATAATTTTTCTCTTCTACCTCTTGGTTCCTTTAGGTATCCTAAAAATCCATTATTTTCCCACTGTCAAGTAGTATTAAATGTGGAAGACTTTTTAATTATTTTCTTTTTGAAGTTTAATAGCCTTAAGTCCCACATCACCACCTGTTTTCATTTCATTTACATACGTGGGAAGGTTCAGTGGAAGAGAAAAGGTAAATGCTCTAATGCAGGGCAGGAAGATCTGCCTTTCTTTGCAGCATCACCTTGCAAAGCTTCACAACTGCTGGGTTATGGTTCTTCTGAGCTTGTTTCTCAGCTAGCTTGCCCTTCAGATACCATATAAACGAGTTTTTCCTTTGAGTCCAGATTTCAGATAGAGACGTGATCTTGCTTGGAAGAAGGAGCGGCTCACACTTGATGGTAATTAGGAAGGTGTTTATTCGTGCATGTGAGTGTGAGAGTTGATTTTGAGTCTCCCCGGCCCTTATGAACAGGGGTGTTACTGATGGAAATGAGGGGGAGTGGCTTAGGTAAAGGAGCATTGACATGACCATTTTGGGACAAAAGGGGTGTGGGGATACCTGAAGCCTTGGCTGAAGCATCTGGCTTTCCCAGGGTACTCAAGTACCAGGGTGTGTCTATTGATAAGGTACAATGGGAGGTACAATATACTGGGAGAGGCTATTGAGGGGGTGCAATGGGGAGGGAGAGGCCTACTGAGCAGGATAACAACAGAGATTAAGGAAAGGGGGGTGGGTAGGAATGAACTATTACAGAAATTCAATTTTAAAATCATACTGAACTTTAGAAATCTCAAAATGCACACTGCAACACTGGGCTTTCCACAAGACCTCAGCACGGACACGATGTGCGGTGTCGGCACACAGCTCAGATTCCTGAGCTCCCAACAGTGATGTTCTGCCTGTGTGCCATTCCATTTCAGTGAGTGCAAAGAGCAGCACACATTTTGTACTGCAAAGCACTTGGGGTCAGACATTAAGGTCTGCTGAAATAAAGGATATCTGTCAGGTCACCTTCATAATGGGAAATGGACATAATTCAAGTGTTATAAATGGCAAAACTTTGCCATTTGGAAAAGGGTGATGAAAAGGAAGTGGTAGAAGAGAAAGAAGTTAAATGCTAGTCACTAGATCCAATTCATAGAGTGGATATCCTTCATATTCCTTACTCATCTGTAGAGATACTCTGCCAAGTCTAAGTGAAGAATTTACGTACATCAGGAGGCACTAGATAAAAGTAGGTAAGAATTACCTGTAATTGTTCCTTCCAAATATGCTTATAAAGTCTGCAGTTTAAATTTCTTCAATTATCTATGTCATGAGTGTAAAAATATCTAATGGAGTATGAAATCCCTATTTTCACATTCTATTTGAGATGACATTCCTCAGGAAGACACAACTTTCCTTTGCATTGCTCTGCTAAGACTAAAACTTGTCTGCAGTAATGCCTTTATAGCATTAACAATGTAATTTTGTCAAATATAACTACATCATACTGTGAAGTGCTCTGAAAAATGGAACTTTTTTCCTAGATGTTATTTTAACAGAAGACTCATGAGTGTCAAAGAATGGAGCCTACAGAAAAGAAGAGGTTCTTCATGTTCTGTAACCTTATGTGCATGAAAATACCTGACCACCTGGACAGTCCTTGATAGGGTTCAGAAGAAACAAAATATGCCATGCGTACTGCTAAGTTCATTGAGGTGGAATGAACTACTACAAGTTCATACCAGTGTTAGTTCATCTCTGCTGCTGTAGAAAACAGTGGAATAAAGTTGGTAATCTGATACTGTGGAGAACTCAGTTTATGCAATTCTATGGTCATTGCTATTGGAAAAGAGCAACAAGAATATTTGAAGTTTCCAAGGAAAAGAAAACATTCCTTTACTTTTTTTCTTTTGTCCTGCTCTAAAGTACTGTAATAAGAAAGTTTATACATTAGTGAGCCTTTTTAGAAAGCATTAAAATCAGCAGTAGATACCCCTTTTGACAGAACCCAGACCAGGATATACTGGACTTAGGATGCAGGGAAGATTTAAGTTCCTAATTTATAGGAAAATCACTGAATATGAAATAAGTCAGAACCATCTCAAAGTACAAGGTAGGAAAGCAAAACTAAAAATTTATATTCTACAGTATAGCTGTTGGTGAGAGCACAGACAGAAGCATGTATCTCTCTATGTATCTCTCTCCTGATCCAAGCACATAACTCTGAACCTGCCACCCATCTCCAGCTGAAAGGCCCAAGAACAAAGTAAACATTTGATCCTTTGACCTTTGAAGAATTACTAAGCAGAATGTGATCCTCCCGTATACACTTCTACATAATTTCTGAAACGCTCTAGGCCTTTACAGAGCCAGTATAAGGGGATACTTGAGGCCCCAGGTGGTACCCTCATCTTCTGCATCAGTGTGAGAACAAAATGTTCAATTGATATGTCAATTTTACGTTACTTGAATTTTTGTAATTTTATGTAATGTGCAATGCACACACTAAAGCTTTTTATTAATGTCCTCAGAAAGAAAGATACTCTTACAGGAATTTGCTAATACTTCACATCTTCAGTGCTACTTTTGCTCAAATATCACTCCCTAATATTTAAAATAAGATGTGTAGAAGGTGTTTATTTTATGTCAAATTCAAGAGTATAATTAGTATCTTGCAGCCCAACCTCCATAAAAGTACAACAGCACCAAGAGTTTTGCTCTTAACTGACTCATGGGAAGGTAGTTATTTAGTTTATTTTATCTTTGCTTCAGCTGAAAGTTGAGATTTCAGCTTCTGGCAAGAAGTTCTGTTTACTGTTCTCATTATTGAGTTCTGTATCAACTTACTTTTAATGCATTTAACACATTGGTGGGTCCTGTGTTCTCTCTTTTCCTGCCCTGTATAATAGCAATAAAGTAGGTGGAATGACAGAAAGAACCTAAAAGGAGGAAAAAGGAGATAGAGGAGGTAGTATGTGTATCTACGCATGAGAGAAGGGGTGGGGAAAGGGTAAGAAAATAAAAAGAAAATTCCACACTCATGTGTTCCCCATCAGTGTGTTCTTAGTGCTGCCTTGATACAGACTTTTAGTCACTCAATTCATTCCTCAAAGCTGTAAGGAAATAAACAAATTTCTTTCACAAGATCAGCAATATTTTTTCTGTTTAAACATCATTTGGAGAGGCAGATAGAATGACTGCTCTTATCTGCCTTTCTTCTGTGCTTCATCTCAGTTGTAGTCTCTTTAGCCATGTCTGCAAGCAAAACACATCACGTTACATTTCCAGAGGGTCTCGTGTCACTGTAATGATGCATGGCATCCTGTTAAGGCCTTCACATTAAACACAGAAGTGAAGGCAATCTGAGCTGTATTCCTGGGGTGGCTACAAAGATTGAAATACTGAAGATTACTGAAAGCAATGAATCAAAATGACTACAAGCTGGCTGAGCAGAAGAGATGTATGAATAAAATGTGCCAGATCTACTTTCCATGCTCTGTAGCCATTTACACCTTTTCAAAATGGAACACAGTCCTTTTATTCAGGTATAATAACATTTGAACAGTCTGGCCTCTTGAACTTTGTTCAAAAGCAGATACTCACCATCTGCCCAATTAGAGACATTATTACCCTGTTACATGCCAGGAACGTCAGATTCTATAGACCTGTTCTGTAGATCTACTTGCTGTATGTGTCTGAAGGTTCCTATAGAACAAAGGAAATAAAATGTACTGCAAAATGAGCCATTTGACCATATTTCACTCATTGTATGTCTGGTTTAGATGGAAGTAATATGGGTTTAAATATACTCTTTTCTTTCTCTTGATCATTAAATGATTTAAGAGTTTTTTGCACCAACAGTGTCACTGATATTTGACCACATCTGTTGTCACATTGACAGAATTAGCCAATATTCTTGTTAAAAACAAGTGATTAATCAAATGTCAGCACAAAGCTTAACAGATTCTTCATAAAATTTCCTCAGCCTGAAATAGCTCATGTAAATTAGTCAGTGAGTACTTTCAAAGAAAAAGCACTTTTACATGAGCAGTATTGATTCATATCTTAAAGTTGAGATGTGAAAGAGCCTTAACATTTAGCAGAAAAAGAGTATAGTAGTTTAACCATATTTAGAAATGACGAATTTCTAGGAAAAAAAAATCTTCCTCCTGAAGAAAATAGAGGTCATTAATATTGTCTCTATTTTTTAATTATTTTTTTTAAATTCCGTCTTCAGGCTAAATGTGTTCAGGAGTTTGTATTTTACTCTTTGATAAATAAGAAGTGTTAAGGATACAAAAGAGCCTCAGATGTCAGACATTTAGCAACCTGAAGAATTGTGCATTCGTTAGCATTGATTCTCAGTTTTCTCCGACAAAGTAAAGCCTGTGGCTCTGCATATGTTTGTAGTTATGGGAGTTTGATTCATGTTTCTTAAGCATACTGGATTTGAAAATGGTGGGCAAAACTTCTTTCCTTTTTTTGTTTGCTTGAGGCTTTAGAAATGGCAATAGCACCAGTTTCTCTATGCTGGTTTGCACCCAAATCACAGAATCACAGAATCTTGGGCTGGGAAAGTCCTCTAAGATACAGGCTTTTAGTCACTTCACAAACTCACAAACTCTGCTCTGCCAAACTATGTCCCTAAGTGCCACATCTACATGTAGCAATGCTACACAGGAACATTTCATTAGTCTAAGGTGGGGCAGTTTTCCAGGTCCTCTTTCTAATATCTTTAAGGACCTAGATTTTGAATTCTTGCAGGAGATTTTAAAAATCTCCAAACTCATCCATTTTCCTAAAGCTCAATCACTTTGGGCAGTGCCTGTTGCTGTGTAAATCAGTCAGCACTGCTTCTGAAAAGAAATTTAAGTTCCTTACTCATTGTACCATCTTCCCAGCAGTTGTGACTCAGTAGCAGATCATCATCTTACTGCTTCCTCCTCATCCATGAGCAGAAAAGAGGAACAGTTTTCTACTGACATTTCAAACTCAGCAATGCAGAGCAGCTTAACAAGTCAGTATTTCTCTCTGACAGCTGTCTTTTCAGCTTCAACATTTAGATTCTGGCTAAAGATTGATTTGTTCTTCCTTTTCAAAACTCCTCAAAAGCCATCTAGGTCCAAGATAATAATCTGGTATAATAGGTGTGTGCTGGAAAAACATTAGAAAAGCTTCTCATTTGTCATCAATCAGTTCTGAAACCAATGTGAAGGGTATACTTGGGAATAGTCTTGGGAATACAATCCCTTAGGGCAAGAGAAACAAGGTGTAGTTCAGAGCAGTCATTGACTTGTGCCACACAGTTGTGCTCACAGAGATTTTTCTTGGGTTGACAGAAGGCAGATCTGTCTTGAGTGTGCTCTGATGCACCCCGGGTGTTCAGTGGAACACTGAGCTCTCTCTCCTATGCCACATCTGTCTTCCCAGGTGGCCATCACCTTCCTGAAGATCATCTTTAACACAAGGATAGATGAAGGCTGGGGTCTGATTGTGTAGGCAGCTTGTCATCTATGGGCTATTAAATACAGTTCTTTACTCCAGGAAGTATAAGCTCCTAACTTTAGCCAGAAAACTGTAAGCATGAATATATATGTGCTTATTCAGGTGTTCATACCACTCCCTGAGGATGTAATCATCAGGAGCACTGGTGATAAGAGGCAACAAAATTAATTAGCAAGAAGTAATCTTTCCTTTTTTCCCCCATTCACTGTATTTAGCCTTTTCAGATGTACCCCAATTACATTTTATTCATAAAAATAAACAGTGTGGACCACCATGATATTTCTGTAGCCTTAGATATATATATGTGTGTGTAAGAAAATATATGTATATATGTGAGAATAGCAAATTATAGGGAACTGAGTCATTGTGCTAAGCAAACTTCGTTTGGCTAAGCCACACATCACAAAATCACAGCCGCTTTTCACCAGAAAACAGTTCCCCAGGAAAGGTGTTACAGGTAAGAAATAAGTGTTCCCTCCTAATGTCCTGGATGGAGAAAGAACCTTTCTGGAAGGAAGCACTTAGGTTACAGTGCATAATCACTGCAAAGTTATCAGCTACCCCTCCTTACCTTCTTTATGGTCTATATACCCATTCCCACTAAGTAGAGCTTTATATCCTTGTGTGAGTAAGCACTTAGGTTTAAGAAATCACACAATGCTTCTAGAAATAGAATTCAAATGCAGTCTCAATGAATAGAGCACAGTGGCTGTTGTGGTCATGAAGCAGAGGGTACATATTCTGCTGCTTCAGAGTAAAATGAAGTACAATTTTATCTTCTAAGGGAGATGAAGTGAACATCAGAGCAAGTTAAACAGTACATGCTGCGAGTCTCTGCAGAGGAAAAATAGTGTCAAAAACCTTAGCCAGAGGTTAATTGATAATCGGTTTAATTATTCATTTGTTATTAATGATTACTAATGAGAAACATTAGAATAATCAATGTTCCAGCCCAGTGCTTTGCCAGATGTCATGTTAATTGCAACTGAAGATAGCAGTAGCTTAGCAAAATACAGAAACAATTAGCATGATTGACTCAAAGCCACCTCACGCCTCTCTGGAGCATTGTTCTAGCAGCACTACAGAGCAGTATAAAATTCTCTGGGTTTGCAGAGTGGGAAAAGAACATTTCTAATAGCTTTTGTTATAACCCAGATTTTTCTCATAAAAGGTAGAAATTACAGTAAGTCTGACACAAGCAAATGTATTTGCTTGGAGAGATCACAATCACAGGCTAATATGAGAGGAAATACAATATAACCTGCAGTGAATAAAACGTTAACACCGGTAATGGCTAATTGAAATTAAAATCTACTCTTTCCCCCATGAAAAATTTGTTGAGCTTTAATATTCCCAATGAAATTTCACTTTTAAATTATGCTTTATGACCTGAAACAACCATAAACCACTAAAGTAGTGTTGTTATTTAAAATATGCAAAGTAGCTTCTTAAACAATGCGTATTGTAAAATGCTGAGAAATTAAATTTTATTCTATGCAGAGATAAGATTTCATTCCATAGCTGAAACAGGAGCTTTCATCTGGCTTATACAGATAAACTGCAGTATGGGATGAAACCAAAATAGTATATGTATATCAAATAAAACTTCCCATAAACAACAGAGTTTGTCTCTCTGTCTCTCCATGCCCAATTTGATCCTCAGCCACAAGATGAAAACTAGAATTTCTGCTTCCACATCAGGGAATCCAGGTGGCACTGCTCTAACCCCAGACTTGCTTCTATTATTCAGTGGCTCCAAGACCCAGGCTTCAGGATCAGAGGGTCCAAAGCAGTAGTGCCAACCAACATCAAAGAAAGAAATGGGAATGGCACATGTAACAACAGTCCATGTGCAAATCTGAATGAGGTTCTTGAAAGTTAAGCAAACACTATCTAATGTATGTGTCAGAGCTGCTCATGAGGTTTTTAATCAGCCATGAGCAATGGGATACCATACAATCTGGTGTAATCTGGTTATAATCTTGACTGATTGGGATGTATATAACACAAATCTACTCTTTAATTGACACTGACACTGAAAATAAGGTGATGATTTTTTTTTTTATTGGAAAAGATGGTTAAAAGCACATCCGCCTTGATGAACATAGTGTCCAATCCTGCGCATGAACTACAGTTCCTAATCACAAAATTCTGTGTGACAATCAAAAATCAGCAGTGATTCTGTCTGCTTCATCCAATTAGCATCTGCTGAGGGTGAGAAGTTTCCTCACTGATAGTTGACTTGTGCCCCTGGCATGCTCTCATGGAGCTAAGGGAGTAAGGAAACATGACCTGCACTGAAGCTGCAAGGAAAGAAGGACATTGATCAAAGGGAAGATTGTGCTACAAACATCCTCTTCTGTGATATCTTGGGTCCCTGCTGATGTAAAGCTGGTACCTGCTGCTGAAGTTTAGTCCTCTAGTCCTTAAGTTATAATATATTATTTATCTAGACAGAGGTGAGGTTTGTCAGTGCCTTATTCATATTCAAACACTGCTGTGCTGCTTTCAGCAGGGGAACATGGGGAAATGCTACGGTGGTCTAGAAGAAAGGGATTCTGACAGGACTTTCTCCACAAGCTTTCTCACTGTTGTACTTGTGACATGCAAAAAGTCTTGGGCTTTAGGACAAACTGCCCAAAAATTTATGAGGCTGAGCTGGTAAAGACAGAAGAGAGGCAAGGGTTTGCAGGAGTTTCATTATGAGCACAAACCCATATTTTGGTTCTTTCTTTTTCATATATATATATATATATGTGTGTGTGTGTGTGTGTGTGCAGTTTGTTGTATTATAAGTAATATCTACAATATCTGGGGATTGCTTTTTATAATCAGTCAGGATATCTGCAGTATGAGATACACTTTTTTTTTTTTTAAATTACAAAATTAAATTGGTGAGTGGAGTCTTAAAATAATGGAGAAGCTGTTCTTCAAGCACTAACAGAAATCCCTTCAGGCATTTCACTCTACCCCAGAGAACATAGAAGCAGTCATCTAATACATAAATAAAATAAAACAGAACGTTTATTTTTTGACCCTTTCTTTGGCTTTTCTTTCGTGATACATCCTCTTCTGGAATTTTCTAGTACTAGTTCACTTTATGTTGAGAGTTTCATTTTTGCCTTTCAGTGATGTTTCTTGATGATTTGATTGGGTTTTTTAATCACGAAATTTGATTGTGAAAATCTGCTCCGTCCCTCTTTTGCAACATACTGACTTTCACAAGAGAATCTGTATATTCAGCAAGAACCTTATCACTTTGATGGTTACATAATTATCAGTGTTTCACATGTTTATGGGAACAACCTGAAATTATTTAAAAGTATTCCCATTTTTGCATGTAGATCACAGCATTAAAATTTTACTGAACATTTAATTTCCTTTTGATAGCAGCAAATATTGCAAGAATCACCAAGTAGCAGCTATTAGTTAAAGGGGAAAAGAAAATAAGGAACTCTCACATGAACATGTCTTTGAAAATCAGAGTTCAACCATACTACTAAGTGAATATTAAGACTCTTTCCAGCATGTATAATATCTTTTTTTTTTTCCTCAAGAACTTACCCAAAACCTCAACAGCATGCTTTTATTTAGATTCAGGCTGTGTCCACCCCGTCCCTGGGAGCACAAGACATGGAGCAGATGAAGTGCATCCTGTTTTCTGACTCAGCTGAGTGCATGCCACCACTGAGCACAGACAGCCTGAGGCTTAGCCCTGCATGGTTAAACTGCCATAAATGCAGGCTCAGCTCAGGCTGCTCACAGACCTGCTTCTCCCTCTGGCACTCTGTGTCAGGCCCTTCTGAAGGAGACCCTTGTCAGCCTACATACATCTGTGCACATTTTAAATACACCAGGAAAGAGCTTGTTGAACTGGATTCTCTGTTACCTTTTTGCATCACAGAGCATTTGGCACTGCTTCCACATTTAATACCTTTCTGTGTAGATTTTTCACCAGCAAAGAAACATGGGTTACAGGGCTGGGAAATTCCACAGAATCCAACTACCCATCTTTGTTGCTGACTAGAGAGACCTTTCTGTGCTCTGCATTTTTGAGGTCTATGCCTCAATGCCAATTGATATGTTAACAGTTACCTTGCAAACACAGCCACTACAAGAAAATCAGTTCAAGTAAAATACATTACAAAACATTTTCTTATTTTAACTCAATGAAGCATAACAATAATGTTTGTTATACTTTGGGTCACTGGGAATTATTAATATTAACTTTTCAGCCTTTTAATATGTGTTGATAAAATAAAAACAAGGTAGCTAAGAGTAGTATTTTCTCAATTTAAGAGCATTTTGTCTGACAATGTAGCTGAAAAAGATGCCATAATGAGTTAACTAATGGCTGTTCTAAATTTTTTGTCCTGCACAGTTTCAAACACACAGACTGCAATAAATTACCACAGACAGTTGGGGTTTTTTACTTTAGTATTTTGAGGGATTGTTCAACTTTAGGGCATAAATCAGAAATTACAGGCATTCATATGCCAATTTGGGAATTCACCAAAACTTTCAAATGTAGATTTGTCAAATCTCTTCAATGTAGGAATACCTATTGAAAATGAAAATTAATATAGTGCCAGAAATAACCTGGTTTGGAAAAGATTTTTTGACAACTTTATGGCTTATGAACATGTTGGATTTCACCATGAGTGTACATCTCAGTCTGCTAAAGAGTCATTATTGTCTTAGCAGAAAATGTATGTCCCTTCAAAGCAAAGACAGAGGTCAGGATTTGGCCAACAGAGCATCTCTTTAATTTTCTGTGTGATTTTACCAGAGGCAAGTAGATAAGTGAAGTAAAGTAGAGGTTGTCAGCAATTGAAAATTTTTTTACTGATTATGAGAGCTAATTCATTTGTGATTTCGTACCAAACTGTTGCACTTAATATTCCTTATTCCATTTAATTTGCTATGCATTCATATTACAGCAGGTCTTGGAGATACATCAGCAGAGAGTTGTTTTCTTTCCATTATCCATGGATCAATAGCACAGAGTTTACACAAGGCAGTAACAGGTACTGTGGCCCAGATCTAACTAAAATGAAGGGTATTAAATGAAGATTGCTTTGGTAGACACCCCTGTCTGTGTGCAGCCATGGGAGACAGTCCAGCTGGGCATATATTGCCCACAGGGGAGAAGTTAAACACATTCTAGGTCTCTTGCCCTGCCAGCCCTCCTCCATTTCCCTTTCCAGACTCACTGCAGGTTAGCACCAGAGTGAGGGCCAACACACGGACACAGAGGATAGCCAGGGATTTTAGCCTACAGCTAACATGAAAATGTAGCTCCAAGAACTAAAGCACAAGATTCAGGTTTTATAACAGGGCATTCCTTAGGTGTAGCATAAAATTATCTTTTCTTTTTCTCATATCTCTTCATGTAAGAAACACTTTGGCATAAAATTCACTTATGGAATGCAACCTAAGACGAACTCACATCATTATTCTAGGATCCTTCCATATGGTTCAAACAGATTTGGTTTTGAGCAGAGCAAGAAGCACACACCACATATATTTCAAATCATAATAAATGTGGAGTAATGCCATATGTGCTGAAAAGTCAAGGCACAGCAGGAAAAGGGTCAGTCTCTGTTCAGCCTAATGACTGCTGGTTTCTGCTACAGAACAATATTCTGCACTATAAGGGATTTTTTCAGTTTTAATACAAATAAGATGATACAATGAGAAAGAGGTAAAACAGCTGCCTTTCTTTTCTCTTGGGCCTAATTATAACAGCAGGTGAAACAATATAAGGGGCTCAAGTCTAATTTGGTAAGTGAAAACTACCAGCCTACACAGCTGCTTTATTTATGAGAGATGGCAGGATCAGTAAGAAATCCTGATATAAAAAATAGCAAGGAAATTTGTGAGCAACAGAAAAAGTAATTGAGTATGCAGTGGTTTTTTATGTATGAACAGGAAACTGATACTTGGTTTGATATTGATTTTTCTCTATTCAACATGATGTTATTTACAACTGTGGATATATTTTTCTCAGATATTCAGTCCTGAATGATTTATGCTGTGTCTCAATCACCACATTATGTTATGTAAGGCACCAGCTGAATCCTGAGATGAGTCAGCTGCCAAATATTGTACTAAAAACTTTTGTCTCATAATGAATCAACAGGCTTTAAAGTAATTAAATCCCTCATTGTTTAGCTTAATACAAGCTATTTCAAAATGTAATAAAACATATTTTGGAAGTGAGTCTTACTGGGTCTCATTATAATAGCATTTAGCTTCTTCAGTCACCAGTAAGATACAATTGTCAGTCTAATAAGATTTAGAACCATTAATGTTTGGTTTATGAATCAAGTAAGAGCTTGCAAGGCTTATTCTGCATGCCAGCCATTTCTAATTGTAACCTGTAACTCAAATTTGCTTTTGTTTGACAGACACAATGCTTCTTATCATTACTCACCACTTCCCTGTGCTGCCACAACTCTTTCAGGCTCTCAGACAGTTAAGAACATCTCATAAGTGTGGCCATGGTGTAAACCAGGACAGGAAAAACGTCCATCCTCAAGAGCTCTTGCTCTATATATAGACATTCCTAAGCACTCTGTTTGTGACAGCAATAACACTTCTGGTCAAATGATGACAGAGACAAGGCCTGTCCAGCCAACTCCCCAGGGAATGACAGAGTGAGGCCACATCCTTCTGCTTGTGGTGGACAGGTTTACATCAGACTGCATAACTTGTACAAAACTTGTTAATTCTGTTGAGACAACACTATGTACAGAATGACAGCTTGGATGGTTAGGATGTTTTGTGCTTGGGAAAAGTACTATTAGCCTTCAGTTTACATTTTGCAATTTATTTAGAGTAGAAAAGAAAAATTCAAGGAGTAGGAACTTATTCTGGGACCAAAGACTGCTGAATTTTGTGGTGATTATAAGCTATGAGAAAAAAAATTTCTCTACAGTCCTGCACGATAGTGATAGAAGATATAAAATTCTCACCAGAGTGTTTGTACTGGAGCTTTGAAGACTCCTTTAGGTATCTTCAGATTTGTCCGTGACTGTTACACAAGCATGGGTAGATTTTGATCTGAATTCAATATTCTCTGTCAGTTTTGATATGCTCTTGGCCACCACTGAGAAGATCTGCTGTCAAAGCCTGTGATTGCTACAATCTCCTACTCATCAGAGCACTCATGACTTTGTAGGACACATCACTGTGGTCTGCCCAATGAGTCACCAGCCAGCATCAGGATGCATGTGTGCTAGCTGTTCTCAAACCCAGGCCAGCCCACCTACAGACATCAAACATGACAGAGAAAATGATAATGGATATCTGCATGTCACCACATTCAGTAGAAAGACAGAGTTAGCCACTTCTGTTCCTTCCTTGCATTACACAGTTGAGACTGGCAAATATCAGTGCACAATGCAGGATGTTCTGAACTCATTTATGCACAAACATAGCATAGTCCTGGGATGCTACAGGTTCACAGGTGTTTACAAAACAGGTCCACTTTGGGTCTGATCTTTTGTAACCTCTTAATATCAATGCATGGGATCTGTTAGAAAATCTGAAGACAGTGAGCCAGGATGTTTTGGCTCATGATACATGGGTTGAACCAAGACCAATAAAGGATGTTTCTTACTAAGTTTAGGAAGACAGCAAGTGAGGTCCTGTATTAGTCTTTCTTCAGTGTGCGAGCTAAAATAGGAAGAAAAAACTTAGGATCAAATCTCATATTTCCATTGAACTACGAAAACCTAATACCATCCCCCTGGCATGGCTTGTGGTTCTCAGAGAGATGAATGAAGCTCATGCCCTTCTGCCATGAGTCTGAAGTCTGTAAAATGCCATGCAGGTCTGAAGGGGACAAATGTCTCCTCCAGTTCACAGCCACAGTCTCTTCCATTCTTCCAGGTCTTGATGTTAAAAGCCAGCAAATTATTTAATCAAACAGTGTCATAACATTTTACTCTGATTGTGCCACAGATTTTACACTGACCATTTTCAATTTTACTGCAAGTCATTTGCACTATTTCCAGCCCCTGTCTGGGTAAGAGGCTGTTTGCATCTGATATCTAGTTTATTGTACTTCCTGCTTGCTTCTTCAAATAAATCCACCTTTCTCACTTTGTGATGGATTAAATGTTGGATTGCACCACAGACTACAGTGAGTGAAAGAAAAATTGTCCGAGGTGCACAAGAAAAAATGTTGAATGTATTCTCTGTCAGGAACTTTGACCCAGGAATCTGAGACTATGAGATTATTTGCATAATTAATTTTCATTCTACAGTACAAGAAAAATATTAACTCGTGAAGTCTAATTTTGTAGTCACCAAAAGCCAGGGCTTTTACCTTCTTGACTAAAACTAATAAAGGTCTCATCCTCAGCTCTGCTGGGTACATGAGTGGTTCCCTGGTGTTGCCTTGATTTTTCAATCTTCTGATTGTTTTTCATTTTATTGGAGCTTTCTCATGATTTAAACATAAACAAAGACAAAGAATGTTTTTATAAACATTCATTCTTTCTAAAGAGAAAGACAAATTGATAAACTTCTAAGTTAACCACTGGGGTCAGAGAAGTGGTCCTCTCATCCCCCAATCCTTAATCAAATTCCAGACCCTATTTAAACCCCAAATCATAATAAACTGTCTCTTTCTCTCCTCACTTCTCAACCTGTCGAGTGAGTGTCATTCATTCATGTTGTGATTGCCACACCCTGGTTCCAATGGGTAATTTTTAAAAAACTTTTTTAAAGAATAGCAGCATGGTAGTCACACTCATTTTCTGCCACTGCCTTGGTCTTGGTAGTGCAGAGCTCCAGCACTGATCAATACTCTAACATTTTGTAAGTTAACACACCATGGACATATGGAAATATCACCATTTATTAGTGTCATAATTCAAAATGCAATAATGTAAACAGCCTCACAAGATCCCTGGGGGGGTTTTAAAGAATAATAAACAGCCTGTAGCGTGTGAAAAAGGCCCCTAGGGAGTTGTGTAATCAAGGATCTTCAGTTGATTATTTCTTAGTGTATAATTATTTCATTTTTCTAGCTCTAAATTTTTTCTTTTTTAACTTTGTAGGCCTTTTTGCCCATATAACTCTAAGCTGAATATGGCATTTCCTGTCAATATTAGGTTTATATCAAAAGCAAGCAATCATATGAGAAAAAGACATTATATTAAATGGCTAAGCAGGGCCATTACATTTTTAATTAAAAATGTCAGAGTGTAAACAACCCAAAAAATTGGATAGTCTGATTGGGTTTCAAAAGAATTAGAAATCTATACTTGACAAAATGAAAAATTTACTATCTATGCCACTAATCAGTGAAGAGAATAAAGTGAGTAACATTTAATGAATGACACTTTTTTCTGGTAGAAGATATAATTTGTGGTATTTAAAACTTTCAAACTTTAAAAATTGTTTGAGATTTCCACTTATTGATATTAATGACAGATTTTTTAAGTTACTTCCTTGCCTTAAAAAAATCATTAATTAACTTTACCAGAACAGTTGTTCATTAATCAAATCTCTATACTTATTTATTTTATATTTTATTATCATTTAAAAACCACCATACAGACTGATGTCTCATACTCTATATCATGAGTTGCTTTAATCAGGCAAGCCTACACAGTCATTGAAATTATAGGTGCATATCTAATAAAAAATTGGCAACTACAACTGTTGTTTAGAACCATCCTCATTAATTTTGTGAACTTTCACTTTTTGTTACTTGTTTCTGCTTTTAAGGCAATTATGTCATTAATCTATTTGGCTTCCAGAGCTTAACATAATGCATATAACATTTTTATTTTACAGTTTACAATTCTCCATGTTCTGTGGAGACCTAAGTGAAATCATTATCTAGGTCTAAGAACAGGGATCATATATAAGATTATTTCACAGGGAGAATTAACAATCTATCATTCTGTAATTCAAGGACTAAAATGACTAATATATTTTAAAGAAAAAAAAAATTACATAGTTGAAACACACACACACACAAAAAAAAAAAAAAAAAAAAAAAAAAAAAAAAAAAAAAAAAAAAAACCACAATTTTTTGTAACTAAGCTTTCTGACCACAGGTGAAATTTCTGGGGAAAGATGAAGCCCTGAGGAGTCCAAGACTACAGTATCTGCACAGAAGTTTAAAAAGCTGATGCCAGAATAAACAAAATTCACCCCAAATTTTCTACAAACTTTCAAAGTGTTTTTCTTTCTCCAAATCAGTTTATTTCACGGGTATTATAAAAGTGCACTTTTCCAAAGCTGATTTAATTTATACCTTTGAGTTTCCATTATTTTTTTTTTTTAATATATTCCCCTCTCTGCCCTTACACTATCTGTGACTCTTTTCAGAACATTTACCTCACTAGAGCTCTAGCTCTGAAGTCATTTTTCCACAGTGCACCAACCCTTCAGGGACAGTCAGTCCTTCCTTTTCAGATTTTTTGCTGACCTTTTCCACAAAACAGTTTAGGTTTTAATATAAGACAAAATTACTGTTATTTATGGCCACTGTTTGCTTTGAGTGCTAGGAGCAACATAATGTCCTCCTGTTTTCCTAGATTCTGATGCAAAGCAAGAAAATTTTAAACACTTGAAATTTTAACCCAGACTTTCTAATAATTAAACTATGCTTAAGCATGTTTAAATGTAGAGTAATTCCTTGAATGCATTATTTAATGACTGTATCAAAATATAGTAATGACTTGGGTCAAAACACACACAGACATTCTTAGATTTTGACTGCATCATGGTAGATTCAATGACAAAAAATCTACAGACTGATATCACAGATTTGTATTTTCTTTTTTTTCCAAAACATTCCTTACTTTAAATATTCATGTGTATAAATGCACTTATGTTCACATATACAACAAGAGAGTCATCTGCTGTAAGGTGCTTCAATTCCACAGGAATTCTCTTGCCTTTAGTTTATTTACTCTGTGTTTCCAAAAACTGAGCCAACACCAAGATTCAACAGACTTTCCATTCTGAGTTAGTCACTTGTGTTGTTAAGAAATGTTTTATTTAGAAAAGCACACACACACTTAAAAAAACCCCTACAACTTCTTTTTGGTGAAACCTATTGCTATAGAATACAACAAGGCAGTTTGTTTGTCTCTAGTCCTGTGTAAGCATAACTGCGCCTAATTTTTCCAATTTGCATATCATTCCCATTCTGCTTTATGCTTTCATTTGTAAATGCATGACCTACTTCAGGCAACCAAAATGGTCTTCAGAGCTGAAGTTTCTGTGATGCCAAAGGCACATTTCAGTTATTCTTTTTATTGTCTTTGTGTGACCCCACATTGATCAGAAAAGAACTTTGTGGAATAAAGGAAAAACTGCAAACTGGAATGAAAGCAGTTTTAAAGAATAGGTTTTCCTTTGTATTGTCCTATTTAATTGCATTTCCATAGAGAGAGGAGGAAAAATTCAATTTCAGCAGACTTAATTTTGGCATTTGCATTATTGTAGTTCTTGAGAAAGCCTTGTGAATACTGAAACAACAAAACTACCAATAAAATCCACATGCACATCCTCAAGAACACAGCATTTTAATCCTAAACCTCCTTTGTTCCTGTTAGAATTTCTGAAATCTTGATGAAAAAGCCACAAGAAATACGAATCAGAAGTTAGAGCAAAAAATGTTTATTGTAAACCTTTTGTTTAAGCTTATGACATGATTACCTTAAAATGTTTTCTCCTCAGGCCTATATCACGCCTTTATCTACGCATTCAAGTTTTGACAGGTGGAAGGATGTATATGTCAGATATGAAAAGGAAAAAACCAAGACTTGACATAGACTTGGACTATTCAGAAGTATGAATAAAGAAGAAAAATAACAAGTTAGGATGCCAAGTCTTGTAAACTCACAAAGGCTGACAGGGAGCAGAGATCATAAATCCAAAATTCTGCCAAAAGTTTCTTTAACAAGTGTTGAGTCATTTGTGCCACGGTGTTTTTCTGAAGGGTTGGCTGGTGCATTTGGGAGGGGTTTTTGTTTGCTGTTTGGGGGGTTATTTGTTTTTAACACAGGATTGATTTACTGATTTAGAAAGAGAATTCATTCTCTTTCCAATTTACTGTTCTTTTCTGTACAAAACACAGTTTGACTTTTT
The DNA here is from genome assembly GCA_013397095.1 of Sterrhoptilus dennistouni. Classification (NCBI taxonomy): domain Eukaryota; kingdom Metazoa; phylum Chordata; class Aves; order Passeriformes; family Zosteropidae; genus Sterrhoptilus; species Sterrhoptilus dennistouni. Next base: position 74,806 of record VWZU01010576.1, on the reverse strand, counting down.
AGATATATTTTCAAGTGTTTCTTTGTAAGCTCAACACCCCTAATGCACAAAAGTTTTCACTGAGAGAAGCAAAGGGAAAAAAAGTGCTACTGGAGAAAATCTGTCAAGTGTTAGAGTGTAACTGTGTACATATTTATGCTTATTCTTTCTTTGCTGTACAGCAGTAATGGAATAGATTCAAATTCTAATGGACATTCTGCTTTACCAAGCATCTCCCAGACAAGTTCGCTAAAAGAAATGCCACATTTCCCTCTAAAATTTATATGGCTAAGTTAAGAACTGGAAAGGAACATAATAACCAATGACAGTTCAGATATAAGAGGCAAAGTCTTGTTACCTCTCTCTAATATCTATCATTTATCTATATAAATAGATATATTTATTTCTTTATAATATCTATCATTTTTCTTCTTTTACATATCTTTTCCCTTTCCCTAATCACTGAAAATTTGTCCCCATCCTTCCTCTTGCTCATATAAACCTATTTTTTTTATCTTGCTGGCATAAACATAAAGAGAAAGCCTTCCCAAAAACAGGTTCGTTCTTTCTACCTCTCAAAGTATCAAATGCAGAGAAATTTAATCAGAGACTACAGCCTTCTCTTTTCTGATGTTTCTTGTTGATACTGTATTTGTTAAATTTACATGAAACTGCCCAAATTTTTCAAAATCTAAGATATATGATGAACCAAAGTTTAAGGATGCAACGCAATCCTTTCATGAACCAAACTGATGCCACATTACAGCAGCCATAAGCCAGTGAATGCCTTCAGCACACACACTGTTGAAGCAGACTATGCCACCACAAACAGATTTAGACCAACAAAAAGATCAAAAACTTTGTTTTTTGTTTTGAGAAAATAATTAATTGCATTTAAGATTTGTCCAATTCCAGAGTTATCTACACTAGGTGTGCTGAAGCCATAAGATGCTCAGGGCACATAGGAACTGAATTAGATGCATCTTTCTGTCCAAATCTCACTTATTAGAGCTAGATGTACACAGGTCCACAAAGGCCAGAACCCTATTCTTTCCTTCAAATTCCAATGGTGAAAGATATTATTAATACTTCATATTTTTCTATGTTTGCAAAAGAAGTTATCTCATAAGTCATGAATATGAGGAATGCAGAGATATGAGCGACAGCTCAGCCTTAGGTCTCTCCTGGCATTGCAAGTTTGCTATCTCATCTGGATTCATGTATTTGGGATCTTGTGCCATACTATATTCAGCATGACAGCAAAACAATCCATAAAACATGTGATGACAGTATTTTATCCAATTCACAATGTGCCCTTTCCTCCTCAAAACAAGAGTTCAAAACAATATAAAAGAGAAGTTGCTTACAGCTGTTTTTTGTATTCCACTACAGAATTTTCTGTACAACAGGACATATCAGAGGGGAAAGAGATATGATAGAAAGTTACTGCTGCAGCCTGTAGCAAATATTGAAAATTTTTATAGCGATTTCTTTTGTGTGTGTTTCAAAAAGCGTGGAGCCAAGGTTACAGGAAATCAATAGTTCTCTTGAGAATCAAAACTTATGAGGAAAAAGATCATACTTGGTAAAACTATTTCACTCATTACTTCTATGTTTTGTAGAGTAAAAACAATATGCTTTGATACATTCCCTGCAGTTCATATCAGATGGCCTATTACAGCAGAGAACAGCCCCTTTTGTAGCTATAGCACATCTGTAAAAAAAAAATCTCACTTTTGATCAGCAGTTGAAGAGTTCAGAGGATTTGTGGTCTCTAAAACAACTGTCATTTAAAGATGTTTTCATTGTTTCAGTTACAATGTACATCAAAAGTTTAATGTTTTCTATTTCTTTTCTGTTTTATAGGTTAATGAAAACTGAGCCAAAATCCAAAGTTTCTCCATCAGGAAGTTTCTGTTGTAGTTCTGCATAGTCTGAGTACTGATCTGGAACCCAGTTATCAGTAGAGTTGGTACAGAGATGTCTGCAGAAAATTAGGAAATAATTCATCAAAACAAAATATTCTGTAGAACAAAGAGTACATGACTGTCTCAGCTTGTCATGGTGTTTTTGCTTTCCTGCTTGTGCTACAAACTTGTTGCTCCTCCTGGCTCAATGTACTCTGTGTTTGTAAACCCAAACTCAGCATCAATTTTCTGCCAAAGGGCACCCACTGAATAAGGGAAATGAGCTCCCCAGCCACCACCTTTGACACAATAACACTGATTCATTTAAAAAAATTAATATAGATCTAATACCGATATCCAGCTGAGACGGACAAAAACTCTCTAACAGTTTAAGGTTAGAAAGTGTATGTTTATTGCAGCACCGGACAGGTTCGGGATAGCTCCCAAATGCACACTGCAATTTACAGATAATCACAGAGTACTTTTATTTACAAAGGTGTTGAATACCCAAAACACAAATGCATATTCATAGCTCAGGTACATCCCATTCTCTGCTTTGTATAGTAATTAGATAAAAAACAATTAAGGATGCGTAGTTTCCCCTTTGAAATGGGTCGGTGGTCTTTTTCAAGGGGAGGGGCTTCAAATGAGGAAGTAAGAGAACCCTTCCTTGCTCTGAACTTTCTACCTTTTCAACGCAAATGTGACAAACGAGCTCTGGTAGGACTCCCATTTCCCCAGGTGCATGACTCTCAATGGGTTTCAGAGTAGGGGAGTTTCTGTAATTGTCTTGTGTTCCTAAGTCTATTTATCAGGTTCTCTGTTCTTCAATACAAACCCAGCTAAGCAAAACATAAAGTTGACAAGCAATCAGTTATTGAGGCCTGGGAAAGATAATTCAAATCTGGTTTCTCTTAACTAACCAGAAACTTTTATTTTTTAACAAGCTTTAATTATTTCTACAAAGCTTATCTCTAGCTAAAATCTTAACTTCTCTAAAATTCATAATTCTTTAAAGTCTATGTCTCAACATTTTCAGAAAAAAAGACCAAATGCAGTGGTAATAGGATGACAGTAACTTTCTTTTTTCATGGGGATTTCTCCAAGTAAATAACAACATGTTTATATTGAATTTCAGCTTTTCAGTACAGAGCTGTGTTAAATCTGTATTTCATTTGGTAAATTACAACTTCCATTAAAACTCCTGATTTACTAATTCATACTTATTATTAAAAATAATTATTAGTGTTTATTCACTGAACATTTACTTTCTAATTTCCATCAATTTAAAATCATCCTATACTTTGGCTGTTCTGTAATTCATTGATCACAAAACAGAAATACAAAAATATCTTCATTTTCAAAGTAGTCTTTCCTTTCTGGCAACAGAACATACAAAGATGGACTTTGCTATGATAAATGCTTATAAGTCAGTGGCCCTGAACTAAAGAAGTCCTCAAAGTCTGGAAAATTCCACAGAGGAAGCTCAGCACTCTCTCTCCTTTCTACCAAGAAACCTCTAATCTGGCATTGCCTGCTGGGCACTGTTGCAGTATCAAAAAAGGGTGGGGATAAACTCTGAAAAAACAGTCTACATTTAGAAAATCTGAGTAAAATTTAAAATATTTAAATAGCTTCATGCCTTCAAAATTTCAAATTTTGCGAATTACATAACAGCATTTACCTTCCTTTAAGTTAATATTTCATGATGCACTGTCATTAAGGGTTTAACAGGAAAGCCAGACCCATTGAAGGATTTACTTACACAGAACTGGAGGCTAAACTTGATTCAGTGGATGCCTGAGTTCTGCCTGTGCTTCAAGCTAGCTTTGATCCAGAGTTCCCTGGGACGTTGCAGCATTTCACTGTGTTCACAGGATGTAGCTCTGCCTCTCCAGTGGTCATATCAGCACAGGCATGACTCTGTATTCACCCCACGACCTTGTGCTCCTAGACATGACCTGGTTCACACCACTGCCATTCAAAACATAAGTGAGAGTTCTCAACTGAAGGCCTGTCTGCCTTCAACCCTTTACAGCTTTTTCTGAATCTGGTCCTCTCACCTGAAGTGATTTACCAAAGACTGCATAATTAACCAATGACTTAGTTTGCATTGAAACAGAAAAAATATTATTTTCATTCTCTTGGTTTAGCTATCAGTACTATCACTGAAGTTTCTCATTCAGAAAAAGGTAAATTTGGATGTACAAAATACACTTGCCAAGCAGACCATGAGACTTGTCCATCCACTTGACCATCAGCTTTCATAACTATTTCATGATTATATGTTTGTTATATGTACTTCTCTGGGATGGCTATGAGGTGACATAAAGTACAGAGAAGTTATTGAAATATAACCATTAATAGCCTTGGATTTTCCACTAAAAGCATCGTGAAGTGTGAAATGCAGAGTTATGGCTTCAGTGATGCAGAATTGTCTTCTGCCTTAAATGGTTTCTCACAGGTGTTTTATAACATTAATCTTCTTATATATTTCCCATTACTGCCTCTCCAGCAGTTAAAGCAGTGAGATTAACTTCCTGAGCACTTGTAGCAGGACGTGACTGTGACTTTATGGCACAGATGTGCACTGTGACATGGTCTGAGCACAGCAGAGCTCACACTGCTGTGTCTCAACAGAGCTCAGACCCTCAGCAGGTCACTGAGAGCACAACAGGACACAGCCTGCAGTGACATTGTTGGAACTTCACCTTCTGGAAGGCTCTTTCTTTTTCAGAACTAACTTGAAGCAACTCCTGTCTTCAGGAAATTCTCCATCCTTTTTCTTAAATCCTGGTAGATTTTCCTTATCTCATCCTCTTCTTCCCTAATCCAAAACCACTTCACATCAAATGAACACTACAAAGGAAGTGGATCAAAGGTGAAATAATATGAACAATAATCGAGCCAAAAACACAGAAAAATATCCTTGATAATTCCTTGGAGGGTTTTTCATCTATTCTTTATCCCTTAATCTATTTCTAAAATATTGGATTTTTAAATTCTCTGCTGCTTGCAGTTTGCACTGTGCACTGTAGAAATATCCTAACTTCCTCCAGGGATGTTACTCAGCTCTCACACACACCAAATCTCTACTTTTATTGGTAGAAATCTGAGGAGTGCAGCTGAAAGGGTAAAGCTCATCCACCTCTACAAGTGGGGGATCAGTTCCCTAAGCCCACCATAGAGTTTAATTTTCCACATTTTCATTAAAATCATAAAGAATACAATGGTAAATGCAAGATTTGAGGTTAAAATAAATCAAAGGCTTGTTTATATTAAGTGCATGAGATTTACAGCATCTGCAGGAAAAATTTGATAATAAATTATTGCAGCTGTAAAAATAGAATTACTAAGAGAACTTTAGCATGGTTCTCATAAATAAGGAACGAACAAAGTGGAAATTAAGTGGTCAGACACTAGAGCATCAGATGAAGAATTGACTATCTGCTGAGTGAATATTAGCTGCTCCAGTGATTACTGGACAAAAGCAGTACTGTTTACAAATAATTAAACCATATGGCTCCAAAACAAGGTGCAAAAACAGGAAAGAAATCATTCTGTTGAATCTGAGATGAGGTAGACCTTACCTTTAAAAGGGTGTTTTGTTTTAATCACTGAGATTTAAAATAGGTGGGGAATGTAATGAATATAGTGAGCTTAGTCGAAAAATTTAAAATTTAAATTTTAGAAAAATGTCTAAAATGAGGTAACTTGCATGTGATAAATAGGTTTATCACATACAGTAACACATAGCAATTTTCTGAAAAAAATTATTGAGCAATTTTTCTAATTTTGAAAAAAATAATAACTTTTCCTTTGGACACTATGAAATACTATTTTGGGAATATAAAAGATTATTTGGATTAAATGTATGCACTATACTTGCTCATCTAAAACAATAGCATTATTATTAAATAATGTAGGCATTGGGGTTTTAAAATACAAAGGAGAGCAATGGAAGGAGAAGAGTGAGAAAATTATGAGAGAAAACAATCACAGTAGGAGAGCAAAAAATTTGAAAGCATACTTTAAAGACCATTTATTCCTATGCTTTTTCTTCTTTCATCTCTAAAAATAAATCGAAATGAAAATCAGGAATTAAGAGGATTTGAAGGCCATTTTTACCGAGAAATCACCTGTGCTATAGCACAATGCATGGATGAAAAACTAATCAATCCTTTTACAACAAAATGCTGTACTATTACTAGTAGTGTGATCTCTCAGGTAATTCAGAATGCATATCTGCAGGGTATAGAATGCTTTAGGTCACAGGAAAAATGAACAAATAAACCCCACACTACAGAAATCTGTCAAGGGCAAGTGAAAATGCAGAAGGGTAATGGAGAGGAAGCCACAAGAAGTGTGAAAAGTTAGAAAGAGTAAAGAACGTGAGAAGAATCAAAGGAGCAGAGAAAGGACATTTACACAAAATGCAGAAAGCCTAAAAGACAGTGAGAGAAAGCGTGAACTCTCTGGAGAGAAGGTAACACAGCTGACCTGCTGAACAGCATGCGATCTGCAGCAAAATTTTTGTTTCTGTGTTTATCCTGTCATGCATCAAATGGCATATCAGGCAAAATATTTTTATTTCCAGTTTTCTTCACAAAATTTCAGAATATGCTGAGTTGGAAGAGGTCCATCAGAATGACTGAGTCTAACTCCTGGCCCTGCACAGGACCATCCTCAGGAGTCACACCATGTGCCTGAGAAAGTTGTCCAGGCACTTCTTAAATTCTGCCAAGCTTGGTGCTGTGAGCACTTCCCTGGGGAACCTGTTCCAGTGCCCAGCCACTCTCACAGTGAAGAACCTTTTCCTGATATCCAATCTATACCTCCCCTGACACAACTTTAAGCCATTCCCTTGGGTCCTGTCACTGGCCACAGAGCAGAGATCAGAGCCTGCCCTTGCTCTTCCCCTCACAAGGAAGCTGTAACTGCAGTGAGGTCTCCCCTCAGTGTCCCTCTAGGCTGGACACACCAAGTGACTGCAGCCACTCCTCATGTGGCTTCACCTCAAGGCCCTTCTCCATCTTTGCCTCCCTCCTTTGGACACTCCCTAACAGATTAATATTTTTCTTACACTGTGGTGCCCAAAACTGCTGACAATATTCAATAAAAGGTCGTCGCAGAGCAGAGTGGGACAAACCCCTTCCTTGCCTGCTGGTGATGCTGTGCCAGATCTCCCCCAGGACATGGTTGGCTCTCCTGGCTGCCAAGGCAAAAGAATGTAGATTCTGTTTTCTTCAGAAAACTGTTAATCTCAAATCTACAAATGTGCTCAAACAAGACAAAAAAAAAAATAAATAAATAAATCCAGAAGTGATGGTCAATCCCACCTTTTAAAGAGATGTCTTTTCATGGAAAAGAAGATGACAGTATTTGTATGTAAAATGTGGCAAGTATCTTATTTAGGTATTACTTTAGAAACAAATTTGTATCACCAACTACGTAACGGATTTTTAATGAACAGGATATTTGAGGTGAGACAGATGCCTCCTGAGATATTATTTGAAGTTCTTTCAGATTAATTTTAGCAACACATCTGCATCTGAAGTGAGACATTGCTGAGTGTCCCAGGGGTAGGAAAATTTGATGCTCATGGGCAATGAATGAAAACCCTGGGGTGGTCCTGTTGAACAGGTTTTAAGTTGAACATGTCAAGTTTTTTGTCATGTTTGATGTCATCCTTTGAGTTCTGAAATAAACTATACATCATTAATGAAGTTTATTAGGATGTACTAGAGGTAACATCATGTTTGCTGTTTCTAGAGTCCTTCCAGGTCCACTGCTGTCAAAGCTGCCTATGAACACTTTTATCAGCAGCTATCTTCTCCTCTGTGATACCCGTCTCCCATTGCATGACTCCACTATCAATGGCACAAAGAGCAACCAGTTCTCCAGTGTTTCGTAGTGGTACTTGGCACGGTTTCCTACCAGGAAGGGATGGAAATGGGTAATGATCCTTCTCTTCTTTCCTTCTTACAAACTGAAGCACCCCACACTAAGCAAAATTCCCAGTGAGGCAGAGAAAATATTTATGTTAAGTCAGCAGGTGCCTGTGAATCTCAGGACAGGAGGGCAGGGGTTGTTCTGTGTGCCAAATACAGGTGGAGCAAAAGCACTGCTGATGCAAAATTCAAAGAATGTTACACAAACCAGAGACATAGCCCTTACCCACACTGTTTAGCAGAGACATACATTTATCTGACCTCAGGCACCCCAGCTACATCTGCCTGGCCCACAAGAACATCCACTTTTTGCAGACCCTCCTTTTGACTTCTTTTTCCTTGACATCAGCCCAGGCCTGCCAAGTGTGACTCCTCCCTGAGGTCTGCAAAGGTGGGCAGAGTTAAGGTTAGAGGTAAAGTTTGGGCCAGGGTTAGATCTGAAAGTTTTCTTCCTATGTATCTTTTCTTCTTAGAAGTATTCATCCTGGCATCTTCCAGGTCAAGGCTGCCTTAGGTGGTTGAATGGTTGCTTAGAGAGTCTAAGAGATCCATTTACAGCCTAAGGAGATGTATTTTCCCTTGAAGAGCAACTTTCAATGGAGAGCCTTTTCAAACACTCTCATATGTATTAGTCATTTGTTTGCAGTTCTTAGACTTGGAGTCTGTCCTGTATCTTTCATGCTGAGAGGCTTCTTTTAAAGCATAGTAGAAAAGGGAGTGGAAAACACAAAACCTGAGTGAGCATCTAACAGCGTTGTTACAGGAGTGAACTGTCATCCTCCCTCACCCGTTGGGACTGTGTGAAAACAGTCCTCATTAAATTCTGAAATAGCACTGGATATTCACAGTGACCTTTTTGCCTTTTAAAGAAAGATCATTCTATCCTATTTCTGCCAGTACCAGTTAATTGAGATGTGAATGTTGTGCCTGGGCTGAACCCACTCTAATAATTTCAAGAGGAGCACTAAGCAGCCATCACCTTGTAATAACATTTAGCCATTCTCATTGGGAACCTGTACACAAGTTTTGAAGACATGCTTGAAAGGAAAGGCCATTATCTTTTTCCCAGATGCTGAAATTCTCTACTGCTAACACTTAGAAACACTACATTTTTGTATCAAAACCAGATATTTACTGGTCAGGTTCTAGAAGGCATCTAACTGTGGAAATAGTATAATGGACATAATAATATACTTGCCAGAGAACACAAATTTAAATCTATTTTCCATACTCAAATAAGATTGACATTTTTAACACTATTTCATGTATATTACTCTTACTGTGTTTAGAAGCTGCTTAATTGTCAGAACCCCAGTAGAAATAAACATTTCAGCTTTTTGGAACTCAGAGATCCTATTTGAGATAAGACTGCTTTTATTTTTTGAACCCCTATATAATCCAAGTGTACACCAACCAAATTACAGTGTTTAACAGCTGCAACAAAACAAGGAGTTTGTATAAAGTGGGAAAGGGACAATTAGCTGGGAAAGCACTGGGATGAACCCCAAGTCATAGCCACTGGCAACCATGATTAGGTTTGCTAGTGTCAGATACACCGGTTTAATGGTTACGTAATCTTATTATCAAATTACTTCTTAGTAACATTGTCACAAACTGCATCAAATAAAGTAATTTACTTAGGGGAAAATACATCATCCAAACTGATTGTTAAAGGAAGTGGAATACTTTTTGTAATGCCAAATAATACTTTGTCAAACTGACATGTAAGAGAGAAGAGACTACATGTTTTAGACTTCACTGCTATTATTATTACTATTAATAACATTATTATTATCATTATTTCCACCTGTTAAGGTTATTATTTTCTGCTGAGTTACATTAAGACTAAAGTTTGCCAAGCATTGTTAGCCCCTAAAAGTAAATGGGATTTTTGCAGGAAAATACATGGAATCATAACATCATAGAATTATTTAGCTTGGAAAATACCTCTAAGAAAGAATTGCATCCAACCATTAACCAATCATTGCCAAGTCCACCACTAAATCATGTAGTGTCACATCTGCATGTCTTTTAAATTCCTCCAAGGATGGTGAATCCAGCACTTCCCTGGGCAGACTATTCAAGTGTTTTACAATTTTTTTCAGTGAAGAAATTTTTTATTATATCCAATTTAATCCTCCCTAGGTGCGCCTTGAGGTCATTTCCTCAACCTATCATTTGTTACCTGGTAGAAGTAACGGCCCCCCACCTTGTTACAATCTCCTTTCAGGCAGCTGTAGAGAGGGATGAGATCTCCCCTGAGCCTCCTTTTCTCCAGGCTAAACACTCACTCCATTATGACTGACGTTCCAAACACCTCCCCAGCTCCATTCCCCTTCTCTGGACTCTCTCCAGCCCCTCAATGCTTTTCTTGGAGTGAGAGGCTCAAAACTGACACAGGATTTTGCTCACCAGTGCCCAGCACAGGGGGACAGTCCCTGCCCTGGTCCTGCTGCCACACTATTGCTGATCCAGGCCAGGTGCCATTGGCCTTCCTGGCCCCTGGGCACACCTGGCTCATGTTCAGCCACTGTCAACCAGCACCCCCAGCTCCTTTACCAAAGGGCAGTTTTCCAGCCACTCTGCCTCAAGCCTGGAACACTGCACGGGATTGTTGCGACTCAAATGCAGAACCCCCTTCACCTTGTTGAAGCTTTTAGATTTTGCCTTACATCTTGCAGCTGCTTGATGATAAATGACATTCAGGCAATTTCCTCTAGCAAAATCATAACACAATTTGAAGTAAAATGACTAGACAATTATTTGAGAGAATGTGACTCAAAGGCACAACAGTTCAGAAGCTTGCATGTGTGCAAGTACTCTGTATGCTTTGTACTTCTCTGTATACCTGTCTTAGGAGACCTGTATCTTTACTAGTTTACTAATAGAAAAATTGGGCTACTCCTTTGCTCTTATTTACATATCTTCATATAAGGATAAGGGAAGATGGTGAACTAGGTTAATTCTTCCCACCTTCAGCATAGCAGGTGCACCAACCTTGCAGTCTTGTACTATTTTGTAATTCAAATAAGTTACTGTCATTCCAGCTTTGCCTGCTGTAGGGTTCTTTTCTGATAGGAGGTAAAGAAATAATGATTACTTCATGGAAATGTAGATTTACTTCTGTAAATCTCCCACATTTAATGATTCATTTGAGAAACTGACCTTAAATACTGAAAAAAAAATCTTTGATTATAATATATTATAATATATTATTATATTTTCTTTTAGACTCCAGGCATTATCTTTATTGATAATGCTGAAAATCACTACTTTCATGAGCAAAACTCATCAATTCTTGTTTATTTCCAGCACACTGTGACCCACAAACAGTACTGTCCAAGGTTCTACTTCTATTCCTGTATGGTATTTTATTCCCTTTACTACTATGTTTAGCCTCATTTTTATAAATTTGTTTTTGAAATCTGTTCACTTAGGCTGTGACATTAGAAGCAGGGCAACATTATCTATTGCCTATAAAAAGGTGCTTTGTCTATCTTATTTAAATAAGTTGTGTTAACAGCTGACAGAGTTCAAAAGAAGCAAACTTTAAATATATCCCTTTATTATTGCTTTAATAGGCTAGACTCTTTCTTGTTTTCTAAACTATGACTTTTTCTAGTTCATTTTAAGGTTATTTATTTTTGTTGATCCTACAAGCATTCAGGCTTTCTTGAATTCAAAAGTGACGTATTACTTCAACAAGTTTAATTTTCAGTTCACATTAAAAATTAAGCCAATTGTTGAGAATAAAATGAAAAAAAATCATGTGGATTGTGGATGGAAGCCAGTTCCTCCCATGCATAACTGCAGGACTAAAACTACACTGCAGGTGCCTTCCACCTCTGGAGACACCAAAAATCAATAAACAGGATGCTATTATTTGAGGGGATTTACTGTAAAATGCTTTACTCAGCAATTTTTGTGCTTCTGCTCTTCTGCACAAACACCTCAGCTGAGATTATTGCTGAGCAGCTCATGGCCTGCTTGAAAGTAAATGTGTTTCTACCCAAGTGTCCCAGTGGAAGGATGTGTGTCACACCATAGTTCAGTAGGTGTTCTGTAACACACCACCTCCACACAGGGGCAGCTTTGAATATAGAAACTACAACTGCTTCTTTGTATTTTTTTAAGGTTGAGATCAATTATCCAGGGTACCTTACATCAACAGTGTTCACCAAGGGAAATATATTAGCTGTGTTCCAAAGACTGGATAGGACTCTTGTTATAAAATTAAGGATGGATTACTCCCTATCATTCCTTTTTTTACAGAAAATGGGCAAATATATTTTATTTGTTTAGATATACATTCAAGGGTGAACTGAGCCTCATGCCTTGCCAATGACTACAGGGACATTCTAAGTGATTAGAATGTATTTAATATTGAGGCAGATTAAGAGCAGTAATATAAGTGCTGCTCCTTCTTTCTCAGATTGAAACTGAGAAACTTTAACTGAAACTGATGCTGAATGAGCATTAAAATGAAGGTGGCAACTGATTACTTAATGCTATTCTAGATAAAGCAAAAACAAAATATTAGAAGTTATTTCCAGCAGTGAAAAATAAAGGGAAGCACAAATTGTTGGTTCTGTGTATGAATACTGTAAATAGATGAGAATAGTCAGGTTAAGAGCTAGTTGATGCTGGGATAACAGATAGGTGTGTGTTATTGTTGCTTTCATAAAGTGCAATTAACATATATTTTTGAATACTTCTACATTTGTGCCTGAATTTTAGTGTAACAACAAAAAAAGTAAATACATATTTGTTAATCTGAAATAACTATGTGGGGGCTTATTTGAAAGAACTAAAGTAACTCTCTTCCTTTATTTTTAATTACATTTGTAGCATCTTCTTTGAAGATACAGGAAAAAAATTTAGCTTCATCCAGATCTTGCTGAAGTTGACAAAAAAGTCTCCTGCTGAGTTCAATGGGATTTGGATCAAATGCTTGGTAACCTCAGGCATGATTTCTCTGGTCACTCTGGTCTAGTCATATTTTGAAAGAGGTATACCTCAGTTTCCTATTTTAATTAATTAGCAAAAAATTTTGGAAAACATATTTGGGGTTTTTTTTCCATCTGTAAAATTAAAATATTATCTAATTGTTCAACACCTTGTGATCCACTAATTTAAATAGTATGTATATATATATCCCCATGTCTCATCCTTATTTCTGTATCTTTTTATCCATCAGCAAAGACACTGGTTATGAGAATTTTTAACACATTTAATAAACAAATAAAAGTTTACATCATGCAACTCATCTGCCAATTGTGCCACAGGCAAAAACATTTATTCATATAGTTTATAGCAACAGACTGGGCATTACTGAGTTAAAAAATTAAAAAGTAGAAGAGACATTTAGTGGCTACAAGTTTGGAGATCCATCCAAAATGTCAGGACTTATTTCAGAACAAGTTTCCCCCAGCATTTCTTGGTTTTCTTTGATGTTTTTGGATTCAAAACCAGAATCAAGAGTCTGTCCGATGCTTCCAGAGCAGCTTCTTTAATAGCCAGGCTGCCAAGCAGGCTGACTTTTTAAGCAGCTCACACCTCCACTCAATTATTGCTCTAATTGAGTAAATTGATTGTTTATTATTCATTACATTATTCACCAAGCTACTTACCAATATCCTAACAATATTTTACAGGATTTTCTTTTCATGATTAATGCTGACAGTTTTTCAGCAAAATTTCCACTGTGGCTTCTGGTCCCCACTGTGAAAGCAGATTCATTAATTTAACATCTTCTAAAAGGAGTAGATTTCCCTGTCTGTGATTAAAATTCATATGATAGAGAGCAGAATCCTTAATATATTCTTTTTTTCCCAGTAGTGTCACTTTGAATGCACGTATTTATATTTGTGTGTAATGGTGACTACAAATGTGCATATGTATGTGTGTGCAAATATATATATATATGTAACAAAATGTATTTTATACCTGCAGGCATATCATAGATCCTTCACAATTTTTGCCCTGCTCCTCCTACAGAAGTGTTTTGCCTCATTGATTTCCAATTACTCGAAAAATGCTTTTGTGTAATGACTGGTCAGGACTGTACATAATTGGCTAGAGATTTAGGTTCAGAATTCAATGCATTTGCTTAAAGACTAAACACAATATATCTAGTCCTTGGAAACAAGTCTGTAACAAAGTATGGCATTGAACAAAACTGATATAAAAAGCAATACTTGGTGGGATGATGACATATATGGAAGAGCTGTTTTGCTAATCAGTTCATGTCACAGTGCTCCTTCTAAACATCCATGGTTTTGTTTTTCCCAGGATTTATTTGCTGTATTGAAATCACTAACAGAACAGACATCCAGAAAAACCAGAAAACATTTAGAGCACGTCATTTTGTGTTCAGTATATTCTTTCAAAAGTAAAAAATAAAAGGTGAAGACAAAATGTGGTAGTAGAAACCAAGTACTTCAGAGGTCTTTTTCTGACTTTTGTCCTGTCTATCCTTAGCTATGTTCATTTAGGTAGTAGTCCACATCTGCCAATACTGTGGTTCAACTTGTGAAACTCTCAAGGTCTGTCATTATTTCCAAACCCAAACGAAATGCTATTAACTCATCGTGATGGTTGAAGTTCGTTACTGGGCGGAAACACCAAATCATGTAGTAGACTGGTTTTGCTAAACCACCGCATTCATCTAATAATAATATGTCCTAACACCACCAAACTCTTCTCAACCAATGTCCTAAACAAACTACTCTACCCTTCTGAAAAAAGCATAATATGAAAGTGACAATAAAGTATAAGACTTTATCCATATTTCTTCAAGAACTTCACAGAGAGACTTCCAGTTGTGAATGTTTACAATTTTCATCTGATAATCCATAGACTTATTTTACAAAGGAGAGAAAACAGAAGATGAAGATATAAAGAAGTCAGAAAGGTATTTTCCTAAGACCAAATTAGGCAATGTTTTTTAGCAAATAAGGGGTTTGGACCACATTCTGACACTGGTAAAGGTCACATATCTGTCCTAATGTGTAGTAGGACTATATATAGGAATGGATATCCCTGTATACCTATTCAGGTTATTCTTATTAAAGAAAAATAACATTAAGCATCTAATTCTCTAATATCTTCTCTCAAAATCCTTTAATTAACCTTCAGATTCTTATTATTATTCAAGAAGAGAAATGGAAGTAATGTACTTTGCCTACTTTTGAACTCTAAGAGTCAACAGCCCACATGAGAATAATATGTTCTTCTTAATATTTACTAAATGATTAAAGGATTATGGTTTGGGGAAATATTCCATGAGCACATCGTAAACCTGAACAATTGAAAATATGAGACTCTGCCTGATGGCTTAGTAACCCTTTATCGTGTGAGAGAGAGCTGCTTGCTTTGTGACACGTGCTGTGTTGACCCTAATCAGAAAACAATTTATTTTCATCTAGCACATATGCCCATGTCCAGGCCCAGTTGTAAAGCAGATATAAACAGATAAAGGAGGTGCAAGTTGTATTATTTGAAAAAATTTTATTTCTGCCTGAAAGTTGATGCAAACAACAGGAGTTTTATTGTTAATTTTTTATTTTAAATTAATTTTTGAGGAAGTTTGAGGGTTGAACCCCAGAAATTCTAGAGACACATTAAACTGCCCTAAATTCATAGCTGTAAGCACATAACGACTTGCTAGCACAAAAATTTAATAGCTGAGATGCTAGATTAAGCCTACCTTTTCTCTGAGTGACCATTATTTTGGCATTTGCATCCCAGTTCCTGGTTTGAGATCACACAATATTTGATCCCACCATCCTAATTATTCTCAGATTAAGTCTGCATATTGTAAGACTAGCTCACAAATCAATATCAAAAGTGCTGAGCAAGAATGATCTGGATAAGTTGTAATTCCTTACTTTCTTGATTTCTCTTCTTGGCAGAGAAACTACTCATTCACTTTGTCTTTGTGAATTAAAATTTAATCTTGTTTTAAGGTCCCAGAGGAACATCATAAGATTGCAGTAAGACAGTATTTTTTTATCATTGTTTTAATTACCCTGACATCAGTGGGAAATAATTTTGGTGACCTCAGAGGATTTACTGTATTGCTGTGTTTCAAACCAAATCTTGCTCAGTTATTGCTTTAAAGTGAGCAAAGATGGTCCTATTCCTTATACAGCAAAAACTTCAGAATATGCTTACATGGAAAACAAAGTATGGCTTTATACAGAAAATTAGAACACTCAATTTTTTTGCCAGGGATTCCAGAGGCATTAATCTGGGCTGACTTCTCTGTGGTCTCTGCTGAACTTCTGTTGTGCCCTGCAGAGCTGCTACCCCCATTCATGTTTAAATAATCAGTGAGGCAATTCTGGACCAGGTGTCAGAGTCATGTAAATACCAAAAGTCTATACTTTACAGCAGCTGAGAATATTGCCTGTACACGAAGTCCCACAGATGTCAATGACAAGGCAGAGGATACTTCATGCTGTTCCCAGGTGGAGGTTTATGCTGTCAAACCTCAGTGCCCAGTGTTTTCCAGACACCACCATGAGAAACTCCTGTTAACACCAATAAAAATGTCAAAGAGGGGAAAATAAAAGTGAGAAACTTCATTAATTTCAAAGGAATAAACCCAAGGATGAATTAATTATTAAGCTTATTCTCACCTTTTTGGGAAGGATTTTTTATCCTTGAATAAAAATGATTTTCAGTGTTACGAAACCAGAATCTGGGCTCCCTTTAAAATTCCTGGCTGTGAGGCAATCTCTACTCACAGTTTGCTGACACAAATGAAAGATGGGATGGAAATGCCTCTCAGCTGATAAGACTGTCTCACCTGAGTTTTGAATGTGTGTTTCCTCCACCATGAGATTCAGGACTGTTTATGCTCTTTCAAGGAATAATAAAAAAAAAGAAAAAAGAAAAAAAAAAAAAGTGGATTGCATTGCTTGTAGATTGGTAGACGCCAATGTGACAAGTAGGACCAAATTTTTCCTGTAACTGTTGTTTAGCTTCCATGCCAGTATCTGCATGTACCTGCTCAGCCAACTGTCCCTGACAGTCAGGAATTGAATGCATTAATAGGATTCGTGCCTTTCATAAGACAAGCAGACACAAGAGTTTCCGCCTTCTCTGTTCCTAAGTCAAAAAAGATTATTAGAATAAATATTTGTAGAGGAAGAAATCAATATCATATAATTTTATATCTTTTCCAAGAGCTTTTTCATTAAAAAGCATTAAAAGAATGCAATACAAAAACAGCATTGAAATAAGATTAATTTAAATGAAAACACATGCCTGGAATGTGTATTGTTTCAGTTAGGTATAATTTTAAAAGAATGTTACTATAGATAGAAAATGTCATAAATACATACTAAACTCCTCTGGACCAGGAAATTGCACAGGAATTCTAAAGTGTGCTTTAAACAACATGGGCTTTTCTCTAGAAACACAGACAAGGTACCTTCAGGTTATAAATTAATCCTTCTTCTTTACACATTGTAAATTTATTTGATTGTTAAATATGTAATAAATTGAAAACATCTATGACTTGTAATAGCAAAATTGTAGTGACAGAGCAGCAGAAAATTTAGCCAAGAGAAAAAAGGGACTTTAAAGGAGAAGGAGGGGGAAAAGAAAAGCAGGTGAGTCACAGTTAGAAATCAAACATATAACCTGTCACAAGCATTGCTTTTCCTGGAAGAAGCCACAAGTCAATAACATAGAAGATATCCAAGAGCTACTGCAAGGCACATCTGGTTGGTAGAGTTTATAATCAGTGCTGGCATTGGGAGCTTTTGCAAGACATGCATGGAGGTGCTCCAGCAACATAAAGAATATATAACCTTGAAAAATGCATGTGAATTTAGGATGTTATAAGCAGTCTTAAAACAATTGTTATATTTTTTGCATTTTTTGAATTACAGAGCTATACACAGCTATTTTGGACCTATTTCACTTCAAGTTATGATGGTTTAGTTGAATAATTCAGATAATTAGAACTGAAAAGGAAATACCAAAATCATGACTTCACTAGCAATAATCAACAAAAATATTGCTTAAACAATAGTAATAATAGTAAGCATTTCTTTCTTTGGATATCAGAAAGCAGTGTCTAAAGTATTGACTGTCAAAACCAAATTGTATTTCTGCTAATGAATACTCTTGGCAACTGTTGAGTATTAGATTATCATAGGGTTTAAGGACAGTGCTTAAAATCAGTTTTCACTCAGGATTTTTCTTGCCTAAATTTAAACTATAGTTTAGAAATGTATTGTCTGCTACAAACCGAAACCTCATCAATGTAATCCAGTCAGAAATATCTGATGTGTAAACCTTTGAGGCCTCCTGGGACCATTTATGAAAAGAATAAAACAAAAAAACCCAAACAAGTAAAACAAAGAAAAAAGAAACTAATAAACACCACCACCACATTTATATCCTTTCTTGTCACAAACCTACCCCCTAAACAATTTTTCCTATCCCTGAAGGGCCCTGGCCTACTTTGGAGTAAATAAAATGAGATTGCACAGAGGGGTCATCTGCATTTGGGAGATGGTTCAGGGCCTTTATTTTTGTTTATTCTTTCATGTTCTTAGGCTTAATGATCCTTAGGGGTTCCTTCCAACTTGAATTATTTTATAATTCAATGGCTCCCACCTAAATTCTTGTGAATTTTTTGCAATATTTTGCAAAAGTGAAACTGTTGTAGACAGTTTCTTTGGACATGTTAGAAGCTGCCAACGATCTCAATTTTGTATTTTATATTTCAACTAAATATGATATTCATAGAACTAAATAATGGAGGACACTTGTTAGGCTGTCATAGGTACTGGAAATCTATCAGAAACTTTTATTCTATCAAGAGGACTCCCATAAGGATATCAAAGGAAATTAGCTTACAGATGCAGTCTGCCTAGTATGATAGTAAAAGATCTTGTTACAAGAGAAAAAAAAAGAAAGTTTGAAAGTCAAGGAGAACCTGAATCAATAGTGAAAAATTGCCAAGCATAGTTAGAACTGTAAAGCTGAACCTCACTCTTATGTTTTATTAAACATAACTCACTTGTGTATTGTGTGAACTGCACATCAAATTTGAAATAACAGACCTATTAATCATACATGAAAAGTTAACAGTAGATTTAAAATACCTACCACGTGTGATGATGAACTCAGGATTTCCTGTAACAGGCATATACTGTTCTGAGACAATTTGCAAATGTCATGAAGACAAAATATGACAAGTTCAGGATAGATTTATTGTAGAAAACAGTGTTTAAAGTCTCATATTTTCTTCTTATGGTGTATAACCTGCTCCTTTTTAAACCTTTATCTTTAATACATGTTGCAAGTTTTAGAACTATGTCTAGCTATTGTTAAGTAATTCATCTAAATCAGACATGGTGTCTAAAATGGGAAACAAAAAGGAACTCTTTTCCAGTGAATTGGTGAACTGTTAGAACTTGCTACATGGATTTTCTTTTAACTTCACAGAATCACAGAATATGCTGGGTTGGATGGAACCCACAGGGATCATCAAGTCCAACTCCTGGCCCTGCACAGGGTGCCCCAAAAATCACACCATGGGCCTGAGACCATTGTTCAAATGCTTTTTTCACTCTGTCAGCCTTAGTGCTGTGGCCACTTCCCTGGGGAGCCTGTTCCAGTGCCCAACCCCCTCTGGCTCAAAAATATTTTCCTGATATCCAGCCTAAACCTCCCCTGGCACAGCTTCAGGTCATTCCTGAGGGTCCTGTCACTGATCACCACAGAGAAGAGATCACAATCAAACCCTCTTCAAATTCTACTTCCACCAAAAGGTATTTATTTAGAATAGGAGAATACTTATAAAATGTGATCCAAGTTATCAAGAAATCCTGACATTTATCACGGTCATTACCAAACTTGTGTTCTGTGAGTGTATAAACCTGGAGGAGTGATATGCCATTATGTTAACCATATCATGAAGAAACCAATTCAATACCATCTCCTCTGTAGTGACAAGAATAAAGAAGTTGTCTATATACTTAAAATCACTGTTGTAAGTACATGTATATGTAGAGCATTCGAGACATCAGCAGATCTCAGTCTATCTCTACTGGCAGTTGGCTATTAAAGAGAATATTGTGGACTCAGTAGTCAAAGATAATTATGCATTTCATTGCTCTTTGCAACTAGCTGAAAAGGAATTAAATAAGGGGGAATAGACCCAAATGCCATGAAGATGTGATGGTATATATTAAAAAAGAAAAAAATGGATCAATGAGATACTTTATTTTTTTCTTCACACTTTTGATCAAATTGAATGTCTTTGGAATTTCAGCTTCCCAAACTCACCCTATTTTAGTCACCATTTTCAGACTGTTATCCTGCCCCTGTAGTTGTGCTGAGAGGAAGATCTGGTAACTAACATTTCTTTCTCCTAAATATCTTCTGCAATTTCAGTAATGACACAAGAAGGACGATGAGGAAAATGTCAGGGAATATCACCTTCAAGGACAAACACTATTTTTTTAAGAGACACAGTATTTGAAGAAAGCTTATTCTCTCTTCATGTTGCTTCTCATGATGACAAGCAGAATGTTCCTGCAGTAGTCACAATGAACAAATGCCTTCAAAATTCCTGTCTTGCTAAAGACTTGTCTAATATGTAAATCGTTCCTGTGGTATATTTTATTTCTTAAGACCAGTGGCAAGTCTTACCTTTTTAAAGACATCCTTCTCTAACTATTCTATACATCAAATAAATGCAGAGCTGGCAGCACTTGGTGGTGGAGATTGGGGAAAGAAGCATATGTTATGCAAAGGAATTCCTCTTGGGCATTTATTTAAAATGTATTTGCAATACTTCCTTAACCCATTTTTATTTTACTTTCTAGTACTGACTTAACGTAACCCAAATCTTCAGAAACCTCTGCAGAAAGTAAAAATATGCTACAAATAACCAGGAAATGCATAAGAAAGAAAAAAATAATCTCCTAGGGACTTAGCTGTACAAGTGTAAGCACGGCTGTTGTGGAATAACCTAAAGGGTACTTTGCAGCTCATTAATAAAAATGATACAGACAGAATGAAAAAGAGAAACACTGCACCATATAAAATAATTCTAAAATCAACACAACTATTCTTTAATTTATTTTTCTTTCTCTTTTTCACTTTTGTTTAGTAGAACTACAAATCTGTAAAGCATGCATTCTTTCCCAGGGGCATAGCACATGACTGCACAACACTGGGAGAACTTAGCCTGGTATAGATTTAAAAATATAGAGAACCTGGACCTCCATAATGAACAACCCCCCCCTGATTTTACTAAGATAAAATTTCTAAACTGCTTTGGAGTAGTAAAGGTAAATTGTCTGCACAGAATAACAATCACCTCTTCCATTCTGAGGAAAACTTACTTCTGTTTTCCTTTGATAGAATGTCATTATTTTCTTTCATTCCACTGTTACTCCTCCATATTTGTTTCTGTCTAGCTTAATCTTTCTTCCTATTTCAAACCTGCTTCAGTTCTTTTGTTTTTCTTTTTTATTTTCTTCCCATCTCTGTCTTGCTCCCAGAGATAAAGCAGTACAAGCCATTTCTGACTTTCCTTTATATTCGGTTCTGCTTACTTTTGCCTTTGAAAGACTGTTGAGCCTTGATCTGAATTCTTTGTTTCTCTCTGTATCAACAACATGTTAGCCTGTGCTGATGTTTTAGTTCTGTATTTTCCCCTTTCAGTATCATATTTGTTATGAAGTGTTTGCTTGTCTTGCTGTGCTTTTTCAACAATTTCTGTCTATTTTGTATATATATTATAGCAGCAGTACAAGAATGGTGGTGTACATAGCACACATTGCTGTGCACTATTACCTTGATATTTGTACATTATTAGAAAATATTTGAGATATAGGCACTGAAAATAATTATTATAAGCCTGAAGACAATGAACAATGTGAAAATTTCTAATGACTTGGACAATAAAAATAGACCTGTGTACTTTTCTGAATTCATTTGACTAACAGAGAAAATGACTGTTTACATAGAATAAGGGTGAAATGCCTTGTTTATCCCACTGGATATTCAAATACCACGTCATTATGGGAAGTTCTTTCCAAACAAGTTTCTGGATGATCCCATCAGTGAAGCTAAACACAATGCAGCAAACCCAATACTGGGTCAGTAAAAACAAACATACATGCATCTCTGAGGAGGCTGGAAAGAAAACAGGTGAGATGTACTAACATCCTAAAAATTATAAAAATCATCCTTGCTGCTTGTTTCTAGCTGTATAATTGAAGCACATTAACTTCCACATTACTCCATGCCAACTTCTTCTAATCTATAACTATATTTCGATTTTCAGACTGACCTATACTGGCTTGTTTAGTGTAATCCATAGTAAACAAAGAGTTATTTAAATCCTGAAATTCAGGAATGTACTTCCAGTAAAATGAGGACGTTATTGAGGATAAAGTACTGTGATTAATTTTAGCCACACACACCAAAAAATTACCTCGTACTGTAAGAGCTACACAGAACAGCTACTAGAAATATTCAAGAAATGCATAACCTGTTGCATAAGAGGAGACTGAAAAACTCTCAACTGTTCAGTCTAGTAAAAATCAGGCAACTGGGAATATTATTGAGCTCTGCAAATATAGCTGATAGGGTAGCTAAACACCAGGAAAAAAGAAGGGCTGAGTAAGCTTTAAAAACTGTGCTGACTTGAGAATCCAAAAGTGTAACTGTGTGGGAATAAATTTAGGCTGTAAGTGTGTCACAGCCTCAAGCACCTTCCAGCTTCTCGTTTAGCTGGCTGAGCATCTCTAAAGAGAGCTGTGGCCACAATCTGCCCTTTCTGCCCTTGAGAGCTGTGCCAAGCTCAGTCTCTCATGATGACCTTTACCAGAGCTGCTTAGCACTGCTGCTGTGCCTCCCCACTCTGCAAATATCCCTGCAGAACCTCCCAGATGGAGTCACCAAAGGAGGTAAGGGAACATTTTCATTTGTTGCGCTGTGTCGGTAGAAAGTGAAGTCCCAGAGGCCTGGCAGGTTCTCTCCAGCAAGTTGTCCCTGTGACGGAGAACAGAGCAATGACAAATGCCATAACCAATGGCTGCTGACAGGTACTCCCAAGAAACCCACAGGGACACAGAGAAAACTGTGCTCAGAAGGGAGTCCTGTCAACAGGTAAGCAATGGCTCAGCGCACCCATTGAACATTTCCTGCAAGCATCCAAATAATTCATACATTTTCTGTATTCGTTTTTTATGATTGCTTACACTTTCTACAAAAGGGAGATGATTGGCATTGCAGGAATACAATCTCCATTTATAACTGATCCCCTGACCCCAATTAATCAAGAATGAGCTGTCCTAGCTCTGAAAAACAGCAAACCTCAGAGACAGGATAGCAGAGACTAAACACACACTGTCCTCCTGCTCCCAAACCTATCTACAATTTTCCTTCTATCTGGATACCCTTGTAACAAGCCCTCAGCAGTTCAGAGAAAGAGGCACTTAGTTGTTGGTGCATTGACTTCAGCAGTGACAATGGAATACAAGTTATTTGTATACTCAAACTACAAACAAATATTTGCATTTTGTGCTGAAAAGAAAACATTGTTTCCTCTAGAGGTAAATGTTATCAATTCCAAAATTACATACTCAAGCCCAGCAACTTCTGCTTTCACTCTGGATTTTGCACTTTAGGAGGAAGATCATGTCATTCTGTTTATATGTACATTTGCTTTTACTTCATCCTAGTGATTTTTCCTAATCCCATTCTGTGGCAGCTGCCAATATTTTCTTGAGCCAAGTCGTAACGTGACTTGTGAAGCTGACAGACAATGGGAATAGCTGCAATTTGCAGCTGTGAGAGGTGGCAACAAATATCTGGGGCACTAATGGGAAAGTGAGAGGGTGTTTTCAACCCTGTTTGTCAATGTATAAAACCACCAAGACAAGGATGTGCTATTCTAGTTTCATCATTGTATTTGGGGTGAAACACTATCTTTTGATAACTGAGCCAAAATTCTTCATAACTGTGCAATTTATGGCTGTTCTTAGCAACACTCAACATTTTTCTCAATCTATGATGTCAGATCTCTATTGCCTCTTGGGTAGATCATGGGGAAAAACAGGAGTAGAGCTCCATCAGGAAGGGTGATCCATGAATTTTACACACAAATGTAAAATCAGGCAAAAAGGATGTTTAGGTATGACAGGGTGGAGAATTCAGAAGTGACAGTATTTTATAGCCATTATGTGGATAGCACAAAAAAATTACACTACTATAATGGGAAAACACAAGGAAATTTGATTCCAGGGTGTAGTCCCCCAAAATTTGTATTCTTGGCCTCTAGATCTAATTGAAATATAGGTTACACCTATATTGGTATTGTAGAAGGAGGGGGGAAGAGAGGGGAGAGAAGGAATAAAATAATGATAATTAATAAGCTGAGATCATACAAAATGCTCATTGAAGGTATTTTGTAACAAAATACATTGACGTGCTAAGTGAGTTTTGATAATTCAGATTTCAGTTTCCATTAATCAGAAGTGTGAAGCATGTAGTAGAGCTCTGTTCCAGCAGTCTTCAATTTATTATTTTTATGGCTGGGTGATTTTTACTGTGACTGTTGCCTATCCCATAAACATCTGACACTGTAGGATAAAGTATTGAGAACCCTGCCTCTGATATGAATTCAATTTGTTCAAATAGCATGAGACTGTTACTGAGACCTCCTTTGGTGTTTTTTTGTTTCAGCTCCTCAAAGCTGTGAAGAGAAAAAAAAAACATTTGTCCCAGAATTAAGCAGTTGTAATATCTGCTTTTGAAAAATAAAACTGCAGTGAAAAGGCACTTATGAACAAAATATTTTCAGAAAGAAGAAATGTTACAAAGGGTTTTGATCCATATTTACATTTGTTCATAGTGATAAAAATGGATTTTAAGATGGTTTTAAATGTCTTTTTTCCCTTAATATCCAAATAATGCAAAGAAAGCAAAATGCAACAAAATGAACTCTATAGGGTAAGGAAGACCACAATCATAAGGACTGAACAACACTTTCAACTGCTGTAATAAAGCAACATTAAAACTGAGGCGGAAGGGGAAAGGTTACTTTAGAAATCTGGATTAACTCCCAGATTTTCCAGAACTGTCACATATTTCTAGTACATCACTTGTTCATAAATCAAACTTAATCTCACTCTGTGTTTATATGTCAGAAAGCTGGCCATGGATCACCTTGGCTGGTCCCTGTAGCACACACTCAGTCCAGCCAAGCACATCTCCACCTGCAGTGCAGAGAAATGGGATTCTCCATGGATGCAAGTGTCATCATCAACCGAAGAGAAGAGAAAAGAATAGCTTTGAACAGGAGAGAAAATTTCTTTTGTCACTCTGGCTGATTGGTAAGAAAAAGGGTGAGAGCTGGTAAAGGCTATTTTTTTCTGGATACTAAAGATATTTTTAACTGATGTTTTCTTCTTGAGCCTGATATATATCCCAGGGTTAAGTCAAAAGTTAACAGAAAATAACAGTGTCTACTTCAAGTATGAAAGGACGAACCCATTATGAGATCTCTTTTCTTTCTTGTCAAAAATTAGCAATGGCATTGACTCACTTAAGTTTTCAACAGATCTCATTTTAACCAAAGAACAACCCCAAGGGCTGGTATATGCTGGGGACCACCCAGCTGCAACACAGCTTGATAGGAAAAACCTTGGGCATGCTGGTGGATGCCAAGTTGAACATGAGCCAGTGATGTGCCCCTGCAAGGACAGAAGGCGAGTGTTATCCTACACCTCATTAGGCAAAGTCTTGGCAGCAGGCTGAGGGAAGAGATTCTTCCTTGTGGCACTGGTGAAGCCACACCTGGAGTGCTGTGTCCAAGTCTGGGCTCCCCAGTACCAGAGAGGCATGGGAATACTGGAAGGAGCCCGACAAAGAGGCACAACATTAATTAAGGGACTAGAAAATCTCCTATGAGAGAAATCCTATAAGGAAATGCTGAGAAAGCTGGGGCTTTTCAGCCTCAAGAGAAGACTCAGGGGAGATTTTACTAGTTCATGTAAGTACTGGAGGAATGCTGCAAAGATAATGGAGCCAGGCTCTTTTCAGTGGTGCCCAGCAGCATGATGAGAGACAAAGGGCACGGACTGAGACACAGGAGGGTCTGTGCAGCACTCAGAACATCAGGAACCACTTTCTCTGTGACTAAGGCTGACTAAACCCTGACACAGATTCCCCAGGAGAGTTATGGAATCTCCTCCTTGGAGATAACAAAAAAAAAACATTTAGACATAGTCCTGGGCAAGTGGCTTTAGGTGGTGCTCCTTGAGCAGAGGAGCTGGACCAGTCAACTTCCAAAGATCGTTTCCAATTTCAAACCTTCTGTGGTTCTGTGATTCTATGAATGTTTTACCTCACTCACTTCCTCCCACAACACAAAAATGACACTGTGCTCTAGCCTTTCAAGGCACATTCCATGAACAGTAGATCCATCTCTTCATAGATCCTGTGAGCAGAAAAGTATATTTTATGCACCAGGTAGAATTTCTGGGTGGCTAGGTGCACTGAAACAGTGCATCATCCTTTTATCATCACATGTAATCTGACATGATTTTCGTAGTAACTGAATTCTTTCTGCAAAGCAGAAGGGAATCTGACCTTCCATCTTGCTCTAACTTTGAATATTTCTGTTATTTGCCCATCTTTTGTATTTTTCCCAGCTTTAGCACAAAATAAAATGAAAAATATCAAGTAAGAATAGGTAAAGGAATTGATATTGCAATAATCTGAAACACCTTGTTTCAATCATTTATTGTTTCACTTTGGCTGTGGATTTTTGAAGCATTTCATGTTTTAAAACTTCTTCCACAGTAGAACTGGAGAAATTTATTTTTTGTATTTTCAAAGAAGAATGTGGAGAGTTTTTCAAGATAAGAAATTTGACACAACAGGCACAGTCTTCCTGAGAGAAATTTATTCCAACTAAAATGGTAGAAAACATGTATTTCTCTTTATATAATGTGGGATTCAATAGTTCTAGCTCTGAGCTTAAGGGACAGGTACTTTTCCCCAATAATCACATGGCATTTGACTTTAGTAAATTAAGACAACTTGGAAAATAACGATGATCTTAGGAATGTGCCTATACTTTTCATTCTTAAATGAGCTAGAAATTCTTCTTGATATAATGCTCATTCCACCTCAAACCAAATGCAAAGTTTACCAGAAGACCAAGTTACTAAATGACTTTTCAGCTGGCATCAGTGGGAGCAGTTTATCTTGTGACAATTCACTGAAAGCAAGGCAGAGAACATTTCTAGTTTATATTTATAACATGAACAAAAGCTGTCCATTTTTTGTTGTTGTTGCTCTCAGGAACTGTACCTTGCAGCTCTTCCTTTCTTTAAAAAAAAGCATTTCAGCTGTAATTTTTCTTCTGTGCCATTCAGTCATTCATTACTGAATCTTGTAGATGTCGTAAGCACTTCTAAAACTGAGGAAGCAGAGTTCAGTTCAAATAAGGAAATTCATGTTTTGATGCCTGTTTGAATCTTATCTAAATTATCTAGGTTTCTCAGCTCTCAGTTTTGCTAGGGAAATCTCAGAAGAATCTCAGAATCTTTTCTTCTCTGTCAAACTGCTCCTTCTCCTGTGACAAACACTCAAGGTGAGTAAACTTCCAGTATTTTGAATCTGAGAAATATTGCATTAGATTTGAATGTTTCTGCTTCTAAGCAGAGCTCATTAAAATTCAAAAGTTAATGAAAACCTTTTTTTTCTGGTGCTTTTAAATCACAGAAGTTGGACCCAAAAGATGAATTAGACAGTGTCATGTACTGTTTTGTTTTGGTTTTGTTTGTTGTTTTTTTTTACTCCATATTTATAGAAATTTACACTTCTTTTATCTGGACCTCTCAAACATACTTGTCTTCACACTGCACTACTAAAGGAGAACCTCCTCTGTATTTATGGGAAGTGTTTCTGAACTCAATGGAATAATTTACTTTGTAAAACTCCATACCCTTGTCCCAAAAGCAGGAGTGCTCTAACTTCCACAGCACTACCACAACTTGCCTTTTTTTACAAAAGGCAAGTATTGGTAATTGTTCTAAAACCTACATTTCATTTTGCCTTTGTTTTAGAAACACACATGTTCCAGAAAAAAGAATTTTTCCTCTTAAGAAAGTTTATAAACAAATAGTGTAATCTAAGATGTGCTGGTTCTCAAGCTTTTTCATATGTAGTCTCATATTGCAGGTTTTTTTCCTTGTTTTTCATCTATACTGTGCACTACAGATGAAGAACTGGACCAACAACAGCCTGTTATGAGAAGAGCAAGTGTCAATCAAGCAAATGAAAAAGAGCTATCAATAAGCCAAACCAATAAGTCAAACCTGACTATCAAGGCAAAGCTCTTAATGCTTCTCAAAGCTTAAGGATTATGCTGAATTAATGGTAAGGTCACCACTTTTTATAAGTTCTGTGTGTTTATTTGCCTTTCAGTGGTAAATAGCAAGTTGCAAAAGGCACCCTTCACACATGAATTCTTTGTGGCTGTTGGGAGTGAGTTCTGTGGTTATTGAAGGTTCTTTCCAGTACTGCTGAAAACTTTGGGCCAGAGTCAGCAGCATGGTTGGGCATACTCTTGAAATAAACATTAGAAAAGACCAGAAAACAGACACTTTTTTTTTCATTTAATTTTTAATTTAAAATCACAGAAAATAAACGGGGGAAATAGTAAAAAGTATCATGACTGTACAGCATTTTCACATATTGCACTGATATCCCTGCACATGGCCATTAAAGTGACTGTCTTGAAGAGCTGATAATAGTAACAACAATTGCTTTCATACGAGTTATGGAGCAAACTTTGACAATGATATAAACAGCATGAAATTATCTATGAGCTGTTTAAAAGCTGAAAAGAGGTTTATAAAGTATACCTTGTTGGCCTATCCAGAGAATTTTACTGAAATGTTTATCTGAGTTTAGAGTTTCAGCCTCTCATGAAATCTGCCTAAACTGAGTATGGTTATATTACACACCTCTCTGTGGTATCTGTAAACTGAAAAGTCCTACTGCCTTTTTATGTCATAAAATTTAAGGAAATTCAGGACCCAATTAGGGTTTACTGACATCCATGTAGTATTACTATATTCATATAACACTATTACAGTCAAGTGCAATGGGTACATGGAGTAGTTATTAGCTATTGTGCTAAGAAAAGTAACTTCTGCTCTTTTCTTGTTTGCCTTAATGCTTTGCAAGCACTGAGTGTACAACTCAGGGGTTGGTGTGCTCATCACCAAATAAAGTCTCTGCCATGAGGGTTTTCCAGATGCTGGCTTAGCAAATAATTATTAGTCTCAAAAGAACCAAGTGGATTATCAGAAGTTCCTTCAAGTGTGCCAGGCAGAAGGGAAAGTCTCCCAGCAGAGGCTCAAAAGGCCTCTGAGGACAAAGAGAAATAGTGACAATGTTTTCTCCTCCCATGAACACTCTCAGAATAAGCTTAAATTGCATTCTTCAAGTGCAGAAGGAAATACCTTCAGGGAATTAAGTTTTGAGTTAAAAGTGGATGGAGTGTGTGGATTTCCATGGTAAAAAAAGATAGGCAGAATTACCTGGAATTGTTTAGTAAAGGGGAAAAAAAATAAAAAGGGATTGCACACAGTCAAGAATAAATACTGAAATGGCATTTCTTGAAATTAAGATGAGCTCTCTCCCTGTTCCCAAATAAGTGCCTGATGCAGTAGTAGTGAGAGATTTCTATTTTCTTTTTTTTTTTTTTTCTTTTTTTTATCAATTTGTGGCAGTGGTTTGCTGGACTGGTAGAGAGCAAGGCTAGACTAAACCATGTAAGAAGTAACAATATTCATCTGTATTTTCAAATGCTGGTAATTACAGTCCAGAGAGATTAGAGTCATCATACCTTTCATTCACACTCAGCTTTCCTGTTTCACCTTTCTTAGGAGCTTAGGAACAAATTATAAACTTCAGTTTAGTCCATCTTCCTAGTAAGATACACTAAAGTTGCGAGGGGAAGAAAGTCCTCTCCATCCCTCACTGCTATGACTGTGACCAGAGGCTTGACCCTAATTCCTCCTTGAGTTCACTGTGGAATCAACTGGAATCATCGGCCACTGAAGTCAGCTGAGATGTTTTAACACTGGACTCTAAAACTGTTAGAAAGACACATCTTGAGGAAATATAATGGTTCCTCTTTGAGAGATGTCAGCCACTTCGTGGAAACGTGAAATAGGTTTGGGTTTGGGTTTTTTTTAAAAAATAATTTGCTCTGACTAAAAGCAGGTGTTGTTTCGCAGTCATCCTCTTTGTAGGCTGTGGTTATTAATCTAATTTTTCTGTTATTTTTTGTAAATATATTGTGTGAAGAGATTTTAAAAAAAATATCCCAGAAGAAGGGTGAAAAAAATACTTCCTAGATTTGTTTATTCAGGAAAAAACATAGAAAAAATACTGGGTTTTTTTAAACAAAATGGGCTAAAATGACAAGAGGGTTGAAATCACTTTTCCTATCACGCAGAGATTTCCCACTCATGTAGGGAACTCAACTTGTTGGTTTTTTTCTGTTCTGGGGAAGTTAGTCTAATTTATACAGTTGAAGTCCAACCCACAGTTTGTTTGGTTTGGTTTTTTTTTAATTTACTTTCAGGAAATTTTTTCCCCAAAGCTTCTAAGAGACAATACAAAGAAAAGAATCACCATAAAGGAAATGAGAAATTCACTGGAAGAACAGTAAAGTTTCTTTAATTTCATACTGAGAAGTCTTGAAATAGGTCAGAATTTAGTGAGATATATAAATTGAATACCCATCCTTTTAGAACAATCTAAATTCAGCTAGTCTGATATAAAAGGTACAACATAGTATTTGGGATTCTTTAGCTGAATGCATGAGTTTTATTTCTAAAAAGGTAAAACACATAGAAAAAGTCTAAAATGAAGTATTTATAACTTATTAAGAAGTTTACACAGGGTTCAGCCAGATTTGCAAAACGGGTCACAACCACCAGCTCTCCACAAATGCACAGAGCCTAGATTTGTTCTGCTGGAGGGGCTGTATCAGGGGATCCTCCTTTGAGAAAAATCCACCAACTTAAATCTAATGTTTGAAGTATTTCATCTAATCCAAACTGATTTATTCTGACAGAGGTCAGGATGAGTGTCCCACACTACTCTGCTGGGCATGTACACATACAATGGCGTATGTAACCTCTTTCTAGTACAGAGCACATTTTTCACTGGAACTGCCAAGCTAAAAGATCACTTCCATCTACATCCTAGCAAGAGTTTATAAAGTTGTGAGGCTAGTGACACGTAGCAAAGCATTTTACTGAACTAGCTTTGGACTTTTTTATATTTCTCTAATGATGTAGAATTTCACGGGTAAACTCCACTTTGTGCCATTTTTCTTTACAGACAAGCCATTTTTCCCTTCCTGAAAAAAGTTCAAATAATTAACATAATTAACAGTCAAGCCAAAAAATCTATGGTTAGTCAGAAGAGGCATGGAAGACTTTCCATGCATTGTTGTCAAATGCAATGGACCCTCAGATTTTCCTGACTAATGCCTAATTTCCCTCAAATGCTTCAGATTTCTTAAGCGCATAAATTTTAAATTAAACATATGCAAAATTCAGAGATCGGTGGGTTCATTGCCAATGCTGTTGAATATGAACTTAGATTATTCTGCAGAAATAAGAAGGGCTTGTGAAGGAGTACATATGACTTATAAGCACCAGTTACGATCAGAACAGTGTAAATAGACTGAATTGAATGAAACTGAGTCATGAGTTCCATGTATGTTTTAATTCTGTCTTAACAGAACTGTAGTGGTGCATTTTGGGGTTTACCAGTTTTCTGTATGCATTTGTTCTTTGTTTTATACTGTTTTTCATAAGTCATAATGGTTTGTCCCATGTAACCCCATGTTAAACCCTTCTCGGTTTCCCCCAAGTGATTGTCAGGTGTCAATCACAATCATGGGTCCTGTCCATCACTTCACAGCCTCGCCCTGTTGTCTAGAAGATTCTAGTGAGGACATCGAGTGATTGGCAGGGTAACTGTTCTCCCCTCCCTTGATTAATGGATTGCTTCTATTGACTTGGTCACTTTTTTCAGGGTCACTCCCTTCACCCATTGGATTGGTCCCAAGCTGTCCCCTTCCCATTTCCCCACCCCCGTACTTAAGGTGCTGTACAGAGAGGAAACCCAGCTTTGGTGGGCTGACTCTCTGGGTGTGAAGAGGTCATGCGTGGACTTAATAAAACCCAGCTGAAGTCCCCCAGCAGAGTCCTCCCTTTATTCCTTCACCACTGTTCACACTTCTGCAGAGCACAAGAGGACCCACAGGATCGGGGACTCTGCCAATATGGTTCCAGAATACGGAACCATACCTTTAACGGGGGGCTGGTGCCAGAGCTAGGCAGGGAGCATGGGCAAAGGTCCCAGGAGATGCACTGAGCCCCCACAGAGAACCATTAAGGAGATGTAATTCTGTCAGACTTGTAAACAACCTCTTCATTAAGAAAAGACCAGAATCATGGAAACACTTAAATGAATGACATTTTTTCACTGTTGGCATTATTTTGTGGTTTAAACTAAATGTCTATAGGTCAGACTTTAGAAAATCAAATAATGTGGCTTTGTCTACTACTTCACAGTGGTGCTATTTGTGTATTACTTCTAAAACAATTCTGAAACTTTTCAAGTTGGAATTCATAAGAAGACTATAAACTTTTGTATAAAACGTTTTGAGAAAAAAAGTCACAGAATCTGTCCACTTGTGAGCTAAGGAAAGCTTTTAGCCTTTAGGAAACAACACCATGTTCCCATTCCATCTATAAATAGACCAAACTAAATTCTGTTTCTTGTCAATGGTGAAGTCCTTCTTCACCTAAAATCAAACTGAAATCCAATTTTTCCACAAATCCTAAGTTGATGGGTACATTTTCAAAAGCTTTAAAAAGTAAAAGTTTCTCAACTTCTGGCTGATAATTGCGTGTTTGGGAGAATATTGAATGTATATCTCGTATATTTTATAATCTTCATTTGGCATCTTCTAATACAAATGGAATAGGCAAACAGAATTGGAAGAGTCTTTTCCTAAATCTGCTTTTTCTTTTTATATTTTCCCGAGGCATGTTGCATGTTATAAGGAAAACGTGCTGTTCAGATCTTTTTTCCTTGGATGATTCTCATGAACTTCTACAGTTTTGCTGAAAAGATGAAGACATTTTTAAGAAATTCTCAAGCACCAAAATACATAATAAACTCCATTCTAAGCAAATTCTCTTACATCTACCATGGCTTCTCTATAGAGTAAATGCAAAGACTTTTTCAAAGAATAATCACCTACCTTTGGTGACAAAAAGTGACTCGGCCCTGCCGTCATTCAGATGGTGCAGAAACAAAATCCTTGCTACATTTTCATTATCCTACTCTTACACATACTTGTATTTTTCTTATCTCAGTCTGAGAGTTTCAATCACATTTTCTCCTGAACCACCACAGTGATGGCTCCTCAGGCCAGACAAGGACAATATTCAGATGTCACACAGGGCTGGAATAAATTAGGCTGCTTTACTGAAGTGCTGCCCTATGGCTGCTTAGCTCCTCACCTCAGGGCAGGTGTCTGGGCAAGCTGACCCTGGCACACTGACTCCACCAGCAGCTCCTTCAGCACTCACCTGGGATCTCTGAATCACTATGTGCTGACATGTCAAGGCACATGGGACTGAAAAAAAAATAACTTTGTTCTCTTTGTTTGGCTGAGAATATGACAAATATAAAACCACCATCTCACCTATGGGATGGAAGAGGAGTAGGGAGGGCAAGCAAGTGAATTTCAAATGAGTGACATCTTTGAAAGAATCATCAGAGCTTAAAAATACTTGCTTAAAGCCTTGAAGGGGATTAATATGGGTAAAATCCCTAAGGCCCAGAACAAGCAAACCAGTGAATGATGTAAAGGCAGGGTGTCTGTGAAAAGTCAATGTTCTAAATCTGGCAATCATCACAGCAAATTCTTAAGTCTCATTTAAGGGTATGGAGTGGTTTTAGAACTCCTCCTCTGGAATTGATTGTTTTTCCAGAAATCAAGTGTCAAAGATGAGGATTTGTTTATTTTACATGGCTTTAATTAAACTGTGGGTATTTCTGGTCAACATAGAACTTCCACATTTAAATCAACATGCTGAAGAACAGGACTTACCTTGTTACCACAGCTTCCTAGCCAGCCTTGAAAGCATAATAAAATACTTTAATGCCTGGGGTACAATCTCTTCCTTCCAGCTCTGAAGTTTTTATTTTCACAGGCATTTTTGTACAAAATTGTAAATAAAAATATGGACATGAATAAAATTCAGCATTTGATATATTTGCTAGATAATATTTAAAGTGTTTCCTTGAAAGCAGTAATAAGATTAAATCTTGAGATGATAAGTCAACCTCTAACCAACACATATAGGGAAAAAACATATCCAATGAGATGGTCACTGTAGAATTGTATGCATTTTAATATTTTTCTCTGTTGTCTGAAGCACTGATAGCTGTTCCCTGTCAAAGACAGGATAACAGAACAAATTAATTCCTGATTTAATTTGCTATGGCAGCTCCTATGTTCCTGACCCAGCTTGCCCTGCTTTTTCTCATCAGATAAGACTTCTGATGTCATTACCATTGTGTTTTCTTTGGTGATTTCTCCATCCCAACATACTGGTAAATTGCAGGCTTTGCAAGCTGTCTGTTTTTGTCTGGGTTACATTCATGCTTAAAGGTCTGGGACATATTCATGTCCTTTTGTATATTCTTTTTTTATAATTGACACACCTCAGTTTTGCTTCCTCAATTTTCTGTTCCTTCACATTTACTTAGGTAGGAATACAGGATTTGAAATATGACAATAGCAGGATTTATTATTCCTATTTTTGGTAGTCTTTCTACTTAATGAAATTTAAAGGACTACATAATAAGCATTGTGAACCATTACTAGTCTGTAGATATCGTAATTTTATTTTATTTTCTCCTTGGAATTTCTCATCAATCAGCAATGGAACAAGCAGTCTTTGCTTGCATTCCATTTTTAATCTGCTCTGAGAATGGATTGAGTGTAGCCCTGAGGAGAAGGACTTTGGTGTTTTCATTGATGAAAAGCTCAACATGAGCGTCCACAGCCCAGAAAACCAGGAGTGTCCTGGGCTGTATTCAAAACAGCATGGCCAGCAGAGCAAGGGAGGGGATTCTGTCCCCCTGCTGTGGTGAGTCCCACCTGCAGGGCTGCCTCCATCTCTGGGGTCCCAGCACAAGAAGGACATGGAGCTGCTGGAGTGAATCCAGAGGAGGCCACAAAGATGATCAGAGAGATGGAGCATCTCTGCTGTGGAGACAGACTGAGAGAGTTGGGGTTGCTCATCCTGGAAAAGGCTTCAGATTGATCTCAGTGCAGCCTCCAGTACCTAAAGGGGATCTATAGGAAGGCTGGATGGGGACTTTTGAGAAGGGTGTGCAGTGATAGGAGAACGGAGAATGCCTTTAAACAGAAAGAGAGTAGGTTTAGATTAGCTATTAGGAAGAAATTCTCTGTTGTGAGGATTGTGAGGCACTGGCACAAATATTCCAGAGAACCTGTGAGTGTCTCATCCCTGGCAGTGTTCAAAGTCAGGATTGATGGAGCTCTGAGCAACCTGGTCTAGTGAAATCTGTCCCTCCCTGTGGCAGGGGGGTGGAGCCAGATGATCTTTAAGGTT
Organism: Sterrhoptilus dennistouni; assembly: GCA_013397095.1. Classification (NCBI taxonomy): domain Eukaryota; kingdom Metazoa; phylum Chordata; class Aves; order Passeriformes; family Zosteropidae; genus Sterrhoptilus; species Sterrhoptilus dennistouni. The sequence continues at coordinate 39,223 of VWZU01010576.1, read as the reverse complement.
CCATCTAACTCAAAACATTCCATGGTTCTGTGTGATAGAAATTTGTCTGAATGATCAATTCTTTATATTTATACGCATCAAACTGTCATATTTATCCATTATTCTTGCAATGCTCTTCATCCTTCTTTACCTTCTACCTTATTATTTACTGTTATTCTCCTATCTCAACCTCCAGGTCTTTTATTGCAATTTATTGTAAGTAGGAATTTACAGTCTAAGATACTCTAGGTATACATTAGTTATACATTAGGTATACATTAGGTATAATGAGTTAAAAAGCCAGGAGTGTCAGTATCTTCATGAATGTTATCATAGCCATTCAATTATTGCAAAGGATATTTCTGGGATTTCAAAAATGTTTTTCTGGACAGTTTCCTGGCAGTATCTTTGCAAACACTGCAGAGTATACTATTGTTTTTAATATCTCTTACCCACATTTTCCATAATTCATTTAGAATAAAACATGGGTTTGTTGAACTCAGTTGTGTTCTATTTGCTTCTTTACACTGAGAAGGGAAAATGAAGTTCAGGGCTCTCTAAGGACTTTCTAAGAGCCTTCTCTCTATGATGGCTTTACTTGAAAGACAGTAATGTGTCAGCTTTTGGGGCTTTTTTCTCGTGGATCTTTTACAAAAGAAACCTCTGTAGTGACCTCATAAGTTCATTTACATCATATACTTAAAATACGGTCTTTCAATGGGACTTTTTGATTTTTAGTGAATATTTATGAAGATCTATGTTAGATCTTCATTAAATCTCATGATTTCTAAATGTTACCAAAAAGCAAAGGCACTTCAGAACAGAATTTTTAGAATTTTCCATGATGTTTAGACAACCACTTGGGTCTACCAGAAAGAATGTCCCTCCTCTCTAGCAGTGACATTCTCATGTCTTTCTTTAGGGGAAGTGATTTCTATGCACTCAAATTAATAACCGCTCACTTTTAGACCTCTACCTTCATTTGTTTTATGCAGTGAACAATACCTCTTCAGTCATATATTTAAAATTATCAAATAGTCCCTCAATGATTCTACGCTGTTTCTTTTTATTATAAAGCCATGTGTGTCCTGGTCAATAGGACACACATTTCAGACAGATTTCAGTCCATGGACTCTATTTTCTTCTCTGTTTTTATATTACTTTTCAAAAGATTCTTCTCATGCAAGAGAATTCTGGCAGGTGCTAACCAACAGATGTGAAAGGACAGTGAGTGTGGGAGAGTGACATTTTTATGTGTTTATAGAAATCCCAGTATATAATTCAATACCATTAAGATAGTATAATGTTGGGTAAATTACAATAAATTATGTCTCAGAGGTATGAACTGTTTGAAGCATGAAACTAGACCAGGGCAACCCATCTGGATGTCATTCTGGAGCTTCTTTTCCCTGTTCTCTGCATGGAAATCATACAGACCCCCAGTGTTACCAATCTCTGTAATGTCACACTGTCACTTAGGGTCACTCTTAGACAAGAATTCTCTGGCTCTCAGGACAGAAGAAAACAAGTGTTCTGTCTCCTTTCTCTGCCACTCTCCGAGAAGAGACCACCTACACACAGGAAGCCCTGGGGAGACTGCCCTGGTCTGTGTCTCTCAAAGGTCTCCAGCCTTGGAGAGGAGATGAGGACTAAGGCATTCATGTAGAGCTTTCCCTTGTCAATCTTTGTGATAACACAAAGGGATACCGGAGCAGCAGTGGCTGGAATTCACAGCAGGTTAATCAGCTATGAGCAGTTCCAGTCAGGGGACAAAATCCAAGCCCTCCTTCCTATCTCTTTTTTTTATTTAAGACCAAAATGATTTATGAGTCAGATGCCTCTGTGTAACTTTAAAAACTCCACTGTGCTTGCACATACTTTCATAATGAGAAAATTTTCCACTTATATAGGCAGGTGCTGAATGCCAACAGGATAGAACATCTTTAATATTAAACTTCAGTAACTGTACTGCCACAGACTGACTGGTGTGACAGGGCCAGTTGGTCACCTCCTTCATGATCAAATATATGTGGCTGTTATTGGCAACCTCACAAATGTTTGCAGTGGTCATTTAGGTGTGTATCATTTTCAATAAATCAGCACATCTGCTCCTTCACTGAAGTAGCTTTCCTTGAGATAAATATGTCCTTTTTCTTCCTATAAATTAGAAAAATGCACTTTCTAAGGTGTATTTTAGTATGAAATTTGAAAGTTAGAATTTGAGCTGTGCAGTAAGAATCACAGAATTTCTTCATCCAGATAATATTTTAAATTTTTTAGAGCTGAAAATTGCATTAATTTCAATGAAACTATTTGACACAGAAATTCCAACATAATACAAATGATTTGTCATTTATACCAAAGTTAACCATGTTTTGTGCCCTTGATTGTAAAAGTCAAAAAATCCATCACATAAATTAAAAGCATATAGCTCAAGAAAAAAAGAAATCAAAAATTATTACATTGATTTTTTTTTGTTGTTTGTTTTAATGAATACATTCAGTTTGAGACTTATTGAAAAGCATGCTTCATCATAAAGATTAGGCCTGATAAAATTTGAAGTCATCTGTAAGAAAGTGTCAGGGATGTTCCTGGTTTTGAAAAAAAAATTAAGACAATAAAAAACAGAAATTGGAAAGATTACAGCCGTTTTTGAAAGTTCTCAGATCAAAGAGAAGATAACACTTAGTGAAGAAGATACTTTGAGATGGCAAATCTGTTAGCAGCAACTTTTGCTCTGGATCCTGGCTGCCTTCTCAAGTCTGAACATTGCACATTTCTAGCAGTCAGAGACAATCCTTTTTATTGCAGCAAAACTTTTGTTTTAAGAAACCAAGACAAACACAATGACTTCAGAAATTTTTGCTAGTGACCATGACTTATCTACAGCTACACCAGAACACAATGAGCTGCAGGCAGTTCCATACCTCACATCACTGACTAAAACAGCCACTCCTCAACCTGCCCACACCAACCAGGCCATGAGCCAGACACATTATTGTTTAATGGGAGAGGTGGGATCTTGGCCAGTTTACTTTCTCTCTTCTTAAGGGGACTGCCATCATTCCAGTGTTGCCATCAAACTACCTACACATTCACTCTCCTGATCTTCTTCCTGGGAATGGCCGCCAGATGAGGGGCCTGGTCAGGATATGAGTATTTGGCAAGACACCAAGTCTTTCTAATTCCAGGCCCTGTTTTCATATCAGAGCTGTTCATATCAACTACCGTTTCATTTCAACAAGCTAATAAAATCCTCTAAAATCCTACATAAAAGCAAGAAGCATTTCCCACAGCTGCAGCCATCAGCAAAACAATTTAAGAGTTTATGGTACACACAGCTGAGAGATGAGAGAAGTGTACACTTGTCCATACTAATGCATAGGCCTATGTTAGACTAAGTGAGCTTCTGACAAGGATTTGGCATCATTATAGCTGGGTTTTGGCAGTGTTTATGGATGAGGTATAATTTCAAAGTGGAAAGAGCTGGATGGGCAATTTTACCTCATCATATTGATGTTGTACAGAGGTGTTGGTCTCACTATCAGTTGAAAACCTTCCAAAGGGGTGGAATAGAGACAGAAAAGCAGAAAAAATAATATTTCGAATTAAACAAAATCATTTTCCACATTACTCCTGAGTTCACTCTTTTTAAAAAGAAAAGAGAAAAAGGAACTAATCATCTTCACAGTATTCATTCAAAAGTTAGGCCTAATTTAGAATCTATGAGCTTTGGCCCATTCATTTCCTGGTTTATTTATGAGCTTTTTAAACTGATTTCTGTTTCACTATAGTTCTCAGATGACATCAATAGACCTCTGTCTGAAGTACTGCCATTATCCATGAGTCCTTTTTGAATCTCTTGCCAACATTCTTTATCTTCTACGATTGTTTATGTCCTTTCAGTATATTCCTCAGCTGAGTTCATGGTTCAGAAAATTGAGAGGTAACATCATTGCTCTGCCTGTATCTCAGAAACACAAGAATGTGCTGATGGAGTGCACTAATTGCTAGAAGGGCAGACCATATCATGTCTCTGTGACTGCAGCTCTGTATCTAATGTGTAAATGGCCTGGAAAAAAAATGAGCATGTGCCTCAACAATGAATTCAATTTTCCTGTCACTGAGAGAAAGCACTACCTGCATCACTACTTGGTGATTTTAAATGCAACACAGCAACTGTGGCGTGTATGCGAGCCCTGATTGAGTTGCCACTCTCTGAATCTGCAAAAGCTTTCAATTCTTGTGAAATTATACAGCCATTTGAAATAGAATTGTTTGGAAGTACTTCTACTGTATCCACTCAAGAAAAAAGGGTGAATATTTGAACACCTCACATATTTGCAAGGTAAGAAGATTCCTATCTCAAAAAACAAAATCTTAAAAATAACAGTATACACTCCAAACCAAGGGAAAACCTTGTTTTCTTTTCATTAAAATATATATCTATATATCTGAGAAAGTTTTCCTTCTTGTTACAAATAATATATTTATTAATATCTATTATTTAGTATACATTTTGATAGATTTGGGTTTTGAATACAAGCACAAAGTTGAAGCAAATGAATGTGAAAAGAGGTTTCAGCTTTAAAGAAGCTGAATAACAATCATATACAAGGCAAAATAAAGACATCCTAAAGTATTAATTGCAGCAATTCATATATTCAGTTCATCTTGCCGAAGGTAGCAAGCCCATGTCCCATGTTTTGCCAAAAGAGGAAGGTGTTTAAGTGATGGAACCTCAGCAACTTCCTCTAAGAAAGATCAGCTCAAAACCAGCACTCCACACTGAAGAATAACACAAAATGAGTAAACTGCATGATCCCTTTCTAGTTTCTTCTCCCTGGACAACACATCCATCTTTAGGACTGTGTTGATTCTTGGGTAAAAGTTCATCATCACACCAGCCATTGTAGGCTATTTTACCAGTGCAAAATTTCAGTCCTTGAGTAATAAATAAGGTTGAATCAAGATTCGTAAACTAGATTTTTTTTCAATTATTCTATGCTCACGTTTGTAGGGGCACCACCCCAAAAAACATGGAGACAGTTGACTAGAAATATTCAGGTTTTCCAATCAATTTATTTCTTTGTACAAGATACTTGACATTCATCCTGTGCATTACTATAGGGACACACTAAACAGAAGATATTCACCAAAAAGCAGTAAAATGCAAAAGAAAGACATCCTTTTCCAGAATCTACAGCTTTTTCAAAGTTACTTTCCTGTTGTTTTATGGGCAATAAAATCTTTAACAGTCCATTCTTCCACAGATTGCTTTTTAAGTTTAAATATGAGCTCATAACGATGAAATATTTAACAACAAACTGTTTGTTAATGGACCAGCTCTGTGGTAGACCTGAAGCTTGTAGCATATCTAATGAGAGAAGCCACTTGTGTAAAATTGCGAGATTGGTAAAGGGGGAGAATGCTGTTTTCAGGGTTTTGTACTAAACTGCCACAAGAACACTCTATATTTGCAAAATCGTTTCTTGATGTGAATTTGCATAGTGGGTTTATTTTAATTAGCAAATTCATTGTCTTTCTTCTCTTAAATTTTTTATGTTCTAGATTTTGTAGCATAGTAGAAGCCAAGAAAAAAAAAAACAGATTAGTCTGGTGTTTTATTAATACAATTTTTCTAATGCTGGTTGAATAATGTGTACTTTTCTGAACAATTAAATATTGCCAATAAATGCATACTATCATGCTACTATTTACACAACTCTTTTGTTAAAGAAAACCTCTATTCCATCCAAAATTTAGTTTATTTCTAGTAGACTTTCAAGAAAAAACAAATGCTTTTAAACTTTTGCTTTCTGTAATTTTATCTTTAAAAGCTTTTAACCTGCATATTTACAAAGAAGTAACTTTCAAATTCATAGCTACTTTAGGAGGACATCTTGCCAAATTCTCCTTGCAATACTGATGATATGAATATAAAATGATGAAGAGTAGAAAAAGATGTGCCAAAAGCTCTTAAACTCTGTACTTTGGGTATACAATTTTTAGTTGCTATCTAATAGCTTAAGATACTCAGAGCATTTTAGACTTATTTACAGAAAAGATTTTTTTTTATTATTTTTTGTATAGCAATCTTCTAACATGTATTTCCTTTAATGTAGTTTTTTATTTACATGACTGAGCCACACCCTAATTTTAGTAATTCACTTGGCATAAAAGTATTTTAAAAGCTAAAGAACCTTGAGCAATGGAATAGAAATGTAAATACTTTCTTTTCCACCAAAAAGACAGTGTTGGTCTTCATGTAGTAGTGTCCTCAGATATTCCAGACACCTAAGCTACAATACCAAATTCATACTTCAAAATACATTGTGGGTATGCTTACACAATCAACATAAACCCAACAGAAGTAAATACCAGATGCTGAACTACATCGAGAATTAAGAATGTGCAGTAGATCCTTTCAAATCGTGTCTGTTCCTTGTTATGTTTCATCTTGCTACATTAATTTTAAACTTCCTATTTTCCTGTGTAAAATATGGTCTCTCAGACTATATTGTTTATAGATAATAACAGATAGTGGACTGCTGTACTATTGGTAGGCATTCAGAAAGAAGCACTATTAAATTATGTTCTGTGCACACCATGAAGCCCTATTATTGTAGGGTAATTTTTTCCATTTCCTTTATCTGATCTCTCCAGGACTCAGATAATGTAAGTATGAAATAGCTAAAATAATTTATTCTGTTATAAGGAAACATTTTTTTTTTTCATTTTAAACCACAAAATCTTCTAAAAGTGTGCAGCATTAGTTGTATCACTCACACACAGATATACATTCCTGATAAACAATGCTGGAAAACTGGTAACAGCTGAGGAGAAAATTTTTTGTTTCAATATTCAATGGCAACCTTTCTTCCCACCCCTTGAGTGGATAGAAAGCAGGATGGGGATTGGGAGGGCAAAGTCTCTCCCTCTGTAAGTAAAGATCAAGTTTGTGACCACCTGAGGCACCTGAATGGATGTAAGTCTATGGGATCTGATAAGATGCATTCCAGAGTCCTGAGGAAATTGACTGGTGTAGTTGCCAAGCCTCTCTCCATGGTATTTGAAAAGTCCAGACAGTTAGGTAAAGTCCCTGGTAACTGGAAAAGAGGAACCATTGTACCCATCTCCAAAAAGGGTCAAAAGGACGACCCTTAGAACTACAGACCCATCAGCATCACCAGCATCTGTTCCTGGGAAGATCATGGAACAGATCCTCCCTGAAGCCATGCCAGGGCACATGGAGAACAGAGAGGGGATTTGGGCTTCTCCAAGGGCAAGTCCTGCCTGACCAACCCAGTGGCCTTCTATGATGGAGTGACAACATCAGTGAGCAAGGAAAGGGATACAGGTGTCATTTATCTGGACTTCTGCAAAGCCTTTGACACAGTCCCTCATAACCTCCTTCTCTCTGAATAAGAGGACACATATACACCAAGAAATGTATATTTATCTAAAATTTCAGACTTATAAAATGTTGAGCCCTCTCAGCCATCCTTTCTTTTTCCTTCAATCACTTTTCATCTTTTAAAACCTGTGGTATAAAGGCTACTTTCTCCAAGATAGAAAGATCTCAGCCTCTTAAGTAAAAACATATAGACATTCATAGAAAATAAAAAGCTTTATAGCAGTAAAAGTTCTGCTATGGCAAGTGAAAACAGCACAGATCTCAGACTAATCTTTGCTCTGTTTCCCAGAGGAGCTATGCATGTATTTGGTGCATCTGCATTAACATTTTAGTTCAGTTCTAATACAGGTTTTGAATCCAATCTTCTGAACAGCCCTTCAAATGTGCTTTGATTCACATTTCAGACCAGTCTCTGGGATGAAAACAAGAATATTTTGTATGAATCTAAAATGAAATATGCACTCCAGGGGTACCTCTAATGCTCTCTTAACTACTCCCAGGCACTGAACCCATAGGCTTGGTTTAGAGACCACCTGAAGTAATAATCCTTCTAAATGCTTATGGAATGAATGTCAGCTCCTGAGTGCCATCTGTTTTTCTCCAGATGCAGTCCTGTTGACCTGCATTACTTGTTAATGTAGAAATCATTATACTTCTATCCTATTCAAGCTCATTTGTTACCATGGCCTGAGCTACTTTAAACATGCATCATGTCTCTTTGAGCTACTTTAAACATGCATCATGTCTCTTTTGTGTGGTGATTTAGAGCTGGCACTTGACAGAAACCACAAAAAAAAAAAAAAAAGCCTAGATGAACTACTTTATTTGTCAGTCATTGACAATAATTATGTGGCAAATGGGGATATTTTCTTACTAACTTAAATCCAGGTTTTTATAATTATTCTGAATAATAAAAACAGGCATATGCCTTCACCTTTGTTTTTATTTTTATCCCAGCATTTTATAGTTGTCACCTAATTATGTCTGAACAATCTTCCTTCTTAGTCATTATGTAGAATCATAGAATCATTAAGGTTGGAAAAGACCTCTGAATTTATTGAGTCAAACTGTTAACTCAGCACCACCTTGTTCACCACTAAACCATGTCCCCAATGTCACGTTCACACGCCTTTTGAATACTTTCAATTGTGATGATTCCACCACTTCCCTGGCAGCTTTCTCACATGCCTGAACACCCTTTCATTGCAGAAATTCTCCCTAATATCTCATCCAAACCTTCCCTGGCACAACTTGCAGTCGTCCTTTCCTCTGTTCCTGTTGCGTTTCTTGAGAGAAGAGACCAACAGCCATCTCACCACAAACTCCTTTCAGGAATTTGTAGAGAGTGACAAGGTCTCCCATGGGTCTCCTTTTCTTCAGGCTAAACATCCCAGTTCCCTCAGCTGCTCCTTATCAGATTTCTGCTCCAGATGCTTCCCCAGGTCCTTTGCCCTTCTCTGGACACCACCAACACCTCAGTTTCTTGTAGTGAAGGGCACAAAACTGAACACAGGATTTGAGGTGTGGCCTCACCAGTGCTGAGTATGCACTATGCATGTATCACATTGGTCTCTGTCATTATAGCTCATAAAATTCACCTCCTTATTCTTGTGTTACCATTGTCCTCTTTTTCTTTTTCAAATTGTGGAGTCTGCATAACTTTTTGCATGCTTTCTTTTGAGTTGCAACCATCTCCAGTTTTTTGCTGCTTTTTTTAACCCAGTGTCCCTTTCTATTAATCTGCTTGTCATGATATGTTCTACTCACAGTTACTTACACAGTAACAAGTCATGATCTTCCCAATAACTGGAGACTTGCAAATTAGCACCCTTTATCTATACATAATTAGAAAAATAAATTACTTGCTTTTTGTTAAGTCTGAGTTGAACCTAAATAGGTAATGTCAATTCTGCTGCTATCACAGAAATTACTTAGAATAAAGAAACACTTCAGACTTATTTCGGGATTGTGCATGTGTTCTCAAAATCTTGACAGAGAATGACATTACTCTCTTTGGTCACCATATTTGCCATAAATCAAAGTATCCAACTGATTGTTCCGTAACCATAGTCAGAACTTCCTTTTTTTCTCAAAATCATGGGAATAGTATAAGTGAGTGGGATAGTATAACAACAGATTGATTTTTAGAAGAGTTTATAAGTGTGTAACAACTTACTAAAATTAGAGTACACGTTTTGTTCAAGTGTAATTGCTGTTTTCATTTATGTGAAGTTACAGGGTAAAGGAAAACAAGAAATTTAATCTGACTTTATCTGAGTTCCCCACACTTTTTCTCAGGAGAATTTATAGGAGATATTGTTTGCTATTTCATTAGAGAATGTAGGTAATTCTTAATGTCTAAAACGGTTTTTATAAGTAACTTAACTTCCTAGAGGACTTACCTATCTTGTAGAGACATTGGGCCAAAGCTTTCTCAAAGTTTGTGTAGATAACCAACTTGGATAAGAACTTCCATGCACTCACAAAAAGTTCTGATGACCGGCATTGAAATATCCTGGGTCTGCCCAAAATTACTTTCTATTCCTTCAGAAGTTGGCTTTTCATTTATTCATGTACATTTTCAGGATTATCTAGTTTCACTCTTCACAGGCTGTGAACCATGCTGATGGAATCAGTGCATTCAGCTTTTAGTAGTTAGCAGTGGAGCATGAACCTCTACCAGAGAAAGGGGAATACAAGCAGCTTTTTCTTTTTTAATCCATTTGCTGTGGAGAGGGAGGTTATACCTACCAGGTATTGCTGAAGAAGACAAAGAACGTTAAGTCATGAGCCAAAACAAACTGACTTGAAAATTAAGTGTGATTAACTATAGAGAAGAAATCACATCACCTCTATAAAATCATAAATAAGTTTTCAATGTATCCTGATAGGGAAAAAATTAACAGAGACACTGAAAACATAATTGTGTGTACACCTTTGTGCTGATTTTTGGCCGAGGTAGAGTTGGTTTCCTTCATAGTAGCTAATGTAGAGCTATGGTTTGGATTTGTGATGGAAAGGGTTGATAACACAGGGGTGTTTTAGTTACTGCTGAGCAGTGTTAGCCCAGAATTAAGCATTTCTCTGACACTCACCCCACCCAACCAGTGAGCAGGCTGGAAGGGCACAAGACCAGGGAGGGGACACAACCAGGACAGCTGATCCCAGCTGAATCAAACAGATATCCCATACCACATGGCATCATGCCCAGCAATAAATCTGGAGTGAGTAGTAGAAAGGGTGAACATTCTGAATGATGGCATTTGTATTCCAAAGTCACTGTTACATGTGATGAATTCCAGCTTTCGTGGGGATGGCCAAATACCTGCCTGCCCATGGGAAGGGGTTGTAAGGTTAAAGAGCACAGTTGCTTGTCTCGAAAACTCTTAAAGCCACAGAACAACTTTGCCATGAGAAAAGTACAGAATGGAGTGACAGAAGGATGCAAACTCCAGGCCTAGTGGAGGCAAGATGTCTGGTGAGCATATCCTAGTTAATGCATCCAGACAAAAATTCCCAGTGTGGCAGCTGTGTAGAGAAGCAATTGCTTGTGTACATATCACCCATCAAACAAAGATCACCCCAAGTTATGGGACTGATGGCATCTGTGGCCACCAACAACCACCGAAACCTCCCGCAAGTATTCCTCTATAAATATCCAGAACTTAAACTGTAAGTTAAACCACCACAGCAGGAACATCAAATAAGATAAAGGTGGTACTATTTTTCTGGGTATTATCTCAGACCTAGGGGGAGGTTAACAAATCTTGGGGAGAAAAATGAATTGGAAAAAAAATACAGAATTTATGGGCCACAAGTAAAGACAACTCAGCAATGGTGCTGAAATCAGCCCCAGCTCAGTAAAAGATAGCTCTGTCAAAAGAGAGATCATGACCATCAACTCAGGGGCCACTGCCCCAAGAAACCCGCCCCAAGAAACTCAAGAGAAGAGAAAGACTGAGCAGGAGGACTAATCAGTATTAGAAGCAAGGGAATAATTTAACCAACAGAATTGTGTAGCCAAAGAGCATTTATTACTTTGGTTGCTAAAATGCGTAAATAGTGAACATTTTGAACAACCTCAGCACCCCCACTACTGAAAGGTGGCGAGGAAGGACCAAGGGGATGCTGTTGATCCACAGGTGGTGAATATCTTCTGCTTGATCTGTCTCTCTCTCATTCCTCCACCCTTTGTCTTTCTCCTCCCTTTTGCTTTTCTTTCTATCTCTCTGCCATCACATTTTACTGTTATAAAATCCATACTATTGATTTCAGCATATGGTGTTATTTGCACCTTAATTTGGGCAGAGATCTCTCAATAATAGGATCATAACAGTGGCGAATAAATTCCTTGTCTTACTTCGCTTGCATGTGAAGTTTTTGTTCTACCTGTTAAATTGTCTTTATCTTGGCCCACAAGTGTTTTTCATTTTTACTTCTCTGGTTCTACCCCACATTCCAGCAGGGGGGACCAGTCGAGCAGATGTGTGTGGCTGCATTGTTGGCTGGGATTAAAACCACTGCAAACCCTGAGACTCTTCCCCATAGACAAGATGTAGTGTGGAAGCTAACCAGGAAAGATCATTTTTTTGAGGAATAACTATTTCAGCTTAGGCTGTGAACTGTAATATCTCAGTCTGGACTTCTACATTTTGCCTGTGCAAGATGAGTGCTGCAAAGATTTCTGAAGTTCTCCACAAAAACAGATCAAATTAACGTCTCTTTTCCTTTTCACCTTCAGACTCCATCAGTCTTTGTAGATCAGAAAATGAAAACCTGTGAACCTACTGACAGCACTAGAAGAATTCCTGAGACAGTGCAAGAAAAACAAAGTTTCAACCCAGTATAAGCATAATTTTTCATTTCTTTTCTTACCAATACAATCAGAGTGAAAATGTTCTTATTATTTCACTAAGACATTAAATACAAATAAATATACATGTATATCTGGACCATTCCATTTTATACCGTGATGACAAGCATGGATTTGTTTTCATTCTTCAGTCTGCATGAATCTTTTTCTGCTGCTCCTTGTTTTATTTATTTACATAGCTAAGATAAAGTATGAAAAAAAAAAGTAAGAAAGATTTTCCATTAAATTTCAGATTTGTGTATCCCCTTAGGATTGTTTTGGACATAAACATAGTCGTTAACTAAATTTTGTTTCCTAAGCAAATGATGGCCCTGATTTTAACCTCCATATGAATGATTTCTTTGCTAGTTTACAGGAATAGACCTGTCACACAATTCCAAGCAAAAGCTCTTCCTAATTAATTAGGAAGACACAAAAACATGAGGGAGACCTCCAGGAAAAACTAATGCACAAGCCAAGGGAACTGTTTAACCAGAGTGATTACAGGGTTGCTAAATATGAGAAAAGTCACAAATTCAGTGTGGTATATTCCTTTGGTGACATAAATACATTTTTTTAAAAATGCTTACCCTGTAGCAATGCAATTTATTATCTCCTTTTTGTTTTTTTAAAAAGCTCTATTTCTCCATGGAAAAGTTTAAAAAGGTTTGTATTTCAAAAGAGTTCTGCTTTCACGTCACATTTGATGCAAAACTATTTTAATAAGGCATTGCAGGTAAGCACATGGATAACAGATACACAAGCTTTTTATTTGTCTAATTCTGTTCGATTTATGTCATATGTAGGCATATCTTAGTAGATTATTTTGTTTTGAATTTTCAGGAAATGCCCTCTATAAGATTCAGCATATAAACCATGTAGTCTTGAAAATCATACATGGTATATACAGAAAAAAAATCATTACATTATTTAACACCAAATGATTCTATTTCTAAAATTATTCAAGTATCTTAACTCTTCAGTTGGCTAAAATGACTAATGTGTCTTCTGTGACACGCGTGGGGTACTTCTGAGAAATCCTGAAAAAAATTTATATTTATACATGAAGGTAAAGCTCTTCCTTGTTTCATTTTTCCTTATCCCCTTAGCTGGACTAGTAAAAAGGGAATGAAGCAAGCTACTTTTTATTTCAACGAGAGTTTGCAAGGGTTTCTTTGTCCACCAGAGCAGCAGTGTGGAAAAAGTCATGTCCTCTACTCCCTTAAAACCAAAGAGTGGCATCCTCCTCCTGCTCCTGCCTTGTCCCATGATGTGCTGGGCTCTGACAACACGAGCAGCACCCCCCCTACACTCCCCAGTGCCAGGGTGTGGCAGCTGTCCCTCTGAGGCTGCCACACACACAGAACCCTCTGTTACCCACAAGATGTGGCTCCATAGGGCTCACTGGGGAGGGCTGCCTAGAAGAAAATGTCTTGCTTAAAAATGAGAGCTGATATTTCAGCTGGAGACTAACATAACCCCAGGAACTGAACTGAAAATCCAACACAAGCCTCTTGGATCTGTAACCAAATCCATTTTCCACCTAGTATCTGATAAATTTACTGCAAAACTGAAATATTAGGCCAATATGTGTAATCAGTCATCTGCAGGTACATATTCCAGAGCTTTACAGTAAGTTTTTGCGTCAAAAGATGCTTTTTCAAATAACCTCAATATAGTCAAATCAAGGCTAATTTCCATTACAATTAGGTCATCCATTTACCCCTCAGTGAAGTTCACAGCATTTTCATGCTAAATTTCACATTTCAAACTTAATCTTTTACAGCTCTAGGGCTGGTCAGGGAGAGGTCAGTCACAGCTGTTCCGTTGTAAAACAGGAAAAGCATTCTTAATTGCTTTGTTTTTCAATATCTCTGACCAGCAGAGATGTTGCAACTTTCCCCAAATTCACCTATGTACCAGTGTAGGAGTGGAAGACTTTATCCTCACTAGATAACCCCTCGCTAGAAACATGGTGTTACAGAAAAACATCTAGCCACAGGGGCAGCTAGCAGCCCTCCTAACTTTTGTCCATCTTATTTCATGCCCATTACTGTGCACACCAGAGTGAAAACATTATTTGTCCAAGTGAGTACCTGGAAGTACTCACGTTTTTCATATTTATTATAAGCTACTACTGTTATTATTGTAACATTACCACAGAAATAAGCCAGATCATCATAAAACAGAAGAAAAGAATCAGTTGCTACAAAGAATGCACGGGTGAAATAAATCTGATTCTCTAATAGTATCTAAAAATGTGAGGGTAGAAGGGTGATAATAAATTCAATACTAAAAATAAGAAGAAAAAGAAGAATATGGGCTATATGAGGAAGGCAACCATGAACCATATTATTTTCTCAGAAAAACTTTGCTAGAACATTTATGCTTTTTCAGAAACAAGTATATATTGGATAAGAACACTTGTCTGCAGAGGGAGCATCAGAGTTACCATAAAACAGTTTAATTAGCAGAACTTGTAAGTATATATTTATATTACTGTGGTAGTGTCTTCTAGATCCACAGTGTGTTCTGCTCTTTGCTAATCTCAGACCTTAGAAGATAAAAGACAATCTCTACTTCCCTGTAAGACAGAAGCCAGACCCACCTTCCTCTGGAGCTAAAGGGCAAAGAGGGAAGAGGTTTGTGTATCAAATATACTGGATGTGTATAAAACAGAAGATTTCACACTCATAGTGCATAAACTGTCTTTCTGTCTCATCTTCATACAGTATCTTGTACCATGGGTTCTGCTCCAGGAGGGTCCTGACTTCTGTTATTGTCTGAATAAGCAGCAGCAACAGCTAGAATGGTTTACAGCCAGCTGGCACCTTTTTAATGAGAGAGGTTACAGAGCAATTTGGAGACTTTCAAGTGGCATCAAGCAGGGCTTAAAAAATATTTTGAGCATGATGAATTTTTACCTGTAGGTTAAAGAACACAGTGCTAAGTTTAGCTTTAGAAATTCCAGATGACATTCATAACTGATGTCAGGAGCTCTATAATACCCGTATATGTGTGTCCCTGTGTGTGTGCACACCTGCACACTCATGTAGATATATATATATATTTATATTTATATTTGTATGTCTTCTATAAAGACATACTCAAAAACAGATGGTAAATAAGAACAATAAGCTCTGCAAGAGAGAAATGACTGGACATTCCTGTTCTGTCAAAATAGTGTACTTTCCACTACATTCTCCTTTTAAAGTATTTTTAAAAGCAGTTCTTTAGGACTTGGAATTATCTGCCAAAATCCTTTGACATTTGGATTTCTGTGTCACTTAGCTGACCCTAGGCTAAGCATAAACCATAATATAATTTCTTAAATAAGATTGACACATGACACTCAATAGTTTCTGGTAACTACTGCTACAAAAATACATTGACTGTTTTGTGGGTTTAATGCATAGATAACAAAAATGAATGCATTGCTGCCATCAACTACACACAGGTTTTATGGTTTCATCTGATCCTGAAGCCTGTAAAACCCTAAGAATCTGATGGGCACACCCACCTGTCCTGTGCCTTTTTGCTTCATCTCAGTAACAGAGGCCCAAAGAATAAATCCATGCTTGCCATTATAGTGGATTTTCACTGTACACAGAAAAGCTCAGACGGGCTTTGCTCCCACTGGCAGTCTACCTGTTCAATTTTCCAATAAAATCTTGGGTTTTTGAAAAGCACATCTTGAGCCATAAATGCATTCAGAGAAGGAGTAATAAGGGTACAGCAACAAATAGCCTAGTTAATAAACCAGATTAGCTAGTGAATATGCCCTGCATTTAGATGAACTCCAGCCATTCTGGTTCAGAGATATACAGAACATGCTGTGGAAGGGATCCATCAGGATCATCCAGCCCAAGGTATCACGATTCAAGCCAATAAGGACACCCCAAGAATCCCACCATGTTCCTGAGACCATTGCCCAAATGCTTCTTGAGCTTTGTCAGGCTTGGTGCCGGGACCACTTCTTTGGGGAGCCTGTTCCAGTGCTCAGCCACCCTCTGGTGAAAAACCTTTTCTTGATACCCAACCTAAACATCCCCCAATTCATCTTCATGCCATTTCCTCAAGTCCTCTCACTGGTCACAAGAGTGGAGTGATCAGTACTTGCACCTCTGCTTTCCCCCATGAGGTTATCCAGGTTTTATAGAGTTAGGAAAAA
Source organism: Sterrhoptilus dennistouni (assembly GCA_013397095.1). Taxonomy (NCBI): domain Eukaryota; kingdom Metazoa; phylum Chordata; class Aves; order Passeriformes; family Zosteropidae; genus Sterrhoptilus; species Sterrhoptilus dennistouni. Next base: position 22,804 of record VWZU01010576.1, on the reverse strand, counting down.
CATTTCTAGGAGCATCAAATTAAAACTTAATTTCTTATGGCTGCCTCATTTCTTGTTGCACTCAGTGTATGTCATCTATTCCTAGAGCTTTTCTCAAGTGTTCATTGTAGCTGCTTCTCATGCTATTTCTCTGTGCCCAGCAAGATCAACCATCCCTTCATTCAGGACAGCTGTGTACTGAATTTCTATTTCATGACATATTTCCATGAACAAACCAGATTTTAATACCTTTTGAATCCTCTTCTGATTAATTTTCTTGAAATTGTCAACTGGATTTCATTCTTCTTCAGTGTAGTAAACACACATGGCCATACAGGAATCATATCGGAAATTGAGAGAAAAGTTGAACAGAAAAATGCCTATATCTGCAGTGATATAATTATAAATTATCTCTACCATGGCTTCTAACTGGAACTAAGGCAGTGAAGGTAAGGTAGGAGGCATGCACATAGGCAGGAGCAGACAGATACATTGAGGCCATTAACAAGTCACATGAATCAGTTATTATCATGTCTCTGTTATTAATGATCAACAAAACAAAGCCCTGCTCTCCTCCTATAGTGTTGCCATTGACATCTGCTGCTCGGCAACTTGTCATATTAAAGTCTGAGTGCCATTTTGGGAGGAACAGATTTCCAGAAGGAGAGGTGGACCTTGGGTGAAACAAAGCAGGATATTTTCCATTGCCAAACCCCAGAACAGAATTTAAGGTAATTAACAAGCAATATAATCTGGTGTGTACAGTTGAGGAGGAGTTCTTCCTCCTACTCTTTGGATGGACTCTCTATTTGTGTTCTAAATTCTGCAGGAGAAAAATGTCTTTCTGTTTATATTGTGTAAAGCCCTGAGGTTCCTTATTTGAGCTGGGGGTAAATGTTGCTGAAAGGCAAATATGGTTTTTGCTGTAATATTAAAGTTCTGTGTTTCTAGCATCTGTTTGGCCCATGAAGAGCTGTGGACCCCGTCCATCTGTATCAAGGCTGAAGTGCCAAGAGGGGCTTGCTTTCCCTGGTCAGCAGCACTTGCTCAGGCACTACTGTACTTTTTTAATCTCCTCCCGTGTCATTTCCTGACATTTCATATATTTTGTTACTATCCCCAGCCATTTAAAAGCAGTCACGTTCATCATATTAACCTACACTTGTACCCAGCTCACACTAGTATTATTATTTCCCAGAGGGGAAAGGCGGCCTGTTGCTGTTCTTGGAGCCAGCATTGGCACCATAAGTCCTCAAGAACCCCATGTTCTTCCTGAAAGTGAGATCTTTCTGATCAGAAGTCACTGGGAAAGTATTTGTGTCATCAACCTTATAGAAATTTATCAGTTTAAATTTAATTTTTTGCTAGTAGTTAGATGGCGGGTGGTACTTTTATAGCTGACATCCTCAGTGATGATGAGCAAACAGCAAAGTAAATATTACTACTATCAATTTTAATATCTGTAGCAAACCAAGAGGAAGTAACTCAAATATACCATGAGGTAAGAAAGACAAAACAGATAGACTTCATGTTCAACTTTTTCCAAGGTACTTTTATTCTATATTTAAGCCACAGAGGAAAAGGAAAGAAATAGGTATTGGTGAAGGAGCAGCCTCTTAAACGAAATGTGTATTTACTTGGTATTTTCCTTCCTTGTCTCTGTTTCATGATTTTTATTTCTCTGATACTAAAGCATAGATATCTAAAATATGAAATATTTGATTTATTCAGAGAAGTCTTCTTTGGAGACAATAAATGTTGCTTACAGGATTCTCAGGGCTCTGGTTTTCTTAGCATAAGTTTTTATTTTTACCATAGTTCACAGATATACAACTTTCACAGAACAGGCTCAGCAGTTCTGTGTGAAACGTAAGCTCAGCAGTGCCTTTAGGTCCTCAGTCCTAGGTAGGCAGCATATGAATAAGCTACGAGAAGAGAATGCTCAGAGCTTGAAAATAATACAAGTAGTTTGATGATGAAGATATAGGAAAAGAAGGAAACCCAAGTGTAAAGATGAGTTCAAATGCTAATAACTCAATTAAATGATTTGTTGAATATAATTTCAACCCTCATGCCTAGGCTGAAAGAAAGATAAGGAAAAAGTACCCGAAGAAAAATTCCATATGCTGTGCCTACTCTTCTTTCTGTTGACTTCTACTACTTAGTCATCACATATATCGTAGAATGTCTGTAAAGATTTGGAGAGCACAGCAATCATACTATGCAGAGACCTGGCATATATAAATGATGCATTTGACACTAGGGCTACAGCTCATCTCCATAATCCTCATAAATTTTGGGAAGAAAGAGCAAGAGAGGCTCCTATCTGATGTAAATTGGCAAAGATCTATTAACGTCAGTGGTGCTGGGCTGATTTACAACATGTGGGGAATCAGCCTTGCTCAGCCACTGACTAAATACTGTCAGTAGTGAACAGACTGAGCCAAATAAACTGCAGCTAGCACTTGCCACAATTCATTGGATTCCTTAAGAAGTCATGATTCTAGTGCATAGTACTATTACAGATAAATTTAAAGGCAGATTTATCTAGGAAATGACAGCAAGCTTCAGATATATAGGTAGAGATAGCTATAAATACAGACAAAATTTCTTAATCTAATCTTTGTTACACTGCTGGAAACCCAGGTGGATTCTGCTGACATGGACTTGATTTTAGCCACAGTATCAGAAACTGGAAAGAAACATTGGAAATATCTGGTGGAGAGAAAGTGTTCTCCTGTTTTCTTCTGGAAGGACTTGTTCTCTCATTATGTTCCCCATGCTCAAGCAAGCCCTAAGTACCACATATATATCCCCAGTGCCAAGGCAGCACTACCATCATGCCTGCTTTTCCTGTGGGAATGATGTCTTGTAAGGACAAAACAAATTTCCAGCACAGGGAAGAGTCTGCCCTTATCTTCTCTCCAAATGTGCAGGCAAGCTCAGAGTACACTCCATTGCCTTCAACTCACTTCTTCTGATATTTAGCCTCAGGCTTTCAAAAGAAAATCTCCCTGGCTTTTCTTTGCCTCTGTTCCACAGGCATCTCCAAGCACCCATGGGTATCTCATCCTTTTCTCCCTAATCTCTCTGCAGGCTATAATCACCTCCTAAAATACAAGAAATTTCACAGAGGATTCCTCACAACAGTGACTGTTACCAAAGCAATGCAGATTTTGGGTCACACCAAATTTCTTCATTTCTTATCATACCACTTCAACAAATAGTTATGAAATGAACTGCACATGTTTATGCAACTGCAGTAATCTCACTTTTAAAATTCAGGGAGTTTATCTCTTTTTTTCTGGATAACCTGTTTTTCCCTGGCTGACTACTGATCCTCTCAAGGCATTCAGCCAGCTTCTTGCTCCAGATAACATTAGTTTCCAAATCACAATACACCATTAAATCCTCACTGCTTAACTCTTTCAAATTCTTGATTTTGTCAGACATATTTGCTTGATCATAACGGTTTCTAGGTAATATTTCTGAGTTTGGGAACATATTAGGCTTAACCACAGCCCAGCTCTGACCAGTTACAGATCGAAAGTAGATTTATTATGTCTGAGATAAAAGTTACTCATGCTTCCTGTCTACCTGTTTCGTTTCTGCTTAGTTGAGCAGACCTTTGAGCATGTGGTGGAGTGTGTTAAAGCGTCACCAGCAATGAGGGTTACATGGCTAATGCACAACACCTGATGTGATCCTGTCCTCACACAAGAAAACCTGTTTGCAATCCACATATTGACTTACCTTTCCTGCATTATCCTAATTCTTGTTCATGTCTCCTCCGGGTCCAACAGAGGAGTTTCATATTTTAGAAGACAGCAGAGCCAATGGACGAGCAGATACAACTCCCTGTAACTTATTCAACTCTACTGAGCCACTTACATAAAGGCAGAATTTCACACAAACCTGCCCACCAAAAATCCACCTGTGATGGGCTTGCACACCAACTAACCAAGACCTGAAGACTAATAGTTGTATGGGAAATCTGAAGGATTGAAGAACTTTCCAGGAAGCAAAGAAGCCTTGATTGGCTTTCACTATTTCCATACTTCCTCTATCACTTACGGCTTTTGCACTCTGAAGCTGATCTTTGTTTATTTGGTGTCTATCATGACCTGCATTTAAGTTTGCTTGTTGTCCCACAAACATGCATTGGTTTTGGGATGTGCAGCCTCCTCTCCAGTATCTTCAGCCAGGAATTTGTCTCAGGTATCAACCATACTGCTGACAGGCATTAAGGATGGCTGTGCTGTTTTTCAGCTACTTTATCTGCATATCATGCTGAAAGGCCTTCCATCAGTAGTTACAAGTATATGGTGTATAACTACCCTACACACCACTAAAAATTATATCTATATAACTTTAAATATATAAAGAGAAAAGTGTGTGAGAGTGTAACTCATAAATACACCAAAAAATATGAAGTCCCGAGATAAAACACCTTAAACCCTCTAAGAACTGCTCTGAACTGTTAAAAAGCCAAATATGCTATGATTTTTTGGGAAACTTCTGGCCTAAACAGATATTATTATATTACTTTTAATAAATCTTAGATAAAATTTATGTGAGTATGGTAAGAAAAAAATGTTAACTATGACAGTTAACACAGTTAACACTAAAAAGAATAGTAATACAAGGAGAAAAAGACCATGGCCTGATATGATATAGTTCAGACTAGTTATGGTGCCAAGAACAGTTTGAAAGTATTTAATTAGTGAGATCCACAAAAGATGTCTAAATATTTTTTTACTCTCTTTGTTATATGCCTAGCTCATTAAGAAAAATCCAATGGAATGTTTTCTTAAGTTAATAAAATCTTAGATGGCAAAAAAAATTATTAGGGGATTAGAAATATTCAGCATTCTTTACACAGGAAAAATTTCCAGTTTTAGAGAAAAATAGTTCCAACTTTCACCAGTTTATCCAGTGCCAGCAGGGTTTAAAGGTATTCAACCATGCGCATCTAATATATTGAAGTTGGAACAGAAAGTTGGATAGCTCACAAAGAAACAATCTCTTGTCTGCAAACACAAGATTTAAAGGGAAAATTAGGTGTGTATTTTGTATCTCAAGTAAAAGGCATGAAGACAGAATCAGTATAGTAGAAAATACATTGTAATCCAAAGCTGTAAAAACCTGTCCTGCTCAGTCAGTCATTAAACTGAGATTCTGTATGTATAAACTCCATATTCTTGCCAGCAGATCAAAGGCAAGTTGGTGAACGCAGAATTGCCTACTTATTTTATCTTCATACAAATGAGATGAAGTGCCCTTGGCAGAGAATGCAAAGTCATGCCAACAGAATACAGATTTAATACTGCTGTAACAAGGTATTTTATTAAAGCTGCAGTGAAGTGTCTGCACAGACAGAAAATTCTGATGACCAGCATTTCAAACAACAGGTACTACCTATTGTTCATCCAGTAAATTACTGTCTTATTGTTGTGAGGAAAGACCCAGAAGAACACTAGGAAAAGTCATCTTGTTTAAGAAATCCACTGAAAATATGTCTTTATAGGGAGATAGGAGACATCATTCATTAAAATTTTGTTTTTGAGAAATTCCTAATTGGAGAAATATCTAGCAGCCAGGAGAGTCTTTTATGCCTCATTCTCATCATTACATAAAATGATAAGACTAAAAGTGCTGCCAGACTTAAAAAAAAATAGAGAGAGCTCTTTGTCTGCAAGACAAATGTTACTGTTATTTTAAAAATCCTCTCTAGTCTATAAATACAAGTTAAAATCAGATTGGAGGAAAACAGAAATACCTTTTTTTTGCAATTTCATTTACATTACATTCAGGTGATCACTTTTTCTAGTATTATACATACACTTCATTTCAGTTTTCTAATTACAATTTTCAAACAAATTTGGAAAAGTAGGTATTTAATATCTTATTTTCAGAATAAAAAATCTGAATTTGTCTTTAAAAGAGAAGTAATGTTGATAGAAAATCCTATTCAGCTCTATTAATAAGTAGTGTATTCCAAAGTCACAGTATATATTTTGATCAATATAGGGAAAAAGAAATAGCAATCAAAATGACAAATTTCTTTGCATGCTCTTTTCAGCTTCTTTCAAAAGACATGAAAACTTGCTTGATTAGGTAGGTTGGGTAATCTTACTGTTTCAAAAAGTATTTTGTACTGTAGGTCTTCACCATACTACTCTGAATGTCATATGAGGGTTATCTTTGCATGTTTTACCAGGGATATCTCTGCATAGCTTTTGGGTTATCTATCATAACAAAACAAAACCAAAAAATAATGAAAGTAATAAAAATAATAATAAAAAAATAAAATCAAGAAAGCCTAGCCTGTGGCTCAATAACAGATTATATATGTGCATATACCCAAAGAGGAAAATTATCTTAGAGCTTTCTTGTTTCCAAGAGCTTCCCCTCTCAGGCCCCCACAGCCTACTCATTTTCTTTCAAACCCCTGATGTCTCACTGCTGGAATGACCTCAGTTTCCTGAGGACCTATCATGGGGACAAGACTTTTGCAGGGATTAAAGTTATCTGAGGTGTAGGCTGTACATATGAAAATATACCAATTTTAATAAGATTAAAAAGATTAATCCCTGCAGGCTTTCAGAGCTGCCTGCCATGTGATTGTTGGTCTTACTACTCTCACATGAACTTTCTGGTATACAGTAATTGCTTACTGTGCTACTGTATAAATAGCACTAGACAGATAGATTAAGACAAATATATTCTTTTTGCTTTGGTGACAACTATAGAAATCATTAACAGTGCCTAGCCCTCTATTGCTGTGAAGCATTTGAACAAGAAAAATAATGGTATGGGATAAGAATAGTCTTTAATTATCTCTAAAATAAATTTGCTGCCCCATAAACTGTGATGGCCTTTTACAGTGACCAATTACCCTGGAGTACTGCTGTGAGTCCCTGTATATATTTTGGAAAGTCAGGATACAGAAGCTGTTATAGAAAGAATCAAGGAGAAGGTACAAGGTAACCTTTTGGTACTTTGGATAAAAACAGACAGAAA
>VWZU01010576.1:0-15748 GCA_013397095.1 Sterrhoptilus dennistouni | reverse complement strand
AAAAAAAAAAACCCCTTGACAAGACTCTCAACTGATTTATTTTAGTATTTGTGATTCTCTCTAGTCATAAGGAAAACTGGACAGTCACTGGTTTCTATGTGCATGTGGAAAGCTCAGCATCACTCATGTTTCTGCACAAGTATGGCTCACATTTTGTTCCTGTTTTTTCAGAAAGGTCAGGGAACAAGAAAAGGGTTCTCAAATATTGTTTCAACTAGAGATGTTTCATTTTTTAAAAATTAATTATTAGGATTCTTTTTCTTAAGTTTTCATTTGTCAGTTGTGCCTCATATATACACAATATATATTTATGGTAAAGTAAGTATGCATATTGTACAGACAGTGGCTTTCAGTGGTAGTACCCCAAAGAAAGTAATAAAATCTTTGTCACTGGCCTGAGTGAAATTGGGATTTTATCCTGAATATTTCATTCTGACATTTAATTTCTGATTTTCTATGCTTTAAAATTTAAAATTCAATATATTAATTAATCCCACAAATTTAAAAAATCCAAATATTTTAGCCTGCTATACCTCCCAGAAGTTTCTTTTTCATATTATCTAAAAATGACTTGACTGTAGGGTATTATTTCTAGAACATCTAATTTTACATTTCTGACATAACACTTCTGGTCTTAAAATTAGTAATCTAAAAGAGTAATGACTGAAATTATTCTGCAACTATTAAAAACAGTCTGAATTAGGGGGGATTTTCCTGGTAGTCTTTTAAAATCCTAAATAAAGCTTGTATTCACATATTTAACCCAACGAAGCAGCATTAGGACCTACATATGAAAAAGCTACTGTACAAAGTTGTCCTAGTGTGTCTGCTATTCATTGAGAATAATGTTTCTTGTCATTCAATTAAAAATTTAAACCAAAGGAATACTTCGTTTTCAAACAAAAATGTCTGATTCATTTTATTTTAGAAGGTTCATTTAACAGGATTTTGAATATTCTTAAAGAAAGATTTGAGAGCAGTCTTGAATATTCCTGCAGCATTATTCCAGGGCTTCACAAACTCTGAATGTTAAAACCAACACATGCCAACATATGAGTGTTAAAACCATTCATACCAACATATGGTATGAAAACCCAAGTTTGCCCTGCATTTCAGCCTTTAAAAATATAATAAATGCACTACTATGTCTGACCAAGCATCCATGAATGCCCAAGTTTCACCCTAGGACAGAGGCAGAGAAGATTCTGGTTAAACCAATCCCTCAAGCCTGGTCAGTTCTTGGACTTCCTTCTCCTCAGCGACTCTTAAATTAGGGATGCTAAAAGTACGTCCCTGCCTAAATGGTTTTTGATCCATTTATGGATAAATAATCCAAGAATTTGTCTACTTCTCTATCAAACTGCTTATTTGCTGCCACATCCTTCTGTGGGCAGCAACTTGCAGATAACATAATCCTAGAAACTATTTTTGTCATGTTGATTTGCTTTGCTAGGATTTTTCTGGAAAGATGACAGGTTTAGAAAGTCTACACATTGACACTGCACATGGAAAAATCAGGATTCTCACTGCTGTGGTACAGCCACTCTTTATATTGCATTTTTATCAATAGTTCTATGTTTGTTGGTATGTTTGTTTTTTATGTTTGATCACTGTTGGTTTGACTGGTTTTATGCTGTAAGTATTTTAGAAAAGTGAAAACAGTGAGAAGCCAGAAATGTCACCAGAGTAATGATAACATAAAATTGGTACAAATAGTCACAAGGAGTCCTTGAGATACCTTCAGGCCATAAACCACGTGACTATAAAGAATTTCGAACAATTAAAATTAATTTTAGAGCATTAAATTACACTTGCTAAGGAGAATTTAAACAGGATTCCTAAAAATTAAATCCTTCTTACAGGAGTTATTCCCAGTAAAAAACATCATAATTTGCTTGAATCACTGGGGGAAGAAAAAATAAAACAACCACAACTGCTGACAAAATAACACTTGACACACACCGCAGCATTCATTGTTCACAAGGAGTCAATAAAAGTGGGAATGGCTGAGACAAGTACTATGAAAAAATATGGCATTCAAAATGTAAAATTTCTCTTCTTTCCTTCCCATGACTGAATTGAATTTAAAAAAATAAAAAGGAAAAAAGAAGCTTTACCATAACAGAAAAATGAATAAGGTAACAATTATACATTATTAAGACACAGAAAACATGTATTTGCAGAACTCCGTAAATGATTTCTTATAAAAACTGTAAACACAAAAAGAGAAAAAAATCACTTGTTTTGAGGTCTCACTGCAATGAAACTGAGCTGATGTTTAGTGAGAAGTACATTTGAATTCATAAAACTCCCAAGAAAATATGGAATTTCATTGGGGTTTGTAGCTATAATGCAAAATTATAGGAGCCATTTGGAATCGTTTGGGTTTTGACTGCCAATCCAGTTGCAGTAAAATGATCAAGCCAAATTCTCAGTACTAAATTCATGGTCTCAAATAAATTCTACATCTATTTAAATTTTATTTTTCACAAATCTTGTTTTTAAGAGATAATAACCTGCAAATAATGCTAGCAGTCTAGTTCCTCCAAGTTCATCTCAATGTACTTGGCAGCATAAACAATCCTGGAAAACAAACCATGTTGAACTCCAAGGTCACTTGTGTGTATCCAATAAAAGTGCCCACCAATCCCACAATGGTCTCCCAAAATTTTCTAGACCAAGTGAGCCCACTGTAGCAGTCAGATTGGAGGTGAAACTTCATTTCTTTAACCAAAAGGTGCAATTCTGGGATTTTTTTCATAAGCTTAGCTAGAATGACAGAGAAATTAATAAAGTGAATGCTGGTTTTATCAGTAACACATGGACGGCAAAATTCAGAGGCTTGCACAGCTAATGACCTCTTGCATAACAAAATGGAATTTTATGACTGCACAATTTTTAAATACTCATATTAATATTCCTGGAATGTGATTCTTTCCCCATCACTATATTGAATAGCTTTTTAAGAGAAAAAATCTTCCTGCAAAATCTGGAGAAACAGGCTAGCAATATCCTATATCAATATGGAATGGAGATATATATCTGGGAAGGAAGTCTATTTTTTTTTAAGTGGTTTACCTTAGGTAAACCAGGTAAACCAGTGGTTTGCAGGTCCATCCTCTGCTCCTATGCAAATTACAATCTCTGTGGGTCATTTCTCTGAAGAGCCAGTGGATACCATGGTGCCTACTTCAGAGAGCAAAAGTATTTGCAAATAATACCTTAGGCACTTCACAGCTAAGGACTCAGTGCCAAAACGTCCTTCAAAGTTATACTAATAATTTATTTTCCAAAATATGTGATTTAATGTTTCTGGGTTAATTCACCCATTTTTTCTCCATCACTCTACTTTACAGCCACATCTCATTTGAAAAAAGAATCACTTTTCCTATCTCACTGCTACAGTTCAAGCACAATGTTGATGATCAAAAACCAGTGTAAATCTTTTTCCTGCTATCGCTACTTGTAAGACATCTGATAGAATTTCTGCAATGTAGTACAGCATTGTAATTTAAGATATGCGGTCTGTTTCACCTCATAATTGCAGTCCAACAGTGCCATCCTCTGCTCCTTGCAAATAACATTTCAATATTACTCCAAGGATAATGAGATTTAAGATACAAGAATTCTTATAATCAATAAGCTGTAGTCTCACAACAATTCTTATACTCAAAAAGCTGTAGTTTCACACTGTAAGCTTTCTGGTAGTTCAAAAAAAATCTACTTTTCCAGGTGTAAGACCAAGGCAATATTTTTCTAGTCACAAAAATATATTTTAAAAATACCAAAAACTTTATGCATTGACATTTTCATGGATTAGATTTATGAAATTTTTGGTTTGTGTTTCAAATTTTCATTTGTACTCCAATATATGCAATTGATTCTCTAGAATGTTTCTGTACTATTTATTGGACCTTTCATGAACCCAAACATGGAACAGAAATTTATTTTCCATAATGCCTAGACACAAAGGCAAGACCCCTATCACTCCAAAAAAATCCCCTTCTAATTCAAAATTAAGATAAAACAGAATGTGATAATCAGAAATAGCAGCACAAAGACTGATAAACTCAGTACTTATCTTCAGAGGTCTGAAAATACGCTGGTATGGGAGAGGTTAGGGAGCAATATAAAAGTCCTCTATTTTAAATTTGAGTGGGAAGAAACCTTGAGGGCACTTGCAACAAAATACAAAGAATCAATAATAGCTTTGCTGGTAAAATCATACCATGTGAAAATTAGTGTCAGGAGATGAATAAAGTGCAAAGGTTCCAGATGAAAAAGAGAATGAGGAATTAATGTAGACAGGATCACAAAGTTATGGCCTTGGTTTGCTACTTTTTTAAGTCAACCTACTTAAGTTCTCTCTCTACTATAGCAAATATTTGTGGGACAGTCACATGGTCTTGCATTAATTTCACCATCATATTTGTGCAACCTCTCATTCTTTTTCTACAAATAGCTGTGTGACATAAATAAGGACAAAAAGAGAAAACTTGTCCTAGGAGAGAAATTAAGCACTAGAAATTATGTCCAAATGGAAGGATTGGAAGGGACTTTAAAAATCATCTCCTTCCAGTGTCCCCTGTCATGGACAGGACACCTTCCACTAGATCAGGTTGCTCAGTGTCCCATCCAACCTGGCCTTGAACACTGCCAGCAATGAGACATCCACAGCTTCTCTGGGCAACCATGAATAAGAGCAGGCAAAACAGAATCTTAAGGATGCCTATTTCCAGGACACAGGAAAATTCACCCTGCATAAAAATACTGAAGGTTTCTGTCACAGGAATTTCTGGCCTGCAGCACTAGTGGATTCTGAAAGAGACAGAGAGCAGAAGTAGTGCAGGGGAAATAGGCCAATGTGAAAAGGATGGGTACCTGTGCTAGCATTTTTCCAGGGTGGATTTCCGTGGAACAGATCCACCCCATTGCACTTCTCATTTCTGGACTCATTAGTCATGATGGAAAAGAAGAAAAGCTCCTCCTCCAGGACTCCCTGACTTACTCCTGGTCCATTCCCATTGCATGGGTCTTCAGAGTTACAAATCTGACACACTACCTTTGTCCTCCTCAGAGTAATCCAGGTAGCAAAGGTCTACTGTTTAAACTGTATTGACTTTATCCAGTGCCTTTTGACTGACAAGGTGCAGAAGCCATTGCCTAAAAGACTAAGCTGAAAGGACATCAAGGCAAGGAGACCCCTAGCATTACCTGCATCTCTTCTACTGTCACACTAATATGCAAAAAGGAGGCATGAGTCCAAAGCTTATTTTGAGGAAATTTTGTTCACAGCACAGAGATATTCAGCAATATTTTCTCTAGTGATATTAAATTGTTACAATGCTTTAGGGGGAAAAAAAGTATTTTCTAAAAAAATCTTATTTATCTTTAGTTGCTGTCTCAAGAAAAATTATTCCACACACATGATGAATAATTATATGCATTGGCTTTATGTTCATTCTTATTCACTGTATATTTTCCCAGGTTGAAGGGGTTTTCAGCAAGATAACTGATTATATAATTTTTTCCCTTTTGACAGTTCTCTCAGCAAGTTCTTAAATTATATGATTAGCCTTGATTTTAATCGTTCTAGGAATTTTTTTAAATCTCCTGCTGAAAGCTGAACACCAATACTGAAATCATCTATGTACAAAAACTCTCCCTCACATGGTAAATTCACATTACTAGAGACTTTTATTACACAAGCATGTTACATGTGTCTTTTTCTTGCCATCACAGACAATTTCAAATATGAATTGATCGCACAGTAGTGATTACATTTGGTAACATTATTTAAAGACATAATTTCAGGGATCAAGCAGTGAAACGTTATTAAACAGTAACATCATTAAATGTGAAGATGAGATTATTAACTGCTTTTAAGTATGTCTATACTAAATATCACTAAAATGGCTTGTTAGCATATTTATAAGACACTATTTATTCTCTTTATTACCAATTATATTTCAAAATTATTTTATTTTTTATATTACCCACTATGTAAACTAAATGTCACCTATCATTTCAGGTTTTGAAAATGGCTTTCAGAGACATTTAATGCAGCTGCTCAAACAGCTTGTAATAGATAATTTATGATTAATTTTTTTGGTATTTTTTACTGAAATTTTTTTTGTATATTCAACAACCAACACTGTATTCAATAAAATGGGCTTTATTAATATCTGCATTTAGCTATGGATCAAAATGTCAGAGTTCAGAACCTGGGCTTTATGCCAGATTAGTGTCCTATCCCGAGCAGAGGTTGTTTAGGTGTTTTACTACTTCATAAAAGGAGTAGTAGGAGAGGCTTTGAATTAAGGTGATTTGTTACCTTGATTTTTTTTCTCCTCATTTTTCTGCTCATACAATAGATTTTGAGTGTCTATTGTTTGATTAATCCCAGACTGAGGTACTTATTTATCTTCTGACATCTTGACAACAAAATGTAGATAACATTTCACCAGCACAGCATGTGGGCACCATAGCATGCGGGCAAGAATTTCCAAAAGTATTGCATGTGGTATTGTTTCAAGTTCATCCATGAATTCTACAGCGCATGTGTTCTGGGATTTCTAAATCCTTGTGAAAATCCCACAGTAACACTCTGTGAACAGCAGTCACTGTGAGCATAGGTTATTCAGATATAGGCACGAGCTTCAGCGTTAAGTACACTGTGGAGAATGTCAAGGCCAAGAGTTCTTCACTACATTTCCCAATCCCAAATAAGTAGTTTATTCTGTATGATGTACTAGAAGACAAAAAACTAGTTCAAAAGAAGAGTATCTGACAAACTTAGTCTGGCCAATACAAACATGCATATTCCATAGTTTTCTCACTGATAGCTTTAAAAGAATTTTCAATGTCATGGTGAAGGAGAAAGTTTACAATCACAGTGTTCTTATGGGAAGTCCCACAAGAGTGGCATGAGTGTCATATAAAAGCAGTGGTGATTCTGCAGTGTTCAGAAAGAACAGAAAGCAAGGTGCTCAGCTGTCTCAAAGATCATCTTCTTTACAGCTCTGTGTCAGCTGCTGGCTTGAGCCATTACTGCTCCCTGTCAGTGAAGTCAGGGGAGATCTTAAGCCATACAGCATGCTCTAAGAATAATAGCCTAAAAAGATTTAAATATTAATTTGAAAGATAAACTAAGTTGTTTAAAATTACATTTTTGACACTAGCCATGCCCTCATAAGTTCTTGGACCATATTTTAATTTGTTAAAGCAACCCAAATCTGCATATCCCTCATTGATTTTATTAAAATTGTTGAGCAAGCAAATATTCATTTAAGAAAGCTAATTACCAAACTAAAGAATTGCAATTTTATTTAGCTAATTAGAGATGGAACAATGCACTAGTAAAATTTAGGTCATGATTAAAGTAGGCTCAATATGTCTAAGGCTTGAGCCACAAGAGTGGAATGCATGTAGGTATGCTGAACTGTAAAATTGCCACTGAAATGTGTCACTTCCCAAGAAGGGTCCATCTCTGTGAGTAGGAAGTCAAGCAAGAGTGGCAGGAGCCCTGCATGGATGAGCAAGGAACTCCCAAAAAATCTCAAACACAAAGGGGAAGTGGGCAAGAGGCAAAAGCTGGGACAGGTGACCCAGAAAACTCAGAGAGTCACTGTCTGAGGGTTCAGGGGCACGGTTAGGAAGGACAAGTCTAAGTGAAGTTGAATCTCATGAGGGTGGTGAAAAGCAGCAACAAGGACTCCAGGAAATATATCAGCAGCAGAAGACATGTCAGGGAAATTGTAGGCCTGCTGTTGAATGGGTCAGGAGACCTGGAGACAAAAGACAGCAAAGACCAAATACCTTCTTTGCCTTTGGCTTTCAGCAGACCCAGGCCCCTGAGACCAAAAGTAAAAATCACTTCTCACCAGAGAAGGATCAGCTGAGGAAACATTTAAAGAGAATAGACAGACACAAGTCCATGGGACCTATTGGGATGGACCCACAAGTGTGGAGGGGGCTGGCAGCATCACTACAAGGTCACTCTCAATTATCTTTGAAATGTCAAGTTGATTGGGGGAGTTTTGTGAGGACTGAAAGAAAGCAAATGACACTCCTATTCTGAAAAGTACAGAAGACCAGGAGGACCACATAAAGAAGAAAGACCAGACTGGATGATGATACCTTAGTCCCTAAGAAATTGATGGAGAAAATCTTCCAAAAGCCTTTCCAAATAAATGAAGAACAGCAGTGTGATTCATAGCAGTCAGCATGAACTGAAGGTAAAATCATGCTTAACCAACTTGAGAGCCTTCTGCGATTGGATGATGAGTGGGTTAAGAGAGAGCAGTGAGGGCTGTTTTCCTTTACTTTGACAAGGCTTTTGATAGTCTCCCATGTCATCCCCACAGAAAAGCCGATGGAGTAGAGTCTGGCTAAGTAAAAAATGAGGTGGACTGATGATACAAAACAGGGAGGAGTGGCTGATACACCAAATGGGTGCACAGCTGAATAGAGGGACCTCAACAGCCTGGAGAAATGGGACAACACATGAACATTATGAAGCTCAATAAAGGGAAATGTCAGTCCTATTCCCAGGAAGAAATAAACCAGGCACCAGTATAACATAGGAGCCAATTAACTGAAAAGGAGTTTGACAGAAATGTCTTAAAAGATCCTGGGTTGGCAAAGCCAGCAAAGTGCCCTTGTGGCAAAGAAGGACAATGGTACTTTGCATTAGACAAAGTATTGCCAGCAGGTGAATCCAGGTGGTCAGAACTTCCCCTCTGCTCAGCACTGGTGAGACACATCTGGAATAGGTTGGACCCTATGATCTCAAAGGTCTTTTCCCACTTAGTTGAGTCTGTGATTCTGTGGACGCTAGGTCAGCTCTGGACTCCTGAGTATGAGAGAGGGTGATGGACATACTGGAGCATATCCAGTGCAGGCTCATGAAAGGGATTAAGGAACTGCTACTCTTGTATGAGGAGAGGATGACAGTGCTGGGATTGCTCAGTCTGGATAAGAGAAGGTTCAGGGGAATCTTATCCATGTGTGTAAAACTCTGACGAGAGAAGTAAGGAAGGCAGAAACCAGACACTTCCCTGTCGTGCCCAGCAACAGGACAAGAGGATGAAGGTACTCACTGAAACACAGGAAATGCCATGTAAGAGTTAGAAAAAACTCTTAGAGTGTGTGTGAAGAAACACTTCCACAGCCTGTCCAGGGAGGTTGCAGACTCTACGTCCTTGGACATATTTAGAATCCAACCAAATGTCCCCAGGCAAATCTTGTCTCACTGACCTGTTGAACCAGACAATCTCCAGAGGTGCCTCCCTCTCCCAGCCATTCTGGGAACCAACAGTCCTGTAAATTACATTTACATTCCTCTTTGAGTTCTATCTGGCAAAATCTTAATAAAGGCATCTTCATTCCACTCTAAGATTCCAAATATTGTTTTAGCCATTAAATTACATTGATTTCCATGGATGAAGAATATAACTCTGGGAAATGCAAGAGGAAAGCTATCTATGTCTGGAAGAAAACAATTCATTTAGCAAATTAAGAAACACATATTTATAGGTCAGGATTCATCTGACCTTACTTGGTGTCTATATCAACTTGCCACAAATCATATCCTTGAATGCCTAATACTCTCCTACTAGCTATACAGCACAAGTTGGCTTTTGATTTTGTAAGAATAAGTGGAAAGTACTTTACATAATGATATATATTTGCAGTTTTTCCAATCTTATCAGTATATTTACAGTTCACATACGACATTTCCTCTGCCCTTGCCACTAAAAGAAATGCTATAAGCAATTATTTCCTAACTGACCTGTCCTAGTCAGCTAGAAAATGCCATCTATTATTTTATTTTCCTCACTCTGTCACTCATTCACACCCCCATGATTGACTGTAGAGCTTTATTTTTTATTCTTTCTACATTGACTGTAGAGCTTTATTTCTATTTTTGCTACTTGGTGTTATTATGTTATTAAAGTTTTAGGAATAGCAAATTCAAGTAATTGCCCCAAAGTAAATAGAACTACTAAATCTGCTCCATGTGAGGGCTGCGAGCCCATTTACAAAACCTAAAATGCGATGAGTCAACAGACTTGTTTGTCTGGTTGCTGGATACAGTCCTTGGACTGTAGATCATAGACCTGGTGATGGTTGTACAGATCTCCAAAAGATTTTCAAAAACTGAGTAGCTGCCTGTATTAATACAAGATTTAAAATATTATGTTTTAAAAAATTATCCATGTTGATGGATGCTAAAATTAAAATCTGTTGTTTAGTTTGAATTTTATTTTATCCAGAAACAGAGGGTTGTTCCTAACTTATAAAATATTCACTTTCATTGGGGTGTCAAAGACAATTACAAATTATGCACTGGTGCACTGTTAGTACATAATCCACCTATGCAGGGTTGAATTTTCATGCACTCATTTATTAATCAAAAATTCTTTTATGTATTACTAGTTAAACCTATATTGCTCTTGTTTGAAAGGAGGGGATGACATGTTGACATAATAGAAGACAGACTAAATTAAAGAAATGCTAAAAGCACTGACATCTATGCAAGATGATAGGCACATTTGAGTCTGATAGCCATCCTTTTTAAAAAAACTTCTCTCATTCACATTAAGCTGATCAAGAATATGAAGGAAAACCACTTTCATTTTTTTATATTAGAAACAGACTGTAACCAAAAACTAATTTTGAGACTGAAATTACTTGTGTTAATCTTCCAATCTTTAGACCCCGAAACCTTGTTGTAATTATATTGAACCAACTTAGAAATGTTTTTCTCTTGCTAATTTCCAGAGAGAGAAGGCAATAAAAACAGAATAATTAACTATAAACAATTTTATTTGCCTGATTATACTGAAGCTTCGGATGGACTGTTTTAAATGGCCAAACACACATAGATGCATTTTCTTTTTTAACTCAGCCCTGAAGGGCAGAACTAGTATAGGGTTTTGACCCTAGCAAGTTCAACATTTCCCTTTTTTGTTTCTCTGATTCTTTTTTTAATAATTCGTTTTCTCATTCATTGCATTTATTATAATGTTTATATCACAGTTAAAGGAGGAGACAATTTTAATACATCACTAGTACAGGATTCTCCAAGAAGGAATCACAGGGCTGTTCCCCTTTGAAAAGGTTTAGATTTGCTAAAGATATTTGTAATGAAAAGTCTGCTCATGATGAAATGGGAGGCACAACAGGCTGACAGTGACAAAGCAGGAAAGACAGAAAACAAATCAGATACCTTATCTTTACAATTACAAGTCCTTGTGTTTTAAAATAAACAATTGAGATGTAAAAGATTTAACAAAGAAAGATTACTTTATCACTTTAAAGTATCATTTTTGTAGTAAACTTTGAATCTGATCTGAGCAGTTTTCTTCCCCCAATTAAGTATGCTTATCCAGGAAATGAGTTTCATACAGTCTAAAAAGTGGTGATAAAAGAATCTGCACTACCTAAACATGTATTTCCTTCTCAATGTTTTCTCCTTCTGTTCATTATCCAGTTTACTCTGATACCGTTTCTTTTCCTTCTGGTTATTACTTCCTCTTCCTCTAAATTTCTCACACACTTTTACCTTGTGCATCTCCCACAGGCGTCTTGCAGTGGACATAAAAAAGTGCCAAAGATCACACTAGAGCAAAACTATTTTTGTAAGAAGAGCAAATCAGCAAGAAAAGGATGAGATTTATAACAGATTTGAAGCTCAACTCTGCTCCCCTAGCTCCAATTAAATAAAAAAACTTTACAGCTTTTCAAGCCAGTCATAATATATGATACCTACCTTCAGGTGTCACCTGGTTTTTTTACAAATACTTGAACTAGGTCACAACATGCTTGGACTGAGACATTTATGTCTTTAACAGGGTCTGTAAAAGAGTTTTGTCAGCTTCCTTGGCTGGTATTACCTTAAACCCCACTGCTTTAGCCAAGGTTTGCTTTCAATTTTCCCACGAATTCAATCAGACAGTCAGAACAAAACTCAAAGAGCTGGAACCAAAGTTAAAAATAATCCATGATAATTCCACTGATCTAGTCAAAACTACCACGCAGTCCCCTTTGGAGTATAAGCTTGCTTTGTTATGACACGAGGAGGTGGTATTAGGAGTAATTTAAAGTTATCAAAGACACATTTTTAAGTTTGGAAGTATTACTTTACACTTGAGAGATGGAGGGCAGGGAAGAATGCAAATCACCGTCAGCTCAGAAGCCAAAGGTAAAATGCAAATTTTAGTCAGAGTTAGCTCTGTGGTAACTCTTTTGTCTCCAAAGCCAAGGTAGTTTTAGACATTATTTAAAAGAAACACACAGTGGGATGACAAACAAAACAGTGTAAGAGTGACATGTTTTCTGTAAGAACAGTTGTTACGAAGGCCACTCATACACAGGTATTTGCTGATTGTGTAGCTTCAGCAAGAATCAAAAGAAAGTAGTATTCAAATGCATGTTTTAAGAGAAGAATTGGAGGTTGATTTTGGCTGGCTGTTCTGTTTGTTCTCAAGTGAGGAAGGTGACGATTATGATAACAAAGACAAGAGCTAGGACTAATGTTTGCTTTTAAACAGAGTGAAAAATAACCATTTTTCTTTTTTGCACTACTCATGAGAAAGAGACCTGTCAGAATCAACTGGAACAGCCACAACCTGTCTACTTAAACAAGAGGTCTGTTTTTCTGACCCATTCCCTTGTCCTCTGAGATCCATGCAGACTTCACTGGAAAAGTTTCACTTTGTCTGTTTGTGAAGGAGGAGGGAACCTTCTGACATCTGCCAGCATCAGGAGCAAAGATGGATGAAAATGTTTGGTAAATCCAGAAAAGGTGTGGGATTTTTACAGGCAAGGTAAAACTGTAGCAGTTTCCCAACACCTGAAAATCCCTTCTGTATTCACAGCCATGCCTGTCTTATCTTGTCTAAGCAACTGGATGAGAAAAGAAAGGTGTATCTTGAAATTAAGGTCAGTGTCTGGCCCAAAAGCTTTCCTGGTATATGTGTAATATTTAACATTAACTGGGATATGTATCATTTAATCCAGGCAGTCCATTTGAGAGTTTAAAGTAATTTATTGAAATAGAAAAGAGCTTAAGTTTTGTTGCCTCTGAATATCTGCTTTGTAATGTGTAATTTCCAAGTCAAATTCATAAACAAAATTATATTTCATCTTCCCTTATTTCTCTCCCTCTTATTGAGGATTTGGTCAATTAACACTTCCCAGTATTACACCTTTAGAGAGTCAAGGAAGTGTGAAATTGCCTTATAGTAGTGACAAGGATGAAGAAATCTTCCAAAGTCATTACCACAGCTCTAAATCTGGAGTTGAATTTAAATATAACATATACTACGAGCTGAAAGAGAAAGTATTTGAGTTATTTGCTCAAAATTATTTTAAACCCATGTATATAAAATTATTTATGTTACAATAGCAATCTGAAATTTTAATTGTCTCATAGTTCTAAGAAACAGTTAATGTAATTGAATTTTTCCCACCAGCATTTTATTCAGTCTTACCTTTTCTACTTTACCGTGGTTGGGAAGGGGTAAGAGAGAAGGCAGGTGCATGGGCCTGGGATAACTGGAATAATTTGAGTGTTTCTTATGCCCTCCTTACCAAAACTGTTGCTGCATAGCAAAACAGGATTACTAAAATTCCTCCTGTACGTATATGTTGATGTATTCCAATACAAAGTGTTCTTCAGGAAGCAGCAAATTCAACACAGTGTTGTTTGATATGTAACTTTCCACCAGAGACAAAAGTAATGCTCTTATTTAGGCTCTTATTAGGCACTTCCAAGCCACAGGTCTGCTTTTTCCATTCTGGAAAAAATGAAAAGAACCTGAACTTTCGAGTTCACAGGATAATAGAATCATAGAATTAATCATAGGATCAAGCCAAAGTGGTTCAAAGCCACAGGGCAGTCTCAGCCACTGAAATGGAGGCAGTGACACCTTTCAAAGAGTAAATATTCACAGAAACAGAGTGAAAACAATAAGGAACCTTCTTTTTCAGTCTGCCAATAACAATGCTGTTGAAGGAGATAGATGACCTGTAGACTAGCTCCTCATCTCAGTAAGACATACACATGTTATTTAATACCTCTAAAAATAAAAAAGACATTTCATCCTTCTTTTTCTGAAGGCGTATTCCTTTATTTTCCTCAGATTTTCACCAAAAAAAGTACACTGTTTTCTGATATTTTGACATTAAACTGTAGGGTTTGAATGGATGAGATGCAAAATCAATGCAATTTTTTCTATCTAATTTTTTTATTTATCTTCAGGCATGCAGATGGAGTGATGGATATTAATAAGGAATTAATGTGAAAATCAGACAAAATTTTAGATGTCACTTCATTAAAATTGCAGCCACTCATGGAACTCTGACACGGAAAACACAGAAAAATTTAAATTAGATGATAGCCAACAAAAAACTTGTGGTGAGTTTCTTGGTGTAACCTCCTTAATCACCAAGGCCAAGGAAATATTTGACACTAAAGGCAATAAACAGGAGAAAAAGCAAAAAAATAACCCAATGCATGAAACTCATTTACCAGCTCTGATGGGAAACTAAGCTATCCATATTTCCAAGATATTTTTTCAAAATGCTGAAACCACCTAAATGCATCCAAACCACCTATATTTTTTAAGACTTTGGGCATATGTTCAGCTGAGTGCTGTGAATTTACAATGCAAGTACTAAATGTGGGATTTATCTCAGCTGGCATGAGAGCCATCGTGAGGAAGACTACAACAGCAATAGGCACCTTTGGCTCTGAGTTTTTGAAGAGAGCAGCAAGAATGTTTTCCAGGTATCAGTTTGTGGGATCTTTGCTAAAGGTCTTTATTTACTCACTTGATTCCCACCAGAAAAGACACAGTATGTTTTCAGAAAGGCTTTGTAATATGAATTAAAACAAAACCAAATCCTTGTTTACCTTTTGAGCTGCACAGTATTTTTCTATAGAAACTCTGAAGTTTTGCCTATTTATTTCATTTCCATTGTGATTTCTTTTTTATTGTGAAGATTGGCCAATTTAAAGTAAATTGTCTCGGTAAAATAATCAGGGAAAATGGATGTCAGAGATCAATTCATCCAATTGCATTAAACAAGAGACAAGATTTTCTTTACTCATTTAATTATACCAAATAACATCTGCAAGACATACCTACCCTTCAAAATGAAGAGATATGGATGGAGTACTGGGATTCATTCCAGGACTATCATCAAACTTTGAGGAATTTCGATCCAAGTGAGAAAAGTTTCAATGCTGCTGTATAATAGGATTGTGTGCAATCTTCTGTGATTTCTTCCCTAGTAGATATGGGAAACACATTTTTTCTCTCCAAATGGATTTATAAAAGTGATTTTAAAAGGCAATACAATTAAAAACACAGCATGTTATATATCGAGGCTATTTTGTGTACAAAAATGGAAAAAAAACCCAACAACAATAACAACAACAAAAAAGATTAAGAGATATTGTAAAAAAGGAAAACTTCTAAAAATTCAGAGAGATCCATTTCCCTTTCTCAAGCTCTACACGTGGCAAGGGGCCTTGTTTTCCTCTTCTTCAACCCAAATAACAGATATATATCCTGCAAAAATATCTGGTATTGAAAATTCCTGCTTCAAACCTTAAGCAGTTTTTCAAAGCCTACTTCCCTGGAGTCAAAAATATGTTTTTAATGGTGATTTTATGATGTTATTGGGGCAGTCATAATGAAATAAGAAAACTAACTTGTGACGGGGGGCCCCGTTC
>VWZU01010569.1:860025-871651 GCA_013397095.1 Sterrhoptilus dennistouni | reverse complement strand
TTTAATTTTTAATTCTGAACACAGTTTTAAGATTAGCAGCAATCTAAACCCAAAAAATTTAATTTCATGGTGCCCTGGACAGAAGAAAATGAGTGTGAAACCTTTCCTTTTTTCATTTACAAAATTCTACCCTGGAGAATTATTTTTGAATATTAGTGGCTTTATTCCTGATTTACAGAAGGAGAGGGAGTAGCAGAATGTACAGGGTGGGTGTCCCTGGTGGGGTTTTCCTTACTGTCCATGGCACATCATCTCTGTGGAGCAGTGGGGAGGTGGAAGGGAACTATTGACTGTGTGGGGAAACAAACGTAGCTAATGACTTTGAATTTGCTGGCAGATATTTTGGTGATCTCATTTTCACTTCTGGTAATCTCCTTTACACAATTTTATCCTTGACTGTTCACATGCATCCACTCCTTTCCATTGGTAATTGTGATTCAAGGTGACTTCAGCACAAATCAAATCACTTCCAGCAGCACGGTCTGGAGAGTTTAGCAGTGCTGGGCCAGATGTTGGTGCAGGTATGACACTAACAGCTGTGAGACCCCCAAATCTACCTGAACACATGGAAAAAGCATTGTGATCTCAGCATGAATGCTGGCAAACACAGACCAGGAGATATTCTCATAACCCACCACTACTCGGTCCCCATGACTCATCTTGTTACCCCTTTGATGGATACTGTTTGAGAGAAGCCAAGACAAATGAAGAGGATCTAATTCCTCAAAAAAAACTAGAGTAAGGTGCTAAGCAGTGCTTAAGCACTTAAAAATACTTTTCCAGATCCATACGTGCCCAGCTAAGGAACAAGCAGAGTTCAGCCAGGCCATGGGTGCAGTACTGAAAAAGCCCAAACATCAGGACTGGCAGACTCAAAAGTAATTGCATATGGCACCTGAGCCCACAGCTTCACACACGCTGGGCATCCCTGCACTGCCAAGCCCAGTTGTGGTGCAGTCAGAGTGTAGCCCAGATCTGGAAAGGCAACATCTTCAATATATTTTATCCACAAAAATGTGATAAATGTATCAATTTAGGAATTAGCAACAATTCAAGGTGAAGACACAAGGAAAGAAGGTAGTCAGATTTTGCAGTGCCCAACTAATGGTCCTGTCCCACAGACTCACTTATAAGAGCAGATGGGACTGTCTTCTGCCTTAAATGAATTCTGCTTTTGCTGACAATGAGCGGGGATTTTATCACTGATAGCAAACAGGAATACAGCTACAGCAGTGTACATCAGTTTTTACTAATCTTGCTCCTGCTAGACTCAAGTGCAAGTCCTCTCCATCTTACAAGTACTCAGTAGAGCCTGAAGGTCAGGGCTCTTTTAGCACTGACGAGCTATTACAGGACCTAGCCACCCTACTCACAGACTTCTGCAGAACCAATTTTACATAAGATGAATAGCAAAATGCTCAGCCTTTGTCTTATCAATTTGCCTCGTTTCCTCGTGTGCCTGCATCTGTAACAAAGCAGGGGATGATACACCTTTCCTGCATCCATCACGTGCTGGCTCTGATGGCTCTTGCCCAGCCTATCTAACAATCCTGGCACCCGGCCTCCCCTTCGCTACAGTGGCCTCTTTTGTCACTTGTCAGCTAATTAGGCCTCGCAGGCACATTACCAGCGTGGGCAGACAACAAGGCCTAGAACAATTACAGTTTTTATTTTTTTTTTAGAAAAAGCTACCAGATGTTTACTGAGTCTTATCCAAAGGGATTTAATGGCAGCCTCAGCATGCTCCCAACAGAACAGCATCTGCAAGTCTCCAAACAGTGTGATTTCATTAATTCCCCAACAGGCTCAGGTTTCTACCTGGGGCCCAGATTTTTCTTGTTTTTCTCCAAACATTGTGACAGATATAAACAGAGGAGGATTGCCACTCATGCAACATTGCATAATTCCTTGGCAGCTTGAACATTTTGCAAAGTTTTAGTGCATCACTGCTCCTCAGCATCAGAACCCTAGTGAAGGATGCTATTGAATTTTGGGACTGGCAGGATATTGAGTTTTTATGAGTGTTAAATAACACCTGCAGGATGAGAGACTAATTGGAATTAATCAATAAAATAAGAAAAAAAAAGGCTAGAAACTAATACGGAAAGGTTACAATCACTAAAGGATGTGGTGGTGAAGAAGGGAAAGGACACAAGGCATATGGCAAGATTATGGTCTGTACATATCCTTCAGTCTAGTTCCGTAGCAAGGCAGTTCATCTCCACTAATGGTGTAGTAGTGTGGAGCAAGATTAATTAACAAGTGATCAAAAAAGGAAGAAAAAGAAAGGCACCTGTCTGTAAAGCATTACTGCTGTACACCAGTCATGTGCCAAAGCTGTCACCCCAGGTCTCCTGACCATTCCCACTCTCCAGGAGTTTAATATCCTCTGTGCTTGGACTTGGTCAGCTTGGACAGCTCAATGTTGGCTACTGCAACATAGCACAGATGATTTATAAAGTTAAACTGGCTCAGGAAGCCCCTGTTTGTCCACAACAATATTCACACCTCTGTTTCAGGCCAGGGGAGACTGAGACCAGACTCCTTACAGCAATATCTGCTACAGTAGGGCCAGGAAAGCCAGTACTGCTCATAAATCACTGCATCAAGGGAGAGGCCTTTATCAAGGCAGCCCTTTTGTCTCTTCTGTATCTGATAGCCATGATTCTGCAATAAAGGCAGAAATACTGTTGACTTCCACAGTAATTTACTACAGGGAAAAATCAGGTAGTAGGTTCGATACAAACTTGACAGTTATAACTAGCACTCAGCTGTGTGCCGAGGAAGCTTGACCTTCTTACTCCACAGGAGAGGAAGACAGGGTTGCTTACAGTGTTTTCCTCCTATTCCTCATTTGTCACTGCCCTCCTCATTGCTTCCCAAGTTCTCTTAGATTTTACATATATAGCTTTTGGCACTTCTCTTTTCTCTAGACTTTTGTCCAAGAGAAGGAAGAAAAAAACCACCTCCCAAAGGAAGGATTGCCAGACAGCTTGCCAGAGACAGAGATCTGTGATTTCTGAGACTGGCACGAGACAGAAAAAGAGTGGTGGCATCCTTAACGTGAAATGTGCATGCAGAACAGGATTTCAGGGGGCCAAGAGGACACAGCTAAGTTCAGGCATACCTTCCCAGTGGAGGACTGCTGAACACTTCACTGAGATTTTGAATTAACTTATTACAATTTCATGGTGATTAAAAAACAAAAACAAAAACAACTATTCAGCAGCTGAAACTAAATTAATGCTTACCTGCACACATCTTTTACCTGATGCAGTCTGGTAACTGGTGGGATACCTAAAGTGTTTTCCTCTCCCTTGATAGACCCCCATAATTTCCTTCATCTCAACACCTCTCTGCTTGCCTCTGCTCCCTTAAAGCTTTTACTATGTAGAGGCTCTGGCAGCACAGAAAAACTAGAAAAGTAATATCTATAGCCAGAATGCATTTCATACCCTGTTGGCTACTGCAGGATATTTCTCCAACACATCTGTAAGACACAGTTTGCAATATTAAAGAGAGGGTGGTCCTCTACAGTCAGAACATTGTGATGGAAATTACACATTTTGATCCACAGGTGCTCCACAGACTTATGTGTCTCCATGCAGATTTTCTTGGAAAAAGACAGACAGGCAAAAGCTAATACATGGGCCACTTTCAGGCAGTCTGTAGGCAGACTAAATGAATCACTTGTTTTACAAGGTAAACATGGATGGACACACCTCCTTGGATGGGGGAGGGCCAGCAGAGCAGTTGGGCCTTGACATGGTGCATTTGATGCTTTGTACACCAGAGTAGGAGAGAGATGATCCTATGGGTTCCTGGAGTGCTGTACTACCCAATGTAAAACAGGCCCACATTGTGAAAAAACCAAAACTCTGCCTGCCCCATGCAGGGACCAGCTTTGGCACATCAGGAAAAGAGATCACCCAGCTGTGCTTGGCTTCCAGCACAAGACCCTGGACAGCCTTTGGCCTGGCAAAAAGGCATTGCAGGAGACTCAAGCAGTACCAGGTTTTTTCTCCTGTAAATGCTTTGCTGTTGTTTCAGGACCAGCTTCTGATATCCCATTTCATTTAGAAGTAAAGATACACTGAAAAACTGCAGGCTCAAGCTCTTTTTCCGAAGAGGTTGTGATGGGAACAGCAGCTTTCAGTGTCTGAAACTGTCTAGGAAAGGACATACAGAGCCATACTTTTCCTCAATCTGTGGTTTGACATCTTTCCTTTTCCTTCTTTTCTTAAGAGGCTGAACCCTGGGCTCATTTCCCACACTTGAAAAGAAGGGATCTTCAGAAGATCATCACAACCCCTACAACTCTCTCCTCAGCTCCCAATGTGATTTCTTCAGCTGATGGATTCAGAGCACATTGCGAACAGTATTACAATGGCTGGTAACTCTGCACCTAACTCCTTGAAGATGTTGAGGTGCTTAAGGAGCCCCTCTTCATCTCTTCCACTACTAAAAAGAGTTGTGTGACAGCTTGCAAGGAGAGCAGAGTGCAAGAAACCAGCAGGTTGGCACTAGCAGTTCATATTCATCACACAAGGTTTACAATGAGAGGTTTAACGGTGGGGAAGCAGAGAACTGAAAATACTCTTGGAAAGCTAAATCCGTCTCAGCTCAATGCTGGCAAATATATATGTCTGAATTATGACAAAGAACCATCTATTCTTCTCTTCATCCTGCACACCAGAACAACAGAGGGGTGGAGGCATTTGAGCCCATCTGGTTTCAGACCAGATCTAAGAACACAGGTGCCCAAGGATCTACTGTCAGTGGGGAGAAGGGGCACTTTCAAGGGAAATTGAGGCCAGCTGGCTTTGGCACCATCTCAGTACAGCTCTGTAACCCTCAGGAGGGACTGGTCTCACCACTGGATATCAGAGTTGGAACATGGTAGTCCCCTCACACGCTCCATACTGCAGTAGGAGCTATGGGATTCTGCAGCCCTTGTAAGGTCTTGACAC
The DNA here is from genome assembly GCA_013397095.1 of Sterrhoptilus dennistouni. NCBI lineage: Eukaryota > Metazoa > Chordata > Aves > Passeriformes > Zosteropidae > Sterrhoptilus > Sterrhoptilus dennistouni. The sequence goes on along the minus strand of VWZU01010569.1, from coordinate 866,681 downwards.
TTCATCCACCTGCCAAAGCAAGCAGGCTAAAAGCCTTGCTCTTCAGGGTAAATCAAGAAAAAATGAATGTAAAACTGACACCAACAGCAATTTCAGTGGACTGGTGTATTACTAGCAGTGTTATTGCTTCCACTGCCTTTATTAGAGTGTATACACAGTGTGCAATAATGTAATTAGATTTCACAATGTGTAATAATGATTTTTATGCAATGCAACAACTGTGCATTAGAGAGGGGAATTGGTTCCCATTACAGAGCCAGCACAAATCTTGGGCCAATACTTCATACCTGACAGTGCATCTGTTGGGTCTCAGGTCTGGGCTATAATCCAGTAAAAGCTGGAGAACAGCCTAGTGCAGGGTTTTTTTCTACCGTAACTCCAGAAATGCCTCTGCTTCCTCCTGCCCCATGCCTTCCTGTATGGGCAGCATCACCAGAATCCAAGAGAACCCAGTGCACAGCTCCTTCATGACTGGAATGCTCACAGGAGAAGACAACCCCTTTTTGTAGAGTAAGGAACATCTTTATCTACCTTGGAGAAAACTATTTAGGAGCTAAGGTATACCCACAACACATGAACCTACCCAGGTGGGAAGAAAATCAGCAGCACAGCCCGAGATGAACGAGGGAAGATGAACCACCACAGGACTGGGGACTACATAGGGCTCATTACTGGGATAATAGGGAGACAAAAGGTAAAGGGGTATTAAAAGTGCTCCTGATCCACAGATATTCACTGCACCCAAGTGCGGCTGCTGACGTGTGAGTGGGCTGACACAGAGCCTGGCACAATTTACCCCTTAGCACAGATGGGGCCAAGTAATTTCCAGCATCATGTCTCCCACTTTAGCCCCTGATGACTGGGCTGGAACACTTGCGGCATGTGCCAGAAAGGGCACAGCAGTGGCCACCCAGCATGTCCTGCAACGCAGTGGAGAGCAGCAGCAGAAACGCTCAGCACATCCAGAGCTTGGCTTAACCCTGTGTGGACAATGGCATCCCAAAGCATTGTGACTTGCTCTTGAAATCCAGTTTTGACAACAAACATTTAATGCCTTCAGAATAAATAACTTTCACTTTTCTTCTGAGTGGACTTGTTTTAAATGCCACTTACTCCGTCTCTGCCATTAATGAGCACAAGTTGACCCACTTATTCTCTGCTGCATTTTCCACAGCATGTTGCATTTCCACAGCAAATCATGACTTTACTGCAAAGGTACAAGATATTAGAGACACAATTTCATTGGCAAGATTTTTTCGCTTGTGAACCCATTAATATTTTCCCTGAATATTTTTTTCTTCCTTGTCTTGCTAGAATAGAGAATTGCTCTTTTGCAGGTCTATTCTCACTGCTATTCCCTTGGCTTGAGTGAAATATATATGAGATGACTCAGAGTTTGAACTCTCAGTATATGTTTCTAATACAAAGTCTCAGTGTGTCTGGGGACGTAAGACAGATATTTAATTTTAGATAAGAAATACTGGTGACATCATGCCTTTGATTTCTTTGCTGGATATCTGTGCAGCTTGCACATGGTGAAGCTGTTCAGCCATAACAGCCTCATTCCTTTTAGGAAGCTGCTTAATATTCAGCAGAGGTGCAGAGCTGTTGGCAGCCACTGGTCCTCACGGGTGGGGCTTAGGGGGAGCGCACCACACAAAAATACATATGTAAGGGTAAATAAAGGATATCGCAAACAAAACAGGGATCTCTAAGTCCTATTTTTGTGCAGCTGCTGCATTCCCAGGACAGCCAGCTCTAAGCTGGGCACATCAACTTAAGGGTCAGCTACCCTTACCCCAAAGCCACCTTGCAGATGTTGGTTTATGTCCCCTCAACACACACACTGGAGAGGTTTAATTTAGCCTTGCCATCAGTGACTTCAGCTTCCCACAGCAGCAGATGCTGGCAAGTGCATCCAAGCAGAAGGAAGCATGCACATAACAGCTTCCTTTTTAGCTTTACAGATGAAAAAAAAAAAAAAAGAAAAAAGGCATGTCTTCATTTTATTTTGAAACATGACTAAAAGCTCATATGCATGGAGGGAAGCTTGAGAAAAAAAATCAGACTCCTGCAGCAACACCTTTTAGTCGAGACCATTTTGATGACATTACGGTGACAAATATTCAGCCCTTCCTACAATTTTATACCTTCCTACACAGCAGGTGTTATCCAAGAAGATCTAGGAGAGCTATTAGCACGAATAAACAGGGCATAAGACAGGAAATAAAATTTAATTGCTGAGGCACGAGTCAAACTGCCGTACTTGCACATCAACAGAAACACTTAGCATGTGGGGTGTCTTACCAAGGGGTCCAACAGAGTCATCATTCTTCAGAACTCCACTCACTCTTGAAACATCTTCCTAAAGTTTAATCTGCAGTTTAGCCAGGACTTACAAAATTGCTGCAAACAGTGGCAGCTTCGTCACTTTGGCCTGCATGGAGGAAATCCTCCTCAGCACACACCCTTGAGCTTGGTAAGGGGCCGCTAAGCAACATCCACAGGTGTTGCAGTTGCTTCTCCAATTAGGAACCAGGGCTACATCTAGGTGGGCACAGAGCTGATTAAAGCAGCTCCTAGCCTTCATACAACAGACTTACATTGTGCGTACTATTTTTTCCCCCTAGCCTTTGTCAGGTGCTCTCCTAATTACCCTAAAAGAATAGTGAACAAACCTGTAGATTGAGAGAATTTGGTTGGTTTGGCCTGTAACGGGGAAAGCGTAACAGCGATGTAATTGCAGACTTCTTGTACCTGAGGGAGCCAAAAAGGAGGCATGGAGAGGGACTGCTTACTGACACCAGTTCTGCAGTGATGGGTTCAATGGTTGTGAGGCACAGTTACCCCTCTGCATCACTCTCTTGTGATCCCATGCTCTTTAAATTACAGTCCAGGGTGCTGACATGCGAAGTTTAGTCTCCTTTTTGCACTGCCAGCTAGCAAGCTAATTTTCCAGGCCTATCTAATACTACTGTAATTTTTTTATGTTAAAAAAATATGGTTGGGAAAAAGCCCCAAACCCACAAGTGTGAAGTATGGCTGGAGACTCAGCAGGGGTGTTTCCGCAGTTCCTCAAGGAGCCAGCAATTCCTTCTGACCCTGAAACAAGAGACTAGGTGACAGGCTNCGCCCCTGCCCCCCCGCCTATTCTTTCTTTAAACTGTAAAACAGCATAATATCTTACTAAAGCTCATTGTACATCACCTTATTGGTGTATTGGGTCAGGGAGTCCATAGGTTAATCCTGTGATGGGTAATGAAACGTTACTTATAACTACATTTAAGACTTTACCTCTTCATTGCCCCACATAGTGCCACTTGCTGTATAACCTATGGTGAACTGCAGCACTCAATTCACCTTCTCTGGACATTACTTATTATTTTATAGGTCTCTAACATGTCACTTCTTCTGTGCCTTTGCACTAAAAATATTTCTAAATAGCTCCTAACAGAAAAGTCTCTGCTTTAATTTAATAAATCCTTCATGTCTCCTTATTCCTTGGTCCCCGGGAGAAGCAGCACGGTCTAAAGAAAACACGTGCCATCGACTGGGAACCTGGGATTAAGCCTGCTTGGAATGTTATACCCTTAAACACTCATTGTAGCCCAGCCACTTTCCCAGCTGCAATGCACAGTGAGCAGATGTTTTCCTTGCCCTCTTTGACCAGGCTTTCCCCAAGCTGTTGTAGGGGATATGGCCCACGTGATTGAGACACAATTTACCTGGAACTGGGATTCTCTTGTAAGATAAGGCAGCAGAAATCACCACACACGTCCGTGAGCTCCTGCCTTTGCACTGGCTGGTGGCTCCTTGTTGCTTTGTTAAACCTCCAGGAATGTTTGCAAGCTTTGGGATATTTATGTTGACTTTGACACACTACCACTCAGATCTCCCGTATTAGGGTTGCATTGTTTTTTATGTGAAATATTGCAGCAGCTAATTGCAATTACCAGAAAGCATATACAAGAGAGCTTGTTGATTGCCAGTAGACAAAGACACTTTGGAAATCTTGGATTTTGCTATAGATGAAAGCCTATAAATTTTAAAATAGAAACCACGTTATCATTTACAATTTCCGTTTGCGAACAAATTCTGCTAAACAAAATTGGCGGCTGATTAAGTAAACATTTATACATAAATAAAACAGTGAAGATCTCTTCAGTTGTTGAGATGCAGCCAGTTCAGTCTCTCGTAAATAATACAGTGATGAATTCTGGCGCTACAGTGCATGATAAAGCTACCTAGCCTCAAAGTCTTAGGCAAACTAATCCATACGCATGAATCAATCAGTTCATTTTAGTCATACCAGCGTTATATAAATGTCACCAAAATCAATGCCTGAAAGATATAACAGATTAATAAGTCCTCATGCCGTACATCTAACTGGGATGCAAACCTACAGCAGATAACTTCACGCTAAACACAGCTATATAAGTAGTTTGAATAAGTCATTTTAATAGAAAACTCAAGGGCAGACCTGTAATGAGCAGGCATGGATGAGAAAAATCTGGTGCATTATTAATTTCAGACAATGCCGAGTTCTTTTTCATAATATACATTTTATTAATGCTTTCTGTGATAGCTTTTCATACCGGTTCACCACCAGGAGTACAGTAATTACAATGTATTAAGATTCATTCCATGCCTGAGGAGTAAGAAAGTCCAGTTACGATATGGAAAGCAAGTGAAATGTCAGTCAGTATTGACTCAGGGCTGGATTAAATCAAAACTCTGCTGGGTGGGTTTGGTAACAGCACCTCCCACACACAATTTTCAGTGATTATCTGCCTCCCCCTCCTCACTGCTCTTCTCGACATGTGCTATCGATATGGATGCAGTGGACGAGATTCATCATTTTTATTAGGACTTGCGGTTGGTTTGGCTCATCTTTACAACTGTCAGTTGTGGGGTGTCAGCCTCTTTAGGGTTGGAGAGAGAGAGAAACATTGAAGGTTGTTGTAAACGCCTCCAAGAATAACTCTTCTAGACATAAAGACAAGGATTTAAGGTACGGGATGATGGGATTGTCTGGAGAGTGGAGCTAATAGTGAGTGCTCCAAAGAAAAAAAATCCACAACCCAACCCAGGGGAGTTTTGCTTTCCTGCAATCTAGCAAAACCAGGGAATATCTTCTTTCCTGTAATTGTGGCCCCTATGTTTTCCCCATGCTGCAGCTCAAACCTCCCCAGGGTCAGGAAGCCTTGGGTTCAGGATTTAGCATTGCCCTTTTAGGGCCTAGAAACCATAAGAATGGTCCACTGATGTCTGTGAAAGACAAAAATTTTGGAGTTATTTATTTTGCTTAATACACTGGCTGACTTTCAGCACATTTCCAGCACAAAGTCAGGGTATGTTGCTGTATCTTTCACTGTTTTTCTCCCTGGAAAAAAGGCTAACAGCCTCCACTGGGGAGGAAACCACAAGCTCCCCAAGATGATGGTCACCTTGCCTGAGGACACTATGGAGAAGTGGGGAAAGGAAGAGGTGTCCACATGTGGCAGATGAAAGCACAGTGGCCCCTGTGCACTGCTTTGATACATAAATAAATGGCCTGATAAATATATAAATCACCTGGCACTGGTTGGTGTTGTTAGGTGTTAATGGTAACAGAGACAGCTGGATGACAGGAGGTATTCAAGTATTCAAGAGGAAAACACTATCCCTGCAGCTCACTGTGGACCACTGCAAGCAAATTACCACTCTAGATGCCCACACCCCTCAGGAATTTGAGGCAGCTTTCAATTCCTGTTGATTGCCCACCGCGTACTCCTTGCAAAGGTAGGTAAAGGGGCTCTGGCCCCAGTGTTGTGTTTAAAAGTGCAACAGTTGTTTCATGCAATCTGGGTTCTTCGTGGGGAAGACACTTCGCCTTGGCACTGCTTTCCTGCAAAATGCTGAAGAGAGTGTTCTATGTCCAGGGAAAGTTACTGGAGGTAATTTTCAAAAATACTTGTTTTCTTCTTATGTATCAGCTTTTTTCTGATTTCATTTTCTAATTTCATTCTCTTTTCCTAATTTCCCTGCACTGCTTGAGTCCCAACAGTTGAACTCAAGAGTAAATAAGGCATAAGTAAGCTTTGGGTGGTGAATGATGAAAGGGAAACCCCAAAGCTCCTGTCCAACTTCCAGGAGGCACCATCCTGCCAGTGCCCATGCTCAAGTGCAGCCATATTTTGCTGACGGTGTTTGCAGATGAGCACTGTTGTGCCACAGCAGGAGACAGTGGATAACAACTCAATGCAGAGCTGAGATTTATCAGCTCTCACTCAGCTAACACCATCTCCCTGCCTGCCAAGCCTCATTCTCTGGAGAGGTGTGGACACTACTCTGCACTCATGCTACTAAAGCTGGACCTAGCAGCGTTACATATGACTCCTTGGATGTGTTTGGGCATATAAAGGGCAGTACAACACACACATCCATTTTCTCTCCTCTCTCATGGACACAGCTACATGGAAAAAGGGACCTGCACTGGCTGGCAGCCCCCCGAACCAGACACAGCCTTGCACACGTTTGCACAGACAGAGAACTGCACAGACAGGCACTGGCTGACATGAACACAGAACATGTCTAGGCATGCCTCCATTTACCCAGCCGAACAGTTGGCCCAACACCCTTTATAAGCCTTCAGGGTTTGGCTTTTTTTCCTTTTT